>CM075724.1:57442469-58017702 GCA_037974335.1 Prionace glauca
AAGTTCAGGGTTGGGGGTCACTCTGGAGGTGAGTCTCTCAGGACTGGGGTCACTTTGGGGGTGAGGCTGTCAGGGTTGGGGTTACTCTGGAGATGAGGCTGTCAGGGTTGGGGTCACTCCGGAGATGAGGTTCTTAGGGTTGGGGGTCACTCTGGAGATGAAGCTCTCAGGGTTGAGATCACTCTTCAGGTGAGGCTCTCCGGGTTGGGGTCACTCTGGCGGTGAGGTTCTCAGGCTTGGGACCATTCTGGGGGTGAGGCTCTCAGGGTTGGGACCATTCTGGGGTTGAGGTTCTCCGGGTTGGGGTTACTCTGGAGGTGAGGCACTCATGGTTGGGGTCACCCTGGAGGTGAGGTTCTTAGGATTGGGGTCATTCTGGAGATGAGGTTCTCCGGGTTGGGGTCACTCTGGGGGTGAGGTTCTCCGGGTTGGGGTCACTCTGGGGGTGAGGTTCTCCGGGTTGGGGTCACTCTGGCGGTGAGGTTCTCAGGGTTGGGACCATTCTGGGAGTGAGGCTCTCAGGGTTGGGACCATTCTGGGGGTGAGGTTCTCTGGGTTGGGGTCACTCTGGAGGTGAGACACTCATGGTTGGGATCACTCTGGAGGTGAGGTTCTCAGGATTGGGGTCATTCTGGAGGTGAGGTTCTCCGGGTTGGGGTCACTCTGCAGGTGAGGCTCTCATGTTTGGGGTCACTCTGGGGGTGAGGCTCTCAGGGTTGGGGTCACTCTGGGGGTGAGGCTCTCATGGTTGGGGTCACTCTGGGGGTGAGGCTCTCACGGTTGGGGTCACTCTGGGGGTAAGGCTCTCAAGGTTGGGGTCACTCTGGGGGTGAGGCTCTCAAGGTTGGGGTCACTCTGGAGATGAGGCTGTCAGGGTTGGGACAACCTGTCCCAGGAGCCGGCGCCGCTGTTCGGGCTGGCTCCGCCGGGGGCAGCAGAGAGCCGGCAGCAGTGACAGGAAACCCCGCGGCTGCTCTTGGCTTCCTGTTTACGCGGGCCGGAGCGGGCCGGAGCCCAGCAACCGAGTCGGGGAGTCGGCTCTAGCCGCGACATTCAGCGGTCCCGCCAACACCCCGATCCGGTCTCCCGGCCACCTTGAGAGCACCGCGCCCATCCCCGGACCGGAGGAAGACGGAGTCGGGCGGCAGGACAGGCCGCGGCTTTAGTGAGGGATTGGGCCTGGGCCTGGCCGGCGCTCGGAGCCGGAGCCTCACCCCCCAGGAGCCAGCAGGTATTGGCAGCGGCGGCCGGCGGGAGGGAGGGAGGACGGGCAGACGGACCTATCCGGGGTTCGAGTGATGAGGCGCATGGGTGTGAGAGCGGGAGGCCCGGGATCCAGCCGCTCTCACCCTGGAGCGGGCGGGCAGGCAGGGAAGGAGGAGGCGGCCATTGTCTTGGGCCTGGCGGAGATGGCGCTGCCCAGCCCGGCCCAGCCCAGCCCAGCGGCAGGGACACAGGGAAGGAGAGCGGACCCCGCCGGCCGGCCGCCCTGCTCCACACTGAGCGCCATGTGCCAGCTTTCATGTGGCGGCAGCATAACCTGAGCCCATGTGCCAGTGATGCCCAGAGTGATCCAGTTAAATACTGATGCCCAGAGTGATCCAGTTAAATACTGATGCCCAGAGTGATCCAGTTAAATACTGATGCCCAGAGTGATCCAGTTAAATACTGATGCCCAGAGTGATCCAGTTAAATACTGATGCCCAGGGTGATCCAGTTAAATACTGATGCCCAGGGTGATCCAGTTAAATACAGTTCCTTCCTATTCGCTGGCACCACTGCACGATTGCCCTTGATTTCTTACACCTCAGCTTATTTGCCCCGCGATCCCCGGCGTGCCCGCCCCGCGATCCCCGGCGTGCCCGCCCCGCGATCCCCGGCGTGCCCGCCCCGTGATCCCCGGCGTGCCCGCCCGGCGTGCCCGCCCGGCATGTCGGCGCGCTCCCCTCCGATCGACGACGTGACGGCGTGCCCCCCCCCACCTGATTCCCCGGCGTGCCCCCCCCCCGATCCCCAGCGTGCCTCCCCCTCCCCAAGCCCCTCAATCCCCAGTGCCTCAGCTTCATTGCCCATTGGTAACTGGCACTTTTGCATCACTAGCCCTCATTTCCTGGTACCTCTCAGCTGCTGCCCTTCATCCCTGGCACCTTTGTGCCATTGTTCCTTAACTCTTGGCAGCTATGTATGCTGTTTTCCTGTATATATTAAATATCATCATTTACTATTTCACAGCCAATACTCCAAATTCCGTAACAGCACTGTGATTTCTGTAATTGAGACATGTACAGAAACCCTGTATTAGATGAGGTACACAAGAAACATAGGAAAAACAATCCTGCATTTTATATTGAGAAGGCTATACATGATGTTCTTTGATGTAAGCTTTCTGGGTAATGCGTTGAGTCCTGTACCCAACAATAAAAAAGGCCTTTCCTTGTGAAAGTGTTTAGTGATTACATTTACAACCATCTATGTATTATAGTTGAAACCCTATTTGATGTTTCAACAGGCAGGAGAATGTTGAAAGAATGGCTTGAGTTTTCTGCTTCGCCTGCCCTCAGTTCTCACTCTGTTCATTTCAACGGACAGGAAAGTCATGGGCTGGCAAATGCAGAAGTGGTAAGCCCCCTGCTCTGTGTCTGATAGGCCTCTCACTGTGCCTGGCTTCTATTTATCACGAGAGAGGAAAAGGTTTGCTGCTGCTCCTCATATCAGTCGATTGTATTAAGTAGCGGCCCTCTGATTTGCATGTGCAGGCTGACTTTGGTTCCCAATGGCAGGAAGGTGCAATCTAGCTCAACAGCAGCTCACTGAAGCAGGAATTTGCTGGTTACCTTAGTTGACATAGTGTCTCCCAGCAGGTTTTCATCAGGTGCTTTGCGATCAGTAAATAATGTACCCATATCCCATTGTATAGCATTGCCATCTCAAATTCCATATTCTTTGCACTAAAAAGTTGAATTCAGTAACGCAAATAATTTTAATGTAGGAAGTTGCTGCCAAAAGAAGGAATAATTGAATATCATGAATTAGCAACTGCATTAATAGTAGTCTGTGGGAGATGAATCAACATAAAATCGCATTTCAAATGAAACCTTTTTGGCAGCTGAGTTAAAACTTTCACTTCACTTCTCTCCTGTTACAAACCAAAGTGATGTAATTCAGACTTCCTCCCAGTAGAAGGCTGTGCACCACATTAGATCCTGTTTAATCATTAGGCAAACTGACAACAAATCACCAGTCATAAAAGCTTTTATACCCAAAAAAATTCCAATGATCTCACTGCCTGCATCTTTAAGCCAAGTGCAACCTAACTCTCAGAACAATTTTATTGATGTACAGATCATCATCCTGGACGCCATAGAGAAGACTAGTGGTTATAGTACTGCATGAGTAACCCAAACAACCACTAGTTCAAATGCCACCTTGGCAGACCAAGATATGGACGGTGTGAAATGAGAGTTTGTGGGTTTGCATCAGAACGAGATATGACAGTTGAAGCTGACAGAGACAGTTGTAGAAACCCAAATGATTCATTAATATTCTTTAGGACAGGGAGCACCCTTACTAGGTCTGTCCCGCCAAATGCTAATCCACAGACTGTGACTTTTAAGAACAGTCACTGTGGGTGCTTAAGGCAACTGCATTGGGCAATGTATGTGGCGTTGCCAGCATTGCTCACATCCTCAGATGTTGTGGGAAGTGATTCCAAGAAACAGCTTTCTGTTTTTCCTCTTTGGATTCAGAATAGGTCTTGTTAACAAGCCAGGAATCACATACATCCCAGTGTTGTTAGTAACAGGGAGGTAAACTTTTCATGCAACTGACCATGGGCACTTTTGCCTTAGTGAGTTTTTGCACCGGGGATGTAAAAATTTTCATACTTCGTCCACTTAACTGGAAAAACATGTAGCAGCACAGTTAGATTCGGATTACTCAGATAAGTGGTGTATTGGAATATTAATAGGTATTGGCTCAAAAAAGGTTTTCCTATAGCTTATTAGTATCAGTGCAGTTTATGGAAATTCCCATATAGACCCACACATAATGCTGCAATGAGTTTGAAAATGCAATAACAAATATACAAGGAAGTTGTCATTCATCTGCCTGCAGTAAGCTGTCAGACCTTTCCAGGAGGTACTTGGTAAGATGGTTACATTGGTAGAACAGCTTATAATGCTTGGATTTTTTTCAAATGGCTGCAGAACAAATCATTACATGCTTTTTAAAAATTCTTTCATAAGATGTGGACAGCACCAACAACATCAGTAATTATTGCCCATCTGAAATTGCCCTTAAACTGAGTGAGTTGCCAGGCCATTTTAAGGGGCAATGAAGAGTCAGTTATATTACTGTGGATCAGGAGTTACATGTAGGCCAGAGCACATAATGATTGCATTCCCAAAGGGACATGAGTGAATTAGATGGGCTTTTAATAACAAATGATGCTCATTTCAAGGTCACCATTACTGAGACTAGGTTTCAATTCCAGATTTTAGTCATTTGAACCCATGTCTCCAAAATATTAGCCTGGACCAATGGATTACTAGTCCAGTACATTACACCACTATTTCCCTCAAATTAATGCTCCTGACCAGTAGAGGAGCCAGCACCCTGTTGGCCTCATTTCATGATGCACCCGTATAACAGCAAGTTGCAATGGAATTATTCAATTATCGGCTAGCTGGATAGCTCACAAAACAGTCTGCCACCGTCTTATTTGCCTCTTACTCATGTTATCCATTCGAATAACATATTAAAGAACTGAGTCACATCCTTATTCATACTTGTCCATTAAAATCACATTTAGTGCTGAGAGTTGCCCTTGAAGGTTCAGTTCCTGGGTTAAATATTTTCATTTTTCACAACACACTTTTTAAAATCTCAAGGTTCCTTTGAGCACAAGGGATCACAACATTGTGTCCAATGTTCCAAATATGGCCAAAAGCAGTAAGTTAAAGATTAAAATAACCTAACTAGTAATTAAAGTCTTTAACATATGGATCTGTTACTTAATTTGCATTGGTAACCTTCATTGTTGGCTGTTTTTTGAAATTACTACTTATGTATGTGACATCATATTGGGATGACAATATAATGAGATATGCACATTAGGAACTAAGTTTGATAGTAACAGGTGGATAGCTGGAGTCAGATAACACTACTTTATTTCTACTTTTGCTCAGCTGTTGCTCCCCAGCTGATCTGAATGCCATGCCTGTGGTGTTTGTGCTGCCACGTTGAATCCTTTGGTGATTTTGCTGCTTATTATTTCAATAGCTTTGTGACAGTTATCAATTTAAATTTGACTTGCCTGATTTCTTACTCCTCTAATTGTGCATATTAAGGTTCTGGTAAATGTGGTTTGTAGATAGGTAGCCCTGAGCAAACTAAGAGCAAGGACTAGACTGGACTGTAGCCATTCAGAGGACTCGCCTTATGTGGTTGGCCTTTTGTTCTGATTATGCAGAGTCATGGCTCTATCCAGGAACAAATGCTAATTAACCTGTGCCTGCCTCTTCAATGTTTGTTCACAGAAAGCAGTATTGTGGGCATGATGTTAAAATGGAACCAGATTTCTTCCAGCATGTAGAATGGTGGAATGTGGATTCGAGCTTGTAATGCAACCGACCATCCTTGCATTCTAGCACTAGGTAACTCTTCAATCTCGGCCATATTGTCTGGTTGATGGATGTTGGCCAGGACTTTTTGTGGATGTGAGAATAGGTCAGTCTCTATCCTTTCACCCCAAAGGTGATCCAGTAACCAACAGATAAGACTGAAGTTACCAAACATCCACAGTATCATTACTACTCTGAGAGAACCGCCTGTTCACCAGGGCTGCACAAGCAGAAAAATATCAACATAACATTGATTCCTTTTTAACATCAGAAGCCTAAGAATGCACTTGATCTGATATTGCCAATATTCTGTTTAAAAGATTGAAGTCAGACTGAAACATCTATGATTGACTGCATATTTCCTGGGAAGTTCCTGCTCCAGTTGTGATAATTCTTTGTTGACTGAGCACAACACCATAACTTCAAAACAGGTTCCTGATTCAAATCAAAGTTAAACTGGTGGGGGGAGATTTATTATGAAGAACCATGGGCCTGAGATTAAATTTATTGAGAGCCATTGCACTGTGACGATCCACTGCTCTCAACTAGGCAGGTTTCATTCCCTTAGTTTTGCAAATGGGCTCTTTCTCTCTGTCTTCACCTCCCTTTAATCCTATTTCTCCCTTTTAGTGGCTCTGATTTCTTTCTCTATTTAAGCAGACTGTGTGGCAATCAAGGACACAATCCCCTTCCCAAAGTAATACCTCTATTGTGCTGGTGTCACTGGATGAGTAATCCATAGCTCTGGGGGCCCAGATTTGAATCCCTCCACAACAGACAGTGAAATCTGAATCCAAAAAAAATCTGGAATGAAGGTCTGTTGATGACCATGAAACCATTGCAGATTGTCATAAAAGCCCATCTGGTTCACTAATTTCCTTTACAGAATGAAATTGCTGTCCTTACTTGGTCTGGCCTACATGCGACTCCAGATTCACAGCAACATGGTTGACTCTTAACTGTCTTCTAAAATGGCCCTGATCAGTTCAAGGGCAAATAGGGATGGGAAACAATTGCTGGCCCAGCCAGCAGCGCCTGTATCTATTGATTTTTTTTTTAAGCGTCACTCGTTGTTCTTGCTTGGCCTCCTTCTGCACTATGCTCAACACAATCTTGTGGAAAAATGTGAAAGGACAGTTTAATTTTTTTTAAATAAAAAGCTGATTTGAATATTTTCTTTTTACCAGATAAGGCTGCCCAGTGCTTTTTGCTCAGTGTGGAATCAGTGAGAAGCGTCCATTGTTTTGACCAATTCATCTCGGGAAGCAACTATTTTCCAATGTGAGCCCGTTCAACATGACGGAGTGTTGGGAGGAGCACCCAGCTGCCCCACCCCTGGTGGAAAACTGCATTCCCCAGAACACTGAACGCGCACTTGAGTTTGCGATCGTGTTCCCCACCGACGGAACCCTTCAGCAGCATCAACCCGTGTCAGCCGAGAGTTCCCAAAAATGCAACATGTGCGGCCAGACGATCACACAGCTGTCAGAGCTCCAGCAGCACCCATGCTTTGTTAATATGAACCGCTTCTACCAGTGCGCTCAGTGCCAGAAGACCTTCAGCCACTCCAATGACCTCTTGCAGCACCAGTGTGGCCAGGTGGAGGAGAAGCCCTTTATCTGCCACGTCTGCAAGATGGGCTTCTCCCAACTGCTGGCGTTGGTCCAGCACCAGAATGTTCACAATGAGAACAACCCTTTCAAGTGTACCATATGCGGTGAGAATTTTCAGCAGTCTTCAGAGCTCATCCTGCACCAGCGGGTTCACATCGAGGATCAACCCTTCGAGTGCACTGTCTGCAAGAAGAAATTCAAGGACTCATCGGAGCTGGTGACACACCAGCAATTCCACGCACCGGAAAAGCCCTTCAAATGTAGCGTGTGCCAGAAGGGTTTCAAAAAGTCATCACAGCTGGTCCGCCATCAGTACATCCATGGTGAAAAACCCTTCAAGTGCTCGTCCTGCGAGAAGGCTTTCCGCCATGCCTCTGAGCTGCAGCGGCACCAGAGGGTGCACACTGGCGAGCGGCCCTTCAAATGCGGCCAATGTGACAAGACCTTTAGCCAGTCCTCACACCTGGCACACCACCAGCGCATCCACTCGGGTGAACGGCCCTACGATTGCAGCGTCTGCCACAAGAGCTTCAAGCACCGCTCACACTTGATGCGCCACATGTGTGTTCACGCCAGTGAGGACGTGTTCAAGTGCGTCATCTGCCATGCAGGCTTCAAGCAGCCTGGGGAGTTGCTGCAGCATCAGTGTGCAACGGAGGCCGAGCGACCCTACAAGTGCGAGCAATGCTCCAAGAGCTTCAAGCGCGCTTCCTACCTCCAGCACCACCAGCGTGTCCACTCGGGGGAGAGGCCCTTTAAGTGTACTACCTGTCAGATGAGCTTCAAGCAGCTGTACGCACTGGTGCGACATCAGCGCACCCACACCGGGGACAAGCCCTACAAATGCACAGTGTGTGACAAGGGCTTCAGTGAATCCTCGCACCTCCTGTACCACCAGCACATTCACACTGGAGAAAGCCTCTTCCAGTGCACAGGTTGCCAGAAGGGCTTCAAAGACTCGTCAGAGCTCTTGCGCCACCGCTGTGCCCGCGTGGAGGGCAAACCCTTTAAGTGCACCGTCTGCCAGAAAGCTTACAAGCGAGTTTCAGCTCTGCAGCTCCACGAGGCGACCCATGTCGAGGAACGGCCACTCAAGTGCAATGCCTGCGAGCGGCGCTTTGCATGCTCTTCCGAGCTGGTGGAGCACCAGTGCCGGCCTGCCAAGGAGAAGCCCCTGAAGTGCAGCGACTGTGACAAGCGGTTCAAATACTCTTCTGACCTGGAGCGGCATCGGCGTGTTCACACAGGGGACAAACCTTTTAAATGCATCACTTGTGACAAAGGTTTTAAGCAGAAGGAACACCTGATAAAGCACCAGAATGTCCACGCCAGAGAGAGTCAGTGTAAGTGCACGTGGTGTGGTGAGAGGTTTACTGAGCTAAGCTATCTGCAGGAGCACTGCCTTCAGCATACAGTGCAAAACTCCTATGAAGGTTCTGCTTGTGGACAGTGATTTTTCCTTTTAAATTTAGTTTTGAAAGTCTGATCTTGGCTAAACTTGTACAAACTGTGGCACAGAGATTTGTACGAGTTGACAGGCAGCACTAGCCCTACGGAAAGATGCTCAAGCTTTCATGGGCCATATGAGTTGTAAGTCTCCCTTCCTCCTGACCCCATTGGGTTTAAATCCAGTTTACATTCAATTTACTGATACCAACAGACCTTCATTCCAATTTAGGATTTAACCACCTATAAAATTCCCCATTCTCCATGTTCACAAAGTTAAAATGGGACAAATCAGCAAGAATGAAATGTAAATGCAAATACAACTGAGTTACCTGGCCTTGTAGGCTAGATTACCATGACTTGAAGGGATGCACATGACCAGAGTTTGGATACCTCTGCCTGAGAGAGAGGTCCTGACCAATGTTGAAAGACCACAACCAGTTCCAGTGAACTGTAAGTCCCATAGTTTAGTGGCCTGGATTCTTCACTCACTTCTGCCTGTGTCCTGCTGAAAATGTCAGGCTTTTTTAGTTGAGACTTGTGCCCCAGTGCACTTGTTTTCTGTGCGAGTTGCATCGCCGGAGAGCAAATCCCCTCTTTCTTGCGCTCACCACAGCCTTGAAGGTGATATTCCAAGATAATGCTAGTAGGTTTCTGTGACCTGCACTTCTGTGTGCATTGCCCCATCACATACACACCCACCCTACCCAAAGCCCGCCCTTCATCTGATCATATCAGTATCCACAACGTGACCAGGTAAGGTATCAGAAAAATAATTGTTTTTAGCAGTACAGATCCAGTAACTGATTGAACCATCATTGTTGGAATAAAGTTGTTACGTAGAAAGAAATATCTGTGCATTTTGAGATCATGCTACTGTGAAGTGTGGGGTGTATTTTAGTATTATTGTTTTCTTTCAGTGGTAGCAGTGCTGTTTTTATACACTGCAAAGTTTGAAAGGCTTTTGCCTGCAAGTATCTTGTTGTGTTCAATGGTTTAGAGATATTAATTTACCTAATTTTCCTCCCACTCTTCCACTTTGGTTTGTGGACCATAACTGCCTTCAGTCCTCATCCCATGATCTCCCTACTCACCACTCTGAATCACTGCAGAATTCAGTGATCCACCACTCTGGTGGAAAATTAATTCATCATGACTCATTTTATAGTAAAGGGAAAAATAAAGAACAATTATGTAAAAGGTAATGTATTTTGTAGTAGACCTGAGCCTGCTAACCACTCAGTACTTTACTTACTTTCTCTGTTCCATTCTCTGACCTCCCCGCCTTGTGGGCTTAGAGGTCGATGCAGCATCTTTCTCTCAGGTTTCTGCCAATGTAACAGGCTATGAAGAAGTGCATGAATGTGGCTTTGGGGAATTTTATTTTCCGTCTTGGCCTTTACACAGCCCTAGAGCAAACAGCAGTGAGTACATGTACAATCCACATTTCCATGGCAAAGAGTACCCTCCAGTATCCTATGCCATCATGGTACCTGTGTTATGTTTGCTATTAGCTGCACCTTAAGACAAAACTTGTAAATCATCTCACAGCCTAGTTAATAGTTCACAAAGAAAGACAGTAGGAAATGCTGAATAGAGACATTTGTTTTGAAAAGATTCTTTAACTACATAATTATCTGAGGGAAAAAATGGCTGTGGATTGAGTGTTTCATTAAATTGAGGCTTAAAAATTAAATTTAGGAACTTTGTTTGGATCAGGGTTTTGCATTGATAATTAAATCAGGAACTTCTGATGGATTTTTGCCTGACTTTCTGTACTAAGGTGGAAGCTGAATCTGTGATCCACTGATAGCCAGGAAGAGCTTATTCATCCACAGACCGGCAATTATTAAGAATTTGTGAATTATTTTCAGAATTCTGTGGCAAATGTGTAATTTAAAAATAGGCTTTAATTTATGTATTTTCAAGTAGCATGAAATCCAGGTCTGCCTTTTCACTGCTGCAATCTATTAAAATGCCAGCCCTGTTTTGTTTCTTTTTTGTTTTATCAGCTTCAGTGACTTGACAGAAAGATGGTTTTATAGTATGCCCTATTTTCTTAATGGCATTACTTTTAACAAGAATGTCTGATATAAATGTCCTCATGTCATATGTGGAAAGGGAACTGTGAACAGTTTTTTATGGGTTTTTTGCCATTTCAACGTCTACAGTCTTAATATAGAACAGGATGGATGTGAAGATTCGGACACAGCAGAGCTCACGTGTCAAGTCTCCTTTGAAAACGAACCTGCACCATGGAAGGTTGGACAAGAAGTCAGCCAAACACGACCAGTCTAACCCTTCAATACTGCAATCTTTAAAAAGGTGGACTTTTGATGAGAAGAGTGGTATGTTGTTGCCAGTTGAACCGAGGGTGGTGTTGTTTTGTGTCATCTCCATTTTGTAAGCACTAACAGTTTGCTAATGCAGACGCTAAAAAGAAAATGCAGATTAATTAAAAAAAGAGTAGAATTAATAATACTGTCTTATCAAAATAGTCCTCAAGCTGCCTATAGGATATCTCCACGGTTACCAGTGTTTTTTTAGGAATGTAAAAGAGCTGTCTTTCCTGCTGCTGCGCATGGCTAATTGCAGAAGATAGGATTGTAGGTAATCTACCATCCTTGCTGAGTGTAAAGAGATTGTCTGATTGTAAGCCATTGAATAGGGAACTGATTGTTCTCGTCAGTGGGACCCACATAGCTCTTAGCATGTTGACTCTTTATTCAGTTGGCTTACCATTGAATATTCTCGTACCACAAGTGTGATGTGTTTCAAAAAAAGTGTCACAGAAGAAAGTTTTTATTTTATTACAAATCAATTTTATTTTGTTTGGGCTACCATAAACACAAGGTGGTGAGCAATTTACTTTCAGGGTTCAGATGACTACCATAAATCCCACAAGCAGTTTATGAACGTTATCAGAACACAGAAAATCAATTGCTGCCTTCATACTCTTGCCACCTGTAATTTTTTTAATATACGTAGTCTTAATAAAGTTAAATCAATGCTAATGAAAGTTAACTAGTGCTGACTGATGTGATTACTGCAGAATAACAACTGCTTTATAGAAGAGTATAATGGAGCAACTTTGCAGTTCTCAATTAGAATTATAGAGGAATTAAAAGCGTGTTCTGTGTTGTTGGTGTCTGCCACAGCTGTGGAAATAAATTCTTTTAAGTGGACCGTTTCAGATCTGAACCATCTCATACTTTTTAATAATATTTCTGCCAAAAGTATAATTAACATCAGATTCTAATGATCCCAATTTGACATGCACACAACAGGGGCATAGTGTCTGTCTCTCCCTGCAACCTCTCATCCTGTTGAGCCTTCTGACAATTGTTTGTTATGTTGGTATCACAGTGATCCCTTAATACCCCAAAATTTCTGTCCACTCCTATTTGAAAATGTTATTTTCTCTGACATTTCTTTAGAGTTTTAAAATATACGCTAGCCCTGATGTTAATAAATCTCTCTGGGGGACTGCATTTTATTCCCTTACTATCCCATCTTCATTCTCCCCTGAGTTCTTAATTTACTCATTTTAATTTAGTTTTCATCTTGTTCAGTGGTTTGTAAAAATGACAATCTTAACTGTACACTTGAAATTGGCCCAAATGATAAATGGTTATATGTGATCTATTCCCATGAAATACATCCAGATTTCTTTTTATTGGCTTGTGTATACAACTGTTTTTATTTGAATCTGTTTCAGTCTAAATTACTTCTCTGCCGCCAGGAAGGACTGATTGAGGAAATTCAAATAATTGGGAATGTAAATTTGAAGAAACTGCCTCGCCAGCACATTCAAAAGTGTGAAGTTTAATCCTAGGGCTTTTTATAGGAAGAGGAAAAACAGAAAGCTGCTGACTACTGCCGTTCACATCTCCAAGGCATATCTCATTTGAAGAGTTCAACCCCACTGGCTAGACCTGTTACATCCTCATATTGACCTTTCCTATCGTCTTACTGGATTTCTAGATTTCCTTCACTTCTGTGCATCAATTCACTAACTTCGCATGTTTGACTCAGTATGGTCTAAACCAGCATTTCTTCAACTTGACAGCGTTTACAAATGCAAAACTGTAATAGCTGCTGATGGAAGGTTTTGATTCATTTCCTTTGGCACAAAGCCTGTGAAGCCACCTGGACAAAAATGGAACCTAACCTTGCAAATTAAAAAGAAATCTAACCCACTCGATCGGTGGATATGTGACAAAGTTATTTTTAGATGATGCTGGATTTTTTTTTGATAGCCACATGCAGACTATCACCATAAAAGGTCCCAGTTTTATTAAAGTATCTTAATTCTGATAACAGAACTACAGCACACAAATACAATTTTAGGTGATCTCAGTGAAACAAGTGACATTCATTTAAAGCTTAAGTACATTAAGCATCTATGTACCAAACCAACCTATAAATGGTCTGAGTAATGAAGCAAATGGGAAAATAATGGCATATGTTCCCAAAATAATGATAGGACAACACTAGCGCCAAAAGAACAAAATAATCGATAAAAATTATGCAACTGTTTGAACAGTAATGAAATGTAACTGAAATGTTATATTTCATACAATTTGAAACATAATGTATATATAATCAGGACAAGCCCATACAAGTTGACGAAGATTTTGGGTAAAACTTCACAATATCTTTGTAAGACCACAGTTGGGGTAGTGTGTTCAGTTTTGGCTACCTTGACATAAGCAATTAGCTTGTATTGAAAAGGGAACAAATAAGAGTAACAAAGATAAATTGAGTATGGTTAAGCCTTACAGTTTGCAAAGAAGTGGAGTGGGAGAATTGTGCCAGAGGCAAGCAGTTGATAACTTGAGGGAACTAGATCAATTAGGTTAATGTTGGCATTAGGAAAATAATAGAATCCTTGCTCAAGGATGTAATGGTAACATGTAGAAACTGGAACTAGATGGAGTAGTCAGTGTCAATTCTAAAAAGGTTCATACTTGAGCAACCTTTTTAAATACTTGGAAGACGGATAGATAAAAAGTAATGCAGCAGATATATATTTAGATTTTCAACATGTAGAGTCAGCCCAAATAGCAAACAATGTATTGCAAGCTGGCAAAAACGGTATGGGTTGAAGGTCATTACTTTGATTGGGAAGTGCTGGATCCACTGTTCATCATCTCTGAAAAGATTTGGATAAAATTTGTACATAGTATCAAAATTGGTAATACAGCTAATACAGAAGATTGGAACAAGAAAACATTAATAAACTTGCCAAATAGGTGTGTATTTGACTAACAAATTTCAGAAAGTGAGGGAGATAAAGGAGGCCATGAATTCCTTTGAAAATATGTCTAAATGGGGATAGATGAACTTCTGAAGTTGGGTGTGCAGATAAACTGATCACTAAAAACAGTGATGAAGATGTGAAAAGGAATGCAGGTTTATTTCTTAAGGGATGGAATTGAAAAGAAGAAAAGTATGATAAATGTGAATGGAATCTTGGTTTGACCATGCTTAGAAGATTATGAACAGTTGTCATCTTCCATTATCAATAGGATATGGAGACATTGCGAAAGGTGAAAAAATGATTCACTAAGGTGACAGCAGAACTGGAAGAACGTAGTTATCAGCTTGGACTGAATGGACTGGAACTGTTTAGCAAAGAGAGGCCTGAAGGGTGGCATAAAAGTTTTTAAAATCATGAAAGGATTTGCTAGGGTAGCTTTAGAGAAAGTGTCTCCACTTTAGGCAAGATCAGCACTCGGTGTCATACTTGTCAACCAGTTACTAATAAATCTAAAAGAATTCAAGAGAAACTTGACTTGAGGGATTTTCCTATTTCATATTAATGACCAGCTTTCCCTGCCCCACAAATGAAAGTGACTTTACTCTTTAATCTTTTTCCAATCTCTCTATTTCTCCCCCTTGCATCTTCACATTTTGCCTCTCTAGGCAAAGAGTGAGTGCTCAAAATCCTTTGTTGTTGCCATTCTGCCATTGGTTACCGAGATACACAAGAATGATCCAACAACTCCCTTCTCCCAGTGAGGCTTTTGTTTAATGCATTTCTGTGAGAATCTGCCTGGCAGTGGAATTTCTTCGGTTCTTCACCCAGAAAGTGTTTAAAATGTGAAACTTGCTAACACATGGCATAAGTGGAATAAATAACATGCAATAAAAGGAATGCCAATTCATACATGGAGGAAGAAAGGATACAAAGATATGTTGATGAGAGTTCAATGATATGAGCTTGGAAGAGGCTCCAAGCTTAAACACCAGCAGACACCTGTCAAACCAAATGACCTGTTCCTATTACTGTTGATAGTTTGTATCTGTACTGCTCTGAAGCGTTTGGTTAGATTATGTTCTTAAATCCTGAAATGGGACTTAAGCCCAGAAACTTGACTCAGACAAAAGTAATTCTAGCAGAGCCAAACTAACACACAACACGAAAAAAGAGGTGGATATGTACCTGTTCAAGCACAAAATGAACAAGAAAGATAATTATAGACACTGATGACGAAATACTCTTCAGAACCATGGTTCCATGCCAATTGGACAACTATTTATAGTTCAATTGATCAAATCTGAATAATAGAAAATTTTAAAGTTAGATTGCTGTCATTTGTTCATCTTCAAGATCCCAAAGATTTTCAGTTCTCTTTTATCGTTTCATTTCACCTCAGATCAAGTAAATTATGTGGTGTTGAAAATGGTGGGCTCACTGGGCCAGGAAGTGCATCTTCATTTCATACTTTATTTTTAAGTGTACCTGCCATGAAAGATGCTGTTACAATTTGTACTTTCTCCTTTTTTTATATAAGATTTAAAAGTGGAGAAAATCTTATTAGCGATGCATACCGTGTGTGGGATAGTATGTCCTGTGACTAAACATTCCTCCGGAGTTCAAGCAATGTCCAGCAAAATGCAGACATCCACCATGTTCTTCAGCCTTCTCCAAAAAGGTAGCTAACCACACCATTAAATTATTAGGTTACACTACTGGTAGGAAACCTGCACCTTGGGGGCCACATGCAGCCCGTCTGAGTGCGGCCCATGAAACGTTTTGTTGACCGTTGCCCGTGCATAGGGTTGCCACATTCAGCTGATTTCCATACGTGTAGATTTTCTCCTGGTATGATTTGAAGTGATATACATGTAAAGCAAGGACAAATGAGGTGTGGACTGACTGCACACAGCGCTGACTGTGAAAGTCGTGCTGTGTATTTCAAAATGTTAGTATTTCTTTTGTTTTTACCATTTGAAGTTGATAGTTATATTAATATATAAATGATTAACATTTACCGTAACTCACTATGAAATATTTGGCATGTATTAAACGTATTCATTCATGGTTAGAGATCAAGCTTGATTTCAACTTTGCAGCCCACTGAAATGAAGCTGAGCCACTCATGCGGCCCGTTCACTCCCCTAGGTTGTCCAGAACTGGGTTAAACAGTTCAAGGAACACAGAAAATTAGTATACAGCTACAAAAGGAATACAGGAAGTTAGTATGCAAGTACAACTGTCCAGTAAGAAGGCAAGTGGCATGTTCTTCACTTTGAGTAGATTGAAGTATAAAAATAAGCTACAATTATGTTATGATTTTGCACCAGGAATACTCCATGCAGTTTTGCAGTGAGAAAATACAAGAGTTCACTAGATTGATTCCTCAGATGAGAGGATTTTTCTATTTTGAGAAGCTTGAGTAAATTGAATCAATGCTCTCAGGAGGTTAGAAGAATGAGAGGTGATCTGATTTAAGCATGCAAGATTCTGAAGGGGCTTGTAAACGTTGAGATTGTTTCCCTGGGTGGGGAATCTAGAACCGGGTTTTTCAAAGTGGGTGTCGTTGATCATGGGGATGTTGAAAATAGCTTGCTGTGTATGCTGTTTTTAAAAGGTAGATGAGATGTTTTGTTATCCTTTTCAAAACATTGCGAGATGTTCTGTGATCCTGTTCAAAAGAAAAGCTGGATGTTCTGTTCAAGGCACACATTTTGTAGAAGGCAGTATGGCAATGAGGATCCCTCATCTCAGAATAGCCAGAAATTAGGACTAAAAGCTTACTATTGCCTGATACAATTCAAGTTCTGTGCACTTTATGAAAGGAAAAGGTAAGAAGGTGTATTTTTAAATATACAGTAAATTCCATTTAGATTGCAATGATAGCAGCATTTCTGCAGTTTGCCCTCGCCAGTGAGTTGCAAGGGGTAGCCATTTTGTAAAAGTGGGTTGCTGAGAAACAATGATTGAAAACCATTGATGTAGAATGTGGAGGAGAGCCTCATGTCAAGATAAGGGGATCAATTATTTAGGATTAATATAAGAAGTTTCTTCACTCAAAGGATTGTGGATCATTAAAATTAAAAGATGGGAAGCAGGCAGAAAAGTGAAGTTGAGACAGAAGATCAACCACAATCCTACTGAATGCCGAAGCAGGCTTGAAAGCCAAATGGCCATCTGCTCCTTTTTCTTATATTCTTAGCTTTTGAGAGACATTGTGCATAAAACATTTCCATACCACACATAGTCGAAAACAAAGTACCCTGTGTTTCAAAGGCTAATTTTATGTACAAGGTTAGTGCAGAACATCTACCAACTGTTTTGTTATTGAGAATACAAAGTTTGTAATTACTGTAAATATACTGATTCATTGTGCATTTGCTTGTTGCGTTATGGCTTGAGATATTCTCTGATAGAATGTATCCCCATCTTAAATTGAACATGACAATTACAAATGCACTCTGTAGATTTAGGATTTGGGCAATCAGAAATACTCTGGCTCATTGGGAACATTAGATCCTGTTTCTCAGAGTGGCCAGTGCCACTAAACCCAATTTTCAAAACCCCAGAAATGTAACACCTTTGTACTGGAATGTGTTACGTGCATAAGTATGCTGGCTTTTGTGTCTGATCACAGACAAACTGAATTATACTTGAATAGAAAAGGTCCCCCTCTTAAAATGCCTCTGACATCACACATTATATTGTGGTAATAACTGTTTTCCTCTGAAGGGTTAACCAGAATTCATCTTCCTCTGTCCTACTCCCACTTAATTCACAGACTCCAGAATTAACATTTCAAAGAGGCATTATAAAATCTTTGATCTAATTGGTTTCTGAACACAAATATTAACACTAGCAGGCCAACTGAGAGTATATCTAATCAGTTCCATGTATTAGTCTAATTCTTCATGTAGACAATGCATTCCATTAATGGTGCCATTGAAAAATTTATGTTTACATACACTTTTGTTTTGCAAAAATATAGTAGACTTTTTCCAGATTACAAAGCCACAGCAGCAAGAGCCTGATGGTGCCAATAGCTTTGTTTCACGTCATATACAAAAATGGCAAGCAGTGAGTGAAATGGTCTGTTGATGGATTATCCAACCAATGTTGACTTTACCATGAGATGCTAAGTCACTTTCTCTCTAGATGCTGCCAGACCTGTGTATTTCCAGCTTTTTCTGTTTTATTTATTGACTTTACCACCTTAAGCTCTTGTGAAGGACATAAATGGAAAGAGCACAGAAAGGATAAAGCCAACCCGCTGCATTGTTTCACTTCCAAAGCTCTGCAGGGTTAGAAAAGGAAATATATGCAACAATTTTCTTGTCTCCAAAATAAGCAACAAATCCACCAGCTATATCAGATTCTTGAGCACATTATGCTAACAGCACATTTCAAGTATTCCACTTACACAAGCCTCAGGCTGGATGGGTGCACATATTTTGACAATAACCCAAAGCTATTTTGCAGAAAGTATGTGAGGCTCATTGTTCAGGAACTAAAAACTTGTCCAGTCTGGTTTGAGCAGCCAAAAAGCCAATAAATTGCTCATTGATACAATAGTGGCAGACTCCCTTCAGCTGGAGTTTATTGGCTCACTTTGGACTGTTTTGTGTCATTTGAATTAAGCTTTTGCAGGTTTTTTTTTATAATACATGATTCCAAAGATCTTGATTATTTCCAGAAAATGTAACTCAATTTCTATAAAAGAAATAAAGCTTTTTATTTTGTATTCATCGGGACAGTGGCAAGAAAGCCACAATGTATGCTGCATGAAGAGTCTTGATTGATTGGCAAGTGGACCCTGATTGGTAGAGGTGTTGTCATGGAAAATACAGCAGGGAACGTTTAAGTGCCACCCTTTCATTCAAATTTAAACCAGGCAGGTTGACCAATAGGATTTTGTTTAGTTGAAAAATTTTTGTTTTTGTTTAGTTGAAAAAGGAATAATGTGTGGACGTGCTCCTTCTGTCTTCAAAGGACAGGGCCCTGTGTGTGAATATATGTAATTCCAGCACACGTAAGTGAGCCACACTGATAAACTGGTTTTCAGTGTAATTCTTAGTACAATTGGGATTTTTTTAGCAAGTGTTGTCCAATCACTTGGGGGACTACCAATCCCTGCTTCATTCCTCATGACAATGCTTTGACCAATCAGAGTTGGCTTATCTAGTTTGAATTTGAACGAAAGCATGGCTGTTAACTGTTCCCTGGTGTATTCTCCATGGTAATGCTAGACTCTACTTGCCAATCAATCAATATTCTCTTCCCATGCAGTATAAATGGTTTCCTTTACCAGTGGTTTTTCTTGCAAACTGTCCTGAAGAGTGCAAGACAAAACACTTTGACAGCATGTCCATTTTTTCAACAATACTCAAGTTCAGTACCATGAAATTTTACAGCATGAGAGCAGAAACATGGCATCATTTACAGTTCCTGGAATGATGACACCAACCATGTTTGCATCTCAAGACAAGAGAATGTCAAACAACTGAACCATCTTCAAAGAGCTCTTCCATATCACAGAAAATGGTTCCTTTGAGGAATCCAGTCCATTCTCCCAATTTTTGCATCTCTGTCGCATCTGTTACAATGCTCTACATCATACAGTCATAGAGTTCTACAGCATGGAAAGAGGCCCTTCAGCCTATCATGTCTGGCCAACCATCAAGCACCTATCCTCATCCCATTTTCCAGCACTTGGCCTGTAGCTTTGTATGCTATGGCATTTCAAGTGCTCATCTAAATTCTTCTTAAATGTTGTGAAGGTTCCCACTCTACCACCCTTTCAGTCAGAGAATTCCAGATTTCCACCATCTTCTGGATGAAAAGGTTTTTCCTCACATCTACAAACTTCCTGCTCGTTAACTTAAATCTATGTCTCTTGATTATTGACCCCTTTGCTAAGGGGATAGTTTCTTCCTATCCATCCTATCTATGCCTCTCATAATCTTATACACGTCAATCAGGTCTCCACTCAGCCTTAACTGCTCCAAGGGGGAGAAAAACAGCCTATCCAGGCTCTCTTGAAAGCTGAAATGCTCCAGCCCAGGTAACACCCTGGTGAATCTCTGTTCCTATAGACCAGTGTCTGATATGTGTCTCCATTTCTGTTGGATCATCCTCTGCCATTTCTGCCACCCCCAGTGTGATGCCGTCAGTGAACACATCAGCATTCCAGAGAAACTGTTCCTTCTGTGACACCCTGGTCCACACCCTAATCACCAATATTTGTCCTTTTCCCATGGCACTATTCCCATGTCAGCACTGAAGAGGCAACACCTGCCTTTTTGTCTCCTTTCCTCCATCCAAGGATAAAAAGGAGTTTGATAGTAATTGTGTGAATTTAATGGTATTCAGGAAGACATACACTTTGCAAGCTCAATTTTCAAACCATGCCATGGTATTGCTCTGATTCAAAGGCTCATTATTATTGTTTGTTTTAACCCTTCTGCTATCCAGCATGTTAGCTCTCCCAAGGCTGCTTTCTGACTGACCTCAATTTTGCAAATCTTCAGCAATCACTCATTGGTGAATATGATTATCCACCTAAGGAACTCCATGTTACTGGTCATGAGTTTGTGGTCTTTGTGTGGCTGATGAGCCTGATCCTCTTTGACCACAGACTTGGTAGGTATTTCTGGGAGGTGGGTTCAGTCCTTGGACTCGAGGTGGCTGGGATACCTTTCTCTCCTGAGGATGTTTTGAAGAGTAGTTTATTTTCAGTTCAAATTGGATTCCTGGACGGCCAACCTACTGTCAATTCAGCCTGTTGTGCAGTGGTGTATGGAGGTATATTGTGGTGTTCAACAGTAGTCCAAGACAATTTTGGATAGACTTTAATGTTGGATTTTTCTACTGTAAATAAGGTGTCAAGATTGAAAAGCATCTGAGGTGAAAGAGAGTGAAATTACTTCTTCCACTTTGCTTTGGTGTTGTTTTTGTGCTAGGATTCTAGCTGTGTTTATGGTATAAGTACGTCTTTGGCGTGAAACGAACCAGCTTTGCAGTATTGCTACAGTTATAGTGTGAATGCACCCTTCAGCTCCATATGTTTGTATTAACATCTTGCAGAGACCGTAATCTCTTTTTGCTGAAAAACACCCACAAGTCAGAGTCACAAAAGGAGGCCACTTGTGTCTGTGTCTAAGAACTAACCAGCCTAATCCCAATTTCTACTTCTTGACTGATAGCCCTTTTGTTTTCAAGTCAACCCAGTCTGCAGGTGCAGCAGGTGATCAAGAAGGCAAATGGAATGTTGGCCTTTATAGCAGGGGAATAGAATATAAAAGTAGGGAGGTCTTGCTACAACTGTACAGGGTACTGGTGAGGCCACAGCTGGAGTACTGTGTGCAGTTTTGGTTGCCGCACTTGCAGAAGATATATTGGCTTTGAAGGGAGTGCAGAGGAGGTTCACTAGGCTGATACCGGAGATGAGGGGGTTGGCCTATGAAGAGAGACTAAACAGACTGGGTCTGTACTCGTTGGAGTTTGGAAGGATGAAGCGGGAATCTTATAAGATAATGAAGGGGATGGATAGGGTAGAGGTAGAGAGATTCTTCCCACGTAGAAAGAAAGCAGGACTAGAGGACACAGCCTCAAGATTGGGGGGATGTGGGGGGGAGGGCAGTTTAGATCAGAGATGAGGAGGAACTTCTTCACTCAAAGGGTGGTGAAGCTCTAGAATTCTCTGCCCGTTGAAGTGGTAGAGGCTACCTCACTAAATATATTTAAGTCACGGGTAGATAAGTTTCTGATAGACAGGGGAGTTAAGGGTTATGGGGAGAAAGCAGGAAAGTGGAACCGATCCACTTCGGATCAGCCATGATCTTATTGAATAGCAGGGCAGGCTTGAAGGGCTAGATTGGCTACTCCTGCTCCTATTTCTTATGTTCTTATACCTAAATATTTTTTAAATACGAGAGTTTCTAACTCCATCACTATTTGAATCAGGGGGATCCAAATCCTCACTACCCTCTGGGTGAAATGATTTCTCCTCAACACTGCTCATGGCACACGTCAAGGATCTGGTACGATTCCCAGCTTGGGTTACTTTCTGGAGTTTGCACATTGTCTGCGTGGGTTTTCTCTGGGTGCTTTGGTTTCCTCCCACAGTTTGAAAGGCGTGACGGTTATGGCTATGCTAAATTCTCCCTCAGTGCACCCAAACAGGCAGTGGTGTGTGGCGACTAGGAGATGTTCATAGTAACTTCATTGCAATGTTAATGTAAGCCTATCTGTGACACTAATAAATAAACTTTAAAACTTAAATCTTTCTGCTAATCAGTTCTATGTCCTCCTGGTGTTGACCTCTCTGCAAATGGAAATAGGTCCTTTCCATTCACTATGTTTATGGAAATAATTCTGTTTGTCAACAATCAGTCAAATAGTTTAGTGTTAGAAAGTGTCTAACATTACTTTTTAGTCAGTGTGAGACATTAGGGTAATCCTTTGCATTGTTCAGCAGCAAGTTTACAATATGGGACAGAGTGTTTACTCCATGGTATCTTGCAATCTGTGTACTAAATATATACAATTCAGATTTCAAGACTGTGGGCTCATCTCGGATACTAACTTTTATAATGAGAATGGGAGGGGTATGGAGAGCGCTTAAAAAAAGGTGTAATGAGCCTGTGTAGAACGTGTGCAAACCCATTCTCGTGCAGAGGTTCCCTGAAACATGGGGGTCATGCCCAAAAAAAACAGTTCAACTTTTTTTATTGAATGTGTAAAGATTTATCACAATAGCGTGATCAAAAATAATCCAAGTGCAGTACCAATACATCAAAACCAACCCTATCAAGTCCAGCACTTTTAACCAGTGCACAGTATATAGAATGAAAAAAGAAAACTGAGTAGTGTGCTGTAATATACACATAAAAAAATTATTTCTGTCTCTGACCATAGATGTAGAACACAAAAACAAAATTTCTGAAACAGAACCTTCAAAGATCAAATTACACACAAGGCAAAAAAAAAGTTGTGGACGAGATCTCTGTGCTGTTGCAAAGAACCATTTCAGGTTCATTTCCTATATGCAGGACTCCACAGAACTCATGGTACACTGTGGGTAGAATCTACCTCCTGGCAGTACCTACATTTCCCAGCCTGTAGAAATGCCAGAATTGATCATCTCCAGCCATCTGAAATGTGGAATAAAGAGGAAAGTCGGGGGAGGAGAATGGAGGGGGTGGGGGAGAGACAAACAGAGAAGTCGTTTCCTTCAGGCAGTGCCTATGGAATCAGTAGGTGGGCAGGACTCCACCACTGTCAGGATTCTCTAACAGGTTTTTTTAACCTTGAAGAATATTTGCTTAGTGTGAATACTGCAGAGGTCGAGGCATGCGTCTCTGCCTTGTCAGGTCTTGTTGTTTTGAGTCCAGTTTTGCTTAGAATTCCTCCTGCCCCACTTCGGTATCTGGGAAATATGTACCTGTATCCTCCATGAGCTCGTACAGAGCTGTGTCATGGTCCAGATTGGAGAGTTCATGATTTATTGGAAGATGTGGCTCTTGAAGAAAATGTGGTGTAGTTTGTTGAAGGTGTGGCTTTCCTAGAAGTAATTGGAAAGAGGTCAGAGGATCACCAGTCATCTCAACTAGAACCTGAAGCACACCCGTACAACTGAAATCCACGAACTGAAAGAGAGTGGCAGGTGGGGGGATAGGCTATAGAATAAATAATTCTGTGAAAATTATTATCTTCCTTCATATCCGAATAGTGGATCATCTCTTAGCACATTTTTTTCCTTTTCCTTAGAGTTTTGAAAACAATGGGGAGGACCAACTCATTAATCTGCGGCCAGTTGGGTTACTTTCTAGGTTCTTGCCAAAGATATCTTGAAAGGCTTCTTTGGCACCAGAGAACAGCACACTCTTTGTTGCTATGAAATGATCTATGCTTGACAAGGGACACCAACTTATCTTTGCTTTGTAATAAGTGTATATATTTTTTGTTCTCTAATCCAGCTGCGAGGGAACTAAAACCTCATGCTGTTTATAAGGTATGTATAGATTGCCTTGTGGCTATTGTCCAGTCTTTAAAATTTTAGAAAGTATCTTTTAAAATGGTTTAAGCTATGTTGGTCTGAGCCTCAAATAAAATGAGCTACCATAGCAGTATTGAAGAAACCTGCACCTCGTTATCTCTGAAGAGAGACTAATGATCCCCCTTTTGGCTGCAAAGTCCAAAATCAAAGAGAGGTACACAAAGGCAATCTGCATTTCATAATCCAGGCTAGTTAACTGGAATCTATTTGTCTGCTGGGATAATGGATGCAGAGCCTTCCTTTCAATTCTTAATAGTTGGGACCCAGATGAGGAATATACATCTCTTATCAAAGACAATGTGGAGAGATGGGAGTCATGTGACATGGACCTCTAGTGTGGAAAATCAACAATATTGCCATGTGGGACTGCAAGCTCAACCTGCCGTTTTACCATCCTACAAGCAGCCTCACAGAAAAGGAACTCTTCCCAGGCTGATTATCAGGTCCCATCTATACCTCTTCATCTGGAATCTCTGTACCCTCAACAACAAGATTGATTCCTCTTTGCACGCCTATCACATTGTGTGAAGTCAACTCCACCAGAAAAGTACATTATACAGCTTCAGTTTTCAGCCCGCAGACCTCCATGAAGAAATACCTCATTAGGTTTAATTTCTCGACTCCAAATCCATGTGAAACAATACTTCTTTACTGTACTGTAAATCCTTATCTCTATTTCTTTTATTGTGTAAATGCATCAGAGGCAATGTTGCTACCCTCCTCCCGTGTGTGCAAATAAACTAACCCTTTGAGTTCACTTTATCTTGAGTTTGCTGAATGTTATTCATAGAAATATCAGATCACACTAATACCAAATGGTTGGGAAATACACCGCCACTTAAAAAGGAAGAAGCTAATCAAAAGCAGCCTTCTGTTTATGGACAGGTGTGCTGGTATTTTGTGACCTCATTTGGGTGACACTCATAAAATCCTGCCCATGGGCCAATGGAGAATTCCGTTGTGCACTGTGTCTGCCCCGTGATAGTAAAATTTTGCCTGTGATAAGAGGAGAAATTAGTGCTGTTTGAATTGAACCTCCCTCCCAGCCCCCACTGTGCCAATTTCAGTTATGACATAACAGAAATTGGCAGCTCAAATCCGGGATCACTATTTGAATTTGACCAGAGTCCAAATTAAGACGTGAGCCAAATCTGAGGTCAAATGGCCAACTGGAAACCAAAAAGGGACAACTTGATGGCTGGAACACATTGTAAAAAACAAGTAACAAGGACCACAGCAAGGTCCTTTTCCCTAACACTAAGAAAATGGCAACCTTTGACACCCAGATGTGGACCCAGCAAGGAAACCTGAACCGTGAAATTTTAGCTACCCTGAGCATAAAGCAACTGAGAACTGTAACTTGAGAGGTACAGATTGCCTAGTAAAGTGAAGCAAGACGAACTAATCCAATTGTTGGTTGAACATTTGGATCTCAAATTACTGATTGAGCAGTTAGATGCAGAGCTCAAACTCCCCTGGCCAGATTTGAGCTGGAAAAATTCAGCATGCAGCTGGAATTCATGAGAGGGAAAAAGAGAAACAGAGAGAATTCCAGCAGCAAAAATTGGAAATGGAGTGAGCACTCAAAGGGAGAGAGACGAGACAGCTGAAAACTGAGAGAAAATCTCTCTTTAGAGAGGGTAGCACCCTCTATCTCTCTGACTTGGAACCACTCTCTGAGGCCCTCAAGTGTACTAGATTCATTCCCAAATCCAGAGAAAGTGCTGTGGAGTCATATTTTGCCACTTTTGAGGAAGTAGCAGGACAGTTGAAATGGCCATCAATCTTATTCTAATTTATTGAATCATTACAGTGCAGAAGGAGACCAGTCGGTACATCGAGTTTGCAGTGACTCTCTGACAGAGTATCTTACTCAGGCCATATTCCCTGCCTATCCCTGTAACCCCAGACGTTTACCATGGTTAATCCAGCTAGCCACATAGCTTGTCAATTTAAGGGACAATTTGCCATGGCCATTCCACCTAACTTGCACATCTTTTAGATAGCTGTAGGTCAGCTGTTAGGGAGAGATTATGAGTTCTATTCCGTGCTGGCTACTGATATGACCTAAATTATGAGAAGACCAAGGCTGCCTTCCTAAGTGCCTACAACTTAGACCTGGAAGTATATCGCCAGCAATTCCGGAGCATTTGTAAGAAACCAAAACAAACTGACATAGAGTTTGAACAGTTGGCACAAGTTGCATTTGACTGATGGGTGAAAATCCGAAGAATCCCACGCAGCAAAGGTGCAAGTTTGTACTTTCAGAGGAATTTAAAAATTGCCTCCCCTCCAGCCTGAAGATGCACTTAGAGAAGGATCCTCACAGCCAACGATACAGCGGTCACGGCCGTTAGCTACAATCTCATCCAAAGGCCTGGGGAACCAGGCAGATCCTTTCCAAACTATTCCCAAAAGCATTAGAGATATTGGCAGGATAATCTAGAGAGGAAAAGTTCCGCCCCCCCCCCCCCCCCCCCCCCAACCCCACCCCACCACACAACAGGAAGTGTGAAAGTAGGTGTAAGGACTCTCAGTGACTGGCATGATCTCAAGACAATAAAATAGACTATTCCAGGTCTGAAAGCTGTAGATTGCTAGGGAATTTGTTAGTCTAATGAGGCTCCATATGAGCAGCCCCTTGAAGGATGTCCCAATGGATAGTAATGCAGAGACTCTCACTGCAGAAACCTTCCCCCTAGAGGGCATGGCACCGTGTTTTTCTGAGCCAAACAAACTCCCAGAGAGCTACTGGACTTTTGACTTTCAGGAACAGTGTTGCCCCTACCCAAAATGTGAGCATGTCTATTATACTGCTCCAGTACATTGGAACTACTCAGCCATTCATGTTAGAGGCAAACCTAAAAGTGCCTCTGAGTCCTCCCTGAAGGCCTAAGCCCTAATCAGTGGAGAGGGAGAAGAATCTGTACTTGCAACCCATCACAGAATCCGCCTAGACTGTGACTTTGTTTATGGCCTTGTTTTGGTAGGAAGTGCCCCTGAATTATCAGGAGCAGGAATTGATTTTCTCCTTGGAAATTGTTTGGCTGACAGTAAAGTGTTAGGCAACAAAGGAAAAGAGCCCACTATCACCCAGCAGGAATCTGCAGGAGAGCAGAATGCTGAAGAAGGCCCAGAGACCCATAATAATGGAATAGCAGACACAAACATAAAGTAAGAACTGATTGAAAGTAGTGAGGTCAAAGCCAGGTTAGTAAAGGCAAACAAGTCCAAGAAGATGAACAGAATTAATAATACAGCCACAGGATATCCTGGATTTTAACGGGGATTGGAGAAGTTCCAGAGCCGGGAAAGAGATAGTGAGGAAAATGCCCCAGGAAGTCAAAGATCCTGGAGGAAGGCAAGTTACTAACAAGGAAAGGGAAAGGTTGGAAATGCCTGCAAAATGGCTGGCAGAAGCCTTTGTCCCAAAGTTAGAGGCATAGGGAGTCCCCAAACAGATGAGCGGATAGGGAGTGAAATGCCTCACCCAGCTGAAAAGCCACAAATGAGCGTAAGTGGAGCTGCACCTCCATTTTCCAGAGAACATAGGACAAGTTAGGAGAGTGCCTTTTCCAAAGACTAAAGCCTCAGCCTGGAAGCTAATGATTGGTTTAGCTGGCAGCTTTATGGATAATTTGAACAGAGACCAAGAAGGTTCCGAAATAGGCCCAGAAATTGAGGGTGATGCTTCACGTTGTTGAAAAGCCACACTGAGACAGTGAGGGACAGCAAGAGCTGACCATTCACCAGAAGGTTAGTGTTCCAAAAGATGTGGAGCTGATGACCCAATTGACCAGCAGAGGGACCCAACTTAACAGTGTCCCATATCCACCCACCGAAATGCAAAATCCCGAGGCTACCTGACAAGAGTTCCCAGCATGATTAAAATGATCCGTACAAATCCTGCAGGATACAGCACTGTATCCCTATCTGGTATGGCTGCAGCACGTGGCCCAGTGGTGAGCACTGCTGCCTCAGCGCTAGGGCTCTAGGTTCAATTCCGGCCTTAGGTGACTGTGGAGTTTGGATGTTCTCTCCATGTCAGCGTGAGTTTCCTCCAGGTGCTCTGGATCCCTCTGGTAACACAGATTAGGTGGATTAGCTATGGTAAATGCGCAGGGTTATGGGGATAGGGCAGGGGAGAGGGCCTAGATAAAATACTGTCAAGAGAGTTGGTGCAAACCTGATGGGCCAAATGGCTTCATTCTGCACTAGGAATTCTATGGGGAGATCCCTTCCAGAAGGCCATCATCCTATTATCTAGCTCAGAAAGGCTGGCTTGAGTTCAGGAGCAGACTGCCTATCTGTTGCCGTGCCAACCTAAAACACCTAGCAACAGAAGCTGCAACTTGCTCAAGCCAGACACTGAAGCCAATCTCATAAGTTTAAACACAGCTCCGGGGTTTGAATAGCAGAACCCACAGGTTATCAAAGTGGACAGGGAGGAGTTAAGCTGAACAACAGCTGGTCACTATGATCAAAAGACCTGGTACTCCCAGAGTGAGATACTGAGCAATTTCTTGGCAGATTGCCCAGGGCAGCTTGATCACCACTTACCCTCTGAGTGCTAACCACCTTGTAAAACTGCCCAGATACTTTGGAGTATATTTAATAAAGAGTCGGACAGTCAGAATTCTGATACCAATAGGTTTGTTTATGCCTGATCCCTAACAGTGGAAATTCAGAACTCTAGATTCATAGAATCCCTATGGTGCAGAAGGAGACCATTTGGCCCATCGAGTCTGCACCAACTCTCCGGCAGAGTATCTTAACTAGGCCCACCATAACCCTAGCCCCACTCTATCCCATAACCCTATGCATTTTTCATGGCTAATCTCTTAATCTGCACATCTGTGGACTGTGGGGGGAAACCGGAGCACTCTGAAGAAGCCCATGCTGACATGAGAAGAACATGAAAACTCCACACAGTTACTCAAGGCCGGAATCGAAACTGGGTCCATGACATTGTGAGGCAGCAGTGCTAACTGTGCCACTGTGCCACCCACCAAACAGACAACCCCAAAAGACAAATTTTGAACCTTCTCAAGTCAGTTTACCCATTCCACAGGCAAGGACAATGCCTCATCTGGATTTAGACCTCAAAAGCACACAGCAGAGAACAGGCATTGTGCCCACTAGCTATGTGTCTGACATACCAGTGTGAATGAGAAATTAATCCACCCTTCTTTTCCTATTTTTCTTTCACACGACTATATATATAAAAAAGTAGAAGTCATTTTTTTCTCCAAGGTCACAAGGACTATGAGGGGACTAAGACTGCACAAAGATCTTTTAAAATGGCTGATGTTATGTTAGTCTGTGACCCTTGAACAAATAGAGCAAATATGGCAGTATCAAAGAAACTGGCACCTCATTACCTCTGAAGAAACACTAATTAAAGAGCATTTTTATATCAAATTCAAGGAGAGCTATACATAGGTCGTCTGTATTTCATCCAATTGGTCAACCAGAGTTTACACATCTTCAAGGACAAAGGGTCTGCAACCTTTCTTTCAAATCATAACGGTGGAATATGTAACAATCTTGCAGACCCAGGCAAGGAACACACGGAATCCCTATAATGGAGAAGGTGACCATTCAGCCCATTGGGTCTGCACCAACTTTCTGAAAAGAGCATCTTACCCAGGCTCACCTACTCACCCTCTCCCTGTAACTCCGCACATTTACCATGGTTAATCCACCAAACCTACACATCTTTGGATACCAAAAGTCAATTTAGCATGGCTAATCCATTTTAACCTGCATACCTTTGGACTGTGGGAGGAAACTGGAGCACCCAGATGAAACCCACACAGACACGGGGAGAATTTGCAAACTTCACAGAGGCAGTCAATCAAGGCTGAAATTGAATGTGGATCCCTTGCACTGTAAGGCAGCAGTGTGAATCACTGTGCCACTGCTGCACTCCTATTCCTTGTCAAAGACAATGTGGCGAGGTGGGAGACATGTGACGTGAATATCTTGCTGCTATGCCATTTTGTCAGCGGAAGTGGACACCTTGACACTGACCCATAGGCCAACTACGCCACTTAGATGACCAGTTAGAGTCCTCTTCCTACTACTGCTGTCATTTTACAGTAATGGGTGGACCTCCACTGTTTGGAGACTGGAAGGTGAATCCTGCCAGTTTCTCTCCAAATTTGTGGGAGGGTCCACTATCCGAGAATTTTTGGCTAAGGGAAGTGCCCCAGAATGGCATTGACAACTCCACACTGTGAAAGTGCCATCTGTCTATGCAAGTCCTCACCCCACCCTACCCTTCATTGTCTGCCTGATTGATTCCTGGCACCCTGATCCCTCTTTCCTGTTGAGAAAGCAGTGTGCTTTCATGACATCCTCCTCTTTCAAGTGTAATCCCAGCAGTGGCCATCTCACCTGGTGAAGCTGCTGCTCCCCTGATTGGCCAGCAGCCCTTGAGGGGGTGGGGAGGGTTGGAGAGGGTTGGGGCAAGAGTGGCCATCCTTTAAAGAGATTTCAACCCCTGAGAACAACCAATCATTTGCCTTACCTCTGTAAAATGTGGGTCTGTATCCTGCAGACAAACAAAATTGGGTTAACCCCTGGCTTGCCAGTGGGGACTCCCAGTGTATGAATAAAACTCTGGCTAACAACTGGATATGTTATGGAATGATGAAAGGATTAATGAGATAAGTGCATTTAAAATTTTAAAGCAGGGATGTATCAAATAAAATAATTAAAGAGGATAAAATCCCTGCTCTGGGTAGATGATGTCTATACATTTTAAAATAATCTAGGGAAGAGATAGCAGCTGCATTGCTTACAGATATTTTAATAATTAGTTAGAAAAAGGTGCAGTGCCAGAGGACTGGGGAAATCTAACACAATACTTACATTGAAGAATGGGAATATAATGTGTTCAGGAAATTAGAGACTGTTCAGCATAACACTGATGTCAAAGCAAAATACTGCAGATGTCGGAAATCTGGAATAAAACAAATTCTAGAAAAACTCAACAGATCGGGCAACATCTGCGGCAAGAAAGCGAGTTTCAGGTTGAGTGTGTTAACTCTGTCCTTTCCACAGATGCTGCCAGACCTAAATTTGGTGGTGGGAGAGACTAGAAGAATGTGTAGAAATAAAAATAACATTGCAATGGAAAGTCAGCATGGACTTCAAAATGAAAATTCTTGCTTGACCAATCTTATTGAATTTTTTGAGGCGGATGAAGTAGTCAATGACAATGTAATACATTCAGCTGGATTTTGAAAAAGCCTTTGATAAGGTGTCCCATGACAGACTGATGGACAAGGTCAGAGAAAATGCAGGCAGGAGTCAAATGGTAGAATGGATTGCTAGCTGACTTCAAGACAGAAAACAGGGAGTGTGAGTAAAGAGAGGCAGAAAATGGGAAGAGATGCTCCACAAAGATCAGTTCTAGCACCGCTGCTGTTCACAATTTCCCATTAACAATTTGGACGTTATAATCAAAAACACAATTTCTAAATTTGTGGATGATACGAAATGAGGGGTCAGGGGGGAGGATAACAGTCAATACTGAGGAGGATGGCAATAAATTACAGGCGGACAATAACTTCGCAAATAATAGATAAATGATGTTCTACACATACATGTGAGATAGTATATTTTTCTGGATGAATAGGAGGTCATGTTACTTGGAAAATACCAGGTGGGGTTAAGGAATAAAGACAATAACACCAATCATTAAAACTTGCACTACAGAATTAGCAAGGCCATAAAAAGGAAAACTGAGCAATAGATGAAAGCAAATTACTGCAGATGCTTGAATCTGAAACCAAAAGAGAAAATACTGGAAAACAGGATTGAGCAATAAGTTTTATTTCTAGAGGGAGAAAATAGGGATATTATGCTCAAACTGCAATGAACCTTGATTAAGTCACCTCTAGACCTCTGCATGCATTTCTGCTTGCAATATTATAAACAGATTGTAGAAGTATTGGAGAGGGTGCAGAGAAGATTTACAAGGGTGATACCAAAAATTAGTGAGTATACACACCTGGAAAGAACAGACAGGCTGGATCTCCCCTTGGTTGAAAAAAGATCTCTGAGGGGTGACCTAATAGAGATCTTTAAATTAGGAAGGGTTTTGTTAATGGATAAAGAGAGAATGTTTCCTTGTATGAGGAACAGCATAGCTAGAGGCCATAAAAATAAGAATCACTAAGACATCCAATTAGGAATTCAGAACAAATTTCTTCACTCTCAAAGGGGTGAAAATGTGGAACTAGCTACCACAAGGAATGGGTGAAATGAATAGTACAGATGTATTTAAAAGAAAGCTAGACAAATGGGATGCTGGCCTTCATAGCGAAGGGGATTGAATATAAAAGTAGGGAGGTTTTGCTGCAGCTGTATAGGGCATTGGTGAGGCCGCAGCTGGAGTACTGTGTGCAGTTTTGGGCGCCGCACCTGCTCAAGGATATTTTGGCCCTGGAGGGAGTGCAGAGGAGGTTTACTAGGCTGATACTGGAGTTGAGGGGATTGAGCTATGAGGAGAGGCTGAATAAACTAGGCTTGTACTCGTTAGAGTTTAGAAGAATGAGGGGAAATCTCATTGACACGTATAAGATGGTGAATGGGATGGATAGGATAGAGGTGGAGAGACGCTTCCCGTTCAAAAAAGACAGTAGGACTAGGGGGCACAGCCTCAAGATAAAGGGGAGGCGGTTTAGAACGGAATTGAGGAGGAACTTCTTCACTCAAAGGGTGGTGAATCTCTGGAATTCTCTGCCCGATGAAGTGGTGGAGGCTGCCTCGCTAAATATTTTTAAGAAGCGGGTTGATGGGTTCTTGATAAGAGAGGGGATTAAGGGTTATGGGGAGAGGGCGGGAAGGTGGAACTGAGCCACGACAGATCAGCCATGATCTTATTGAATGGCGGGGCAGGCTCGAAGGGCTAGATGGCCTACTCCTGCTCCTATTTCTTATGTTCTTATGTTCTTAAACATTTAAGGGAAAAGGGAATAGAGGGTTATGCTGATAGACTTAGATGAGGAAAAATGGGAGGAGGCTTGAGTGAAACATAAATGCTAGTCTCGACTGACTGCACTGAATGACCTGATTCTATGATGAGTATCCAATGTAATTCTGTACAAGAGAGGCATTCCAAAGTGTATCTTTTAAGTAGAGTTGCCAGTCTTTTTAATTGGCAGCAAATGACTGGCAGGCACACAAGGCTGGCTGTGACATTTTGGGCAGATTGTATGATCGGAGAATTATAACTTGAGCGTGTGTCATGATATCAATACAAAAGTAATAAATTAATTTATGGGTGATGGTGTCAGCACTGAAATACTGTGGTGCTGTCACAGTTTGCTTACTGGTCCTATTAAGACATGGCGATGGTAACCAGGCAGAGGCAATGAAAATTCCTTGATTCTGACAGAATTACCTTAATTTGTTTGCCAGCCAAAGAAGACTTGGGCTGTCTGTCTATTTCCATTCACTACTTTTCAAAGATTTTGCATTCTGTAGGGATGTGACAGTGTCATCAGTTTCCCACAGTTTTATTTGTTCACTTGACTTGAAGCCGGGTTGCGAAAATGTGGACTTGGTGAGACCAGTGGTGAGGAGATCAAACTATTCAGCTTTCAATCTTTGCATCCCACCCATTTAGCTCTCATGGAATTTAGAACCAACAGCAACATTTAACTATTACTCTCATTCAGTCTTCCATCTCTGTCTCTTATTCACGTAAGTATGGTCTCACTTCTGTTAGCATTCCTCCCACCCCCAGTCGATTCCCTAATCCACAAATCTCTGACTTGTTGAATGTACTGAATGATATCCCAAATTATAATAAGATAATTACTCAATTCCCCATTTCAAGCAGGTTATGTTTGTGATCGCAAGACCTGAATATTCTTTGTCCAACAATATGAATTTGCAGAGTATGAGTGCAGCAGCCGTAATGGGGATGAACCTGCTCTGATAGTAGATTGAAAAAAAAAGGATTTTGTATTTCAGGGTTTCATACGGAGCAGAGCAGCTATCTCGTTGCAATCTAATGAAAGTCATCCCTTGAGCCAAACCTTTCAGGGTGGCATGGTGGCACATTGGTTAGCCTCACAGCACCGGAGACTCGGGTTTGGTTCTGGCCTTGGGTGACTGTCTGTGAGGAGTTCTCCCCATGTCTGCATGGGCTTCCTTCGAGTGATCCAGTTTCCTCCCACATTCCAAAGATGTTTAAATTATGGAGGATTGGCCATGCTAAATTGCCCTTTAATGTAAATGCATTAGGTGGATTAGTCTTGGTACATGCGGAGGGGTTACAGGGATAGGGCAGAGGGCAGGGTCTGGGTGTGATGCTCTTTCGGAGGGTTGATGCAGACATGATGGGCTGATTGACCTCTTTCTGTACTGTAGGGATTCTATGGTTCATCAGGTTATTGCTTTTCCTGAACATCCTCCCTGTTAATGAGAATATGGACAAAATTCCTCATAAGACCCTGTTGTCAAATATTTAAGTGCTTCATCTTCAATAGGACAAGTTGCATGGATTGTCATTTCTACAGAGTTCTTGCCCTGGCCTGAATTGAATTTTGGACTTTTCAATCTTGTGGTTTTGAAGGTATTTCCATGTGTTAGATCTGGGAACAATTAGTGGCAATAGAAAGAGCATTCTGGACTTTGACCCATTTATTGCTTTAACAGACAGTACACACTGCTTGCAGAAATCACTGGTCACTGATTTACCTGAGCTTGCTCCAGTTTTCAGGGCTTTGTTGGACGGTTCAATCTGCCTGAGCTCCGGATCCACAATAAGTTTCTGAATCTAGGAAAGCCCAAGTCACAGATTAGAATCAGAGCTGGTTTACCTTGGAAAGGAAGCACAGTACCTATCACACACCCTGTCACACAACCATGATGTTTGGTCACTGATATGGGATATGGGAGTAGGACCTGGGTGGGATTGTGGTCAGTGCAGACTCGATGGGCCAAAGGGCCTCTTTCTGCACTGTAGGGTTCTATGATTCTATGATTCTGATTCCTCCAGTGGAGAGGGGCAATGCTTTACAACTGATTAACCATTTATTATACCACAGGACAATTGAGGATGTACACAAAGTGCTGAAACTTGTAGGGATGCGTGATGCAAGGTAGGATTAGAATGCATGGCTAGTTTTTTTTCAGATGGAACAGACATAATGGGCTGAATGGCCTCTGTCTGTGCTGTAACTTTTCTGTGGTATCACCTGACATTAATCTGCATTGTATTCAGGCACAGCGGAAGGTTAATGCCAAGCTTTTTGAATCCCAGAAGGGAAACTTGAAACAACTGCAATTTATTTGCAATTTGTATAGCCTCAAGGAGAGGTTTGAAATGCAGAAATGATGTCCCCGACTTCTTGTGATGATCTTATAGTAAAGTAAAAGGTTTACTGAGCAATAGAGACAAAAACAAAATAGAAATAGAAATGCGCTTAAACACAACAATGGCTTTACACAGTACCAATACTTTAAAACAGTTCCAAACAGTCTTAATTTAACTACCTTCAAAGCTATTTCCTGTGTCTGCTCAAAAACTCCTTATAGATTTTACAATTTACAAAAGGCCAGTAATGTTTATCACACATTGCTTATAATTTCTCTTGATGTGCCCTCTGAAGTTAATTTTCAGATCTAACTTTGTTCACAACGCTTGTTGTGAGCTGACCAGTGATTCCAGTTGTCTGCTGAGATTGAAAACTGCCATCTCCATAGATTTCTCCTTAAAAACCTTCTTTCCCTTTGATCTCTCCATTATCTCACCCAGTTTTTTTCGAAATGTTGTCTCCCAGAATTGATTAACTCTATTTCTTTGCTTCAGCGTTTAGAATCTAAAGAAAAGTTAACTCACTCTATCCATGCTTTACCTATGATCCCTTACTTTTACACCTGCATATCTTCTCCTTTGAATCACAACAACCTATTTCAAATCAACTCCTGTTCCATAAGCATGCTGGCTAAATTACCTTGATAAACATCTGTATTAAGTATTTCTAGGCTCAATACCATATCAAACCCACAACTGACATTCTCAGTCACACCATCTCTGCTTCAAATATCATTCTCATACACCAGCAGTTGAAAAAATATGACAAGAATATTACCAACAAAAAATGTTACATTTCTTGGGTTTTCCTGACAATTGCCACTACTGCACATCATAATATGAGAGTAATGTCAAGGGATGCAGAAACACTTTCCCACAATAGATCCTGTCAATACACTCCCACTCCTGGCTATTTTAGGACTGAACATGACAGAGAAGGCCTTATTCATATTTGTGAACCTATAAAAAATAGAAAACTTCCTGAAAAATGCATGTTTCATGAAAAGTTCACCAAGCGGACTAACTTCTATATTTCCTTATCTCCAGAGAATACTCTGTATAGTTTTAACAGGGCAAATGCATTTTATTCCTTTTCAGGATTTCACCAGTAATGAAAGATTTGCAGGGTAATGGGAAAAGAGCAGCGAAGCAAGACTAATTAAATTGCTCTTTCAAAGAGCCAGTACAGGCTTCTCTCTGTGTCTTATTATTTCAAGATTCTATTAAATTGAAGAATGCTTTTATATGTAATCAGTAATGTAATCTTTCTCCCTCTGAAGAAGTGAATTCATTTTAAGAGGAGGCATTGTCTGTCATCTTGTAAATATCCTGATAAAAAACTGAAAATCATTTCTGTTTGGCGTCCTATATATTATTCAATACAATGTAACATTATAGCACAACGTTGTGCCCTATTCTTTGCCTTTTCATATCAAAATGTTAGCAACTTCCTGGCCAGCCAGAATAGCCTTTGGAGGTTTGCTTAATTGATCAGAGTATCAGCAGGTATGTTTGTGAAATGATCCTTCAATAGTGCTATTTCTACAGCTGATGCATGGTGTAGGCATGAACAGAAACATTTGCTTTTGAACTGTAACAAATACAAGTGATCGCTTCAACTTCACGTGTGACCTGAACTCTCAATTACTGTTTCTTCTCCTCATTTCTGATTTTTCTTCCCTGTTCTCCAATCAATGCTCATTGTGCTGGCTCAGAGTTGCAAGGGCACCAGATACCACTTTCAACCTTGCTCCAGTCTGAGCTTCAACAAATTGAGAAGGCTGTTTGGTTGTGGGGTTGAATAATGACGAAGCCTGATGCTGTCTTCATCCAACATTGGATCCCAGTACAATAAATGTACATCAATAACAACAAATATGTTTATTTATACAGCAGTTGTATTGACGCATTTACGGGGAAATTAGACAAAGATATTAAAGAGAACAGAATAGAGGGCTACACAGATTATTTATGGTAATGCAGTATAGATAATTTTCTTGATCAGTATTTTTCCAGCCCAATGAGGAAGGTGACTTTGCAGGTTCTGGGTGACAGCTGGGCCAAGTGGATCTAGTGTCAGTAGGGGAATGTTGAAAAAACAGTGATCATAGTATCTTGAGATTTAATCTGAGCTATGGAAAGGGGCAAAGAGCAATCCGGAGTAAAAATAGTAAATAATGAATTGGAGTGGGTTGACAATGAAGCTGTACCATGTAAATAAGAATCAAATAATAGCAAGCAAGGCTGTAATGGACCACGAGGCCGCTTTTAAAGAGGAAATGGTTTGGCCTCAGTCAAGGTGGATTTACATGAGGGGGAAAGACAAGATAACCTGGGTGATGAAAGAGATGGCGGATAAGAGGAAGCTGAAAAATGGTGGAAATGACAGAAATAGGTAAAGAAAGGTAAAGTCGCCTTCGTCCCAGATGACCACAGGTTGCTCCCTTCTTTGAGGGGAAGAGGTGACTGGTGGTGATTCAACCTGAGGATTACCATACCTCAGGCAAGGGACAAGTTTGAGAAGGCGGAAGCCTTCATAAGTAACCTCAGCTGACACTGGAATTGCTGTTGGCGTTGCTCTGAATCATAAACCAACTGAGCTAACAGGACCCACGACAGAAATACAAGTGAGAATGAGGATAAAAATAGAAAGTTCAGAGAAGTGAAAAGGAAATTAGGAAGGCAAATAGAGAGCATGAGGACAGACTGGCAGCTAACTTGAAAAGGAATCCAGAAGTTTTCTATAGGCACCTAAATAATATAAGAGCAAGAGGAGGGTGGGGTCAATTAGGCACCGAAAAGGGGATATCCACATTGAGGCTGAGATCCTAAATGGTATTTTGCCTTTATGTTAACCAAGGAATTGAGGAAGTAGTTGAGGAAATAAATTAACTAAGAATTAATGAAAAGGAGATATTAGAAAGGTTAGCTTTATTTGTAGGTAATAAGAAACAAATAGAATGCATCAGAGGGAAGTAAAGTTGGAAAATTTAGAGAGATTGGCCACAATTTTCCATTTAGTCTTTGATACAGGTGTGGTACCAGAGGACTGGAGCACCCTTGTTCAAAGAAAAGGTGTAAGGATAAATTCTATCAAAATCAATAAACTGGGGCAAAACTAATAATCATTTAGACAAATATGAATTAATTAAGGAAAATCAGCACAGGTTTGTTAAAAGCAAATTGTGTCTAATCCACTTAATTGAGTGTTTTGGTAGCAAAGCAGATTAATGAAGATTCATGTGGTCAATATGGGCTTCCAAAAGATATTTGACAAAGTGTCACATATTAGATTTGCCTGCAATTTTTTTCCTTTATTCTTTCCTAGGATGTGGACATCTCTGGCAAGACCAGCATTTTTGCCTTTGAACTGAGTGGCTTGCTGGCCATTTCAGAGGGTATTTCAACCAAATCACTGTGGATCTGAAGTTGCATGTAGATTAGACTAGTTAGGAACGGCAGATTTTTTCCAATTAAAACAACCGACAACTCCACCATCTGCTGTGGTGGGATTTGAACCCAGGTCTCCAGAGCATTACACTAGGTCTCTGGATTACTAGTCCAGTGACAATACCATTGCACCACCACCTTCCCTTAAAAACCATGAAATAAAAGGGAAGGCTGTTGCATGGCTATGAAGTTGGCTCAGTGACAAGAAACAGTAGTGGTGAATAGTTATTTTCTGAATTGGATGAAGGTATACAATAGGTTCCCTGGACTCAATGCTAGGACATTTTACTTTCTTGATATCTTTTAATGACAAAGACTTCGGTATAGGCACATAATTTCAAAGTTTGCAGATAATATAAATCTTGGAAATATTGTGAGCTGTGAGGAAGGAAGTCATAAACTACAACAGACATAGGCTGGAATTTTATAGGCCCACCTGCCCTGATTCCAGAGTCAGGTGAGGCTCGGAGAACAGCATTCTCTATTCATGTGAAACTCAGGCAGACGTTTGGTAAAGTTCTGCCCATCGACAGACTGGTAGAATGGGTGGATAAGATGGGGTGAAGGACCTGTTTCCATGCTGTAAACCTCTATGACTCTATGACCTGGGGGTATCATTGATGGTGGGAGAATAGATTGGGGAAGTGGTTAAAAAAACATTCAAAATCCTGGGCTCTGGAAGAGTATAAAGGCAACGAAGGTTGGATGAAACTTTATAAAACACTAGTTTAGTCTCAACCGGAATATTGTGTCCCGTTTTGGTCACTACACTTTAGGAATGATGTGAAAGCTTCTGAGAGAATGCAGAAAAGACTTACAAGAATTGTTCAGGTATGAGGGATATTGGTTACATGAATAGATTGAAAAGGCTGGAGTTATTCTCCTTAGAGAAGCAATGGTTGAGAGCAGTGTATAGAGAGAAATCATTCTCATTAGCAGAGGGTTGAGAAGCAGAGGGCATAGATTTAAAAATGCATGTCAAAAGATCTAATGGAAACATGAGGAAAACGTCTGTATGCAGCAAGTGGTTCTGATTTGGAATACAGTGTCTGACAGTGTGGAAGAGGCAGATCAAATCTTAGATTTCAAAAGGGGATTGGATAAGCACCTAAAGAGAAGAATAAAATTGCAGAGCTGCAGGGAAAGATGTGGGATTAACTGGATTGCTGTTGCAGGTGCTGACAGAGACATGGTGGGCTGAATGGCCTCCTTTTGTTCTATAGATATTCTATGATTTTCTAGTGGTCATTATGCTAATCTTAGAAATTGCAAATTGTTGAATTGAATTCAATAAATCAGATAATTGTGTGAGACACCAGACAAAATAACCATGCAAGATTCCAAATTGTTGTGAAAATTCAACTGGTTCACAAAGGGGAACTAGGCATCCATATCCCAACTGGTCAACTGGTTAGTCCACCCCCTGGACGATACTTAATGCCCTCTGCAGTGGCCTGGTAAGCTGCTACCTACAAATGATTAGAGATGGATATAATAAGTACTTGCCCACTAAAGTTAAAAAAGGTCTGCGTCTTTCACAGCCATAGGATGTTCCAAAGAACTTCATAGCTGACGTGTCGTCATTGTTATAAAGTAATGAATGGAGGAGCCAAATTGCACACAACAAATTTCCATAAATAACAACATGTTAATGACCAAATAATCTGTTTTTTATAATGCCGATTAAGGAAAATGTTGAGTAGAATACCAGGGATAAATTCCCCAGCTGTTCTTTGACATAGTGCCTTGGTTAGGACCTCAGTTTAACACTTCACCCGAAAGATAACACTCTTAATAAAGAACAAAGAACAAAAAAAATTACAGCACAGGAACAAGCCCTTCAGCCCTCCAAGCCTGCACCGACCATGCTGCCTGACTTAACTAAAACCCCCTACACTTCTGGGGACCATATCCCACTATTCCCATCTCATTCATGTACTTGTCAAGACGCCCCTTAAAAGTCACTACCATATTCACTTCCACTAGCTCCGCCGGCAACAAGTTCTAGGCACCCACCACTCTCTGTGTCAAAAATCTGCCTTGTACATCTCTTTTAAAACTTGCCCCTTGCACCTTAAACCTATGCCCTCTAGTAATTGACTCTTCCATCCTGGAAAAAGCTTCTGACTACCTACTCTGTCCATGCCTCTCATAATCTTGTAGACTTCTATCAGGTCTCCCCTCAACCTCCGTCACTCCAATGAGAACAAACCAAGTTTCTTCAACCTCTTCTCATTGCTAATGCCCTCCATACCAGGCAACATCCTGGTAAATCTTTTCTTTCCCCTCTCCAAAGCCCCCACATCCTTCTGGTTGTGTGGCGACCAGAATTGAACACTATATTCCAAGTGTGGCCTCACTATGGTTCTATAAAGCATCAACATGACTTGCCAATTTTTAAACTCAATACCCCAGCCGATGAAGGCAAGCATACCGTATGCCTTCTTGACTACCTTCTCCACCTGCATCACCATTTTCAGTGATCTGTGTACCTGTACACCCAGATCCCTTTGCCTATCAATATAGGGCAGCACTCCTGTAGCACTACACTAAAATGATGGGCTTGAATTTTGTGCAGTTGGACCTGAACTCAGAACTTTGTGAATAAGAGGCGAAAGTGCTAGTAACTGAACAATGGCTGACACTGTTACTGCAGCATGAGGAAGGGGGAAGGCAGGAATCCTTAACGTGATGTAGCCCAGGAGAGCAATTGTACCACATCAGCTACTGTTCCTCCAGATCTCAGATAACTCATCACTGGCTGAGGCCCTATGGTCTGTCTGGCTGTATGGGCTCTCAGTATCTTGAACTGATATCATTTATTTTCCCTCTGAACTTTTATATTTGTGCATGGAATTTGGCCATTGGTCAGCATTTACTGCCCATCCCCATTTCACTAACTCTGTCATTTAGGGGAGGCACAGTGACACAGTGGTTAGCCCGGCTACCTCACAGAGCCAGGGACCTGGGTTCAATTCCAGTGACTGGTAACTATCTGTGTGGAGTCTGCACATTCTCCCTCAGGCTGCATGGGTTTCCTCCGGGGGCTCTGGTTTCCTCTCACACTCCAAAGTTGTGCAGGATAGGTGGATCAGCCATGCTAAATTGCCCCTTAGTGTCCAAAGAGATGGATTAGCCATGGTAAATATGGCTAATATTTAACCCTATCCCTGTAACAGAGGGTTAGGGTTGGGGAGAGGGCCTGGGTAAGACACTGTGTTAGAGAGTTGGTGAAGGCTTGATGGATCAAATGGCCACCTTCTGCATTGTAAGGATTCTATCATTTACTGAGTCACTGAGTTAGAGAAATTTAGAGAATGAGAGAATTCCTGAACTTGATCCTTCCTTCTTCTGTTGCACCAGATTCGTGTTTGCATCAGATTTAGGAACAATGGTGGTTTACGTGAGCACATACAATGGTTTCCCTGGACTTATACATGTTGTAAAGAGTATACAGTAAGGAACTGGATTAGAAAACATTGAATTCTTGTTATTAATCAGATCTTCATTCTCACATCTGGATCATTCATTTTGCTTCATTCCTATTCTTACCATTGCAAGGTTTGCCTCCATGTCAGTTAGGTTCAACTCATTTAGAGGAAGATTCGGATTAAAGATCTGCAGGAAAAGGAATTTAATTTAGTGAATGAAGAGGAGCTATTTTACTCATTCATATATATTTGTTATTTCTTCTTTATATTGCCACAGAAACAGCAAAACCAGGATATAACACAGCAGAATGTTGGGGAGATGCCCATAACAACTCAGCAATGACAAGGACAGTGTGATTAACCCCAGGACTTACACGGGGAATCCCTGATTAATCTCCCAGTAGGAGTCGGAGAATACAAGCCCCCAAGTGATTGGTAATTACCTTATCAAGTGGAACTCGTATCCCGTGCCTTTTATAAAGCCTGAGTGGGCCGATTGTTGTAACAGCCTGGTCGGGACCAGAATGTGTTCATCACAGGCTTGTGGTCTTTCTCTCGTGCAACAAAGCACCATTCCTTTACAGCTGACTCCTAGGTTATTACTGACAGGTGAGTATCAAGACAGGAAGATCAAGAAGGTGCCTTCAGATCCAACATAGTGGATCTGTCATGTCACAGGATCTAGAGTGTCCAGGTCTAGACAGAATCCAAGGAATCAGATGGTAACAATTTATTATCACACATGGCCCATTCCAGAAGCATCAATTCCAGGACCTGGATTCAATGTAGGAAATGTTTGACCTGATAGGAACAGCAGGGGTGAAATCAGCTTTCAATTTCTCCATCTCTTTTTCAATAGCACACGCTAATTATTCCTCCCTCCTGCAGCACCCTGAATAATGCCCTTCCTTGCACTGCATGGGCACATTATCTTACCTCTCATTCTGAACTAACACCCGCTGCCTTCACAGCAATCATTAACAGTATTCATTATTTATTCTCACTCATTATCCAACAGCTGCATATGACCACCTACTGTCCATGTGACCCATCTCCTTTAGGCACTGCTGTGCTTTTGCTGTTTCTCTTCCTCCAACTAAAACAATAAGTAAGAACACAACCCACGATAAGGTCAGAGTCCATGATCACAGTCAGTGAGGCAAAAGCAAAAATCTGACACAAGAAATCTCCAAGTTCAAAAATCCTTTGAAAATCCAAAAGGCACAATCATAGCCTCCATCATCTAAAAGCATGAAAGTGGCAAATGGAGGGGAACACCATTCCCTCCATGACACACACCATCCTGATTTGGAAATACCATTCCTTCATCACCGACTCAAAATTCTGGAATTCTCGATTTAATAGCACCATAAGAATATCTTCACCTTATAGTCTGTAGCGCCTCGGAAAGTGGTCTATAATCATCCTCTAAAGGTTAACTAGGGATGGGCAATAAATGCCACAAATATTAACATGCATTTTAGTAGATCGAACCAGGCAGGACTTATTCACTTAATAGTAGGTGTTGGGGAAAGTAATAGAACAAAGAGGTGTCAGGGTGTAGATTCATAGCTTATTGAAAGTGGAGTCACAGATAGACAGAGTGGTGAAGAAGGCATTTGGCATACTTGGTTTCATTGGTCAGAACATTGAAAACAGGAGTTGGGATGTCTTGTTAAAGTTGTACAAGACATTAGTAAGGTCACACTTGGAATACTGTGTACAGTTCTGATCATAGAGTCATAGAGGTTTACAGCATGGAAACAGGTCTGTTAGCCCAAATTGTCCATTCCACCGTTTTTGTTAAACCCCAAGCTAGTCCCACTTGCCCACATTTGGCCCATATTCCTCGATACCCATCTTAACCATGTAACTGTCTAAATGCTTTTTAAAAGACAAAATTATACCTGACTCTACCACCAGCTCTGGCAGCTTGTTCCAGACACTCACCACCCTCTGTCTGAAAAAATTGCCCCTCTGGACTCTTTTGTATCTTTCCCCTCTCACCTTCAATCTAAGCCCTCCAGTTTTAGACTCTCCTACCTTTGGGAAAAGATATTGACTATCTAGCTGATCTATGCCCCTCATTATTTTATAGACCTCTATAATATCACCCCATAGCCTTCTATGCTCCAGAGAAAAAAGTCCCAGTCTGTCCAGTCTCTCCTTACAATTCAAACCATCAAGTCCCAGTAACATCCTAGTAAATCTTTTCTGTGCTCTTTCTAGTTTAATAATATCCTTTCTATAATAGGCTGATCAGAACTGTACACAGTATTCCAAGTCCGGGCTTACCAATGTCTTGTACAACTTCAACAAGGTGTCCCAACTTCTGTATTCAATGTTCTGCCCAATGAATCAAAGCATGCTAAATGCCTTCTTCACCATTCTGTCCACCTGTGACTCCACTTTCAAGGAGCTATGAACATGTACCCCTACATCTCTTTGATCTGTAACTCTCCCCAGTGCCTTACCATTAACTGAGTAAGACCTGCCCTGGTTCAGTCTACCAAAATGCATTACCTCGCATTTATCTAAATTAAACTCCATTTGCCATTCATCAGGCCACTGGCCCAATTGATCAAGATCCTGCTGCAATCCAAGATAACCTTCTTCACTGTCCACCATGCCACCAATCTTGATGTCATCTGCAAACTTACTAACCATGCCCCCTATATTCCAAATCATTAATATAAATGACAAATAACAATGGACCCAACACCGATCTCTGAGCCACGCCACTGATCACAGGCCTCCAGTTTGAAAAACAATTCTCTACAACCACCCTCTGGCTTCTGTCAAAAAGCCAATTTTGTGTCCATTTAGATACCTCACCTTGGATCCCGTGAGATTTAACCTTATGCGACAACCTACCATGCGGTACGTGTCAAAAGCCTTGTGAGACATGATTTTCCACTCATGAAGCTATGCTGATCAATCCTTGCATCTCTAAATGCCTGTAGATCCTATCTCTCAACATACCTTCCAACAACTTACTTACCACAGATATGAGGCTAATTGGCCTGTAGTTCCCAGGCTTTTCCCTGCAGCCCTTCTTAAACAAAGGCACAACATTTGCCACTCTCCAATCTTCAGGCATCTCATCTGTGACTATCGATGATTCAAATATCTCGACTAGGGGACCCACAATTTCCTCTCTAGCCTCCTACAATGTCCTGGAATTCACTTAATCAGATCCCGGGGATTTACCTACCTTGATGCACTGTCAACCTTCCAGCACCTCCTCCTCTGTAATATATACACTCCTCATGACATCACTATTTATTTCCCTAAGTTCCCTAACATCCATGCTTTTTTCAACAATAAATACTGATGAGAAATATTCATTAGGATCTCACCCATCTTTTGTGGATCCACATATAGATGACCTTGTTGATCTTTAAAAGCTCTACTCTCGCCCTCGTTACTCTTTTGGTCTTTATGTATTTGTAGAAGCTCTTTGGATTCTCACTCTATTATGGAAAGGATATTATTAAACTAGAAAGAGTGCAGAAAAGATTTACTTGGATGCTTCTGGGACTTGATGGTTTGAATTATAAGTTAGAAGGTGATAGACTGGGATTTTTTTTCTCTGGAGTGTAGAAGGCTGAGGGTGATCTTATAGAGGTCGATACAATAATAAGGACATAGATCAGCTAGATAGTCAATATCTTTTCCCAAAGGTAGGGGAGTATAAAACTAGAGGGCATAGGTTGAAGGTGAGAGAAGAGAGACATAAAAGGGTCCAGAGGGGCAATTTTTTCACACACAGGATGGTGAGTGTCCGGAACGAACTGCCAGAGATAGTAGTAGAGGCATGTACAATTTTGTCTTTTAAAAAGCATTTAGACAGGTACATGAGTGAGATGGATATGGAGGGATATGGGTAAAGCACGGGCAATTGGGACTGGCTTAGTGGTAAAAACAAAGGGCAGGATGGACAAGTTGGGCTGAAGAGCCTGTTTCCATGCTGTAAACCTCTATGACTCTATAACAATCAGAGCTGGATCTGGTTGTTATAGACCAGACATAACCCTACATCCCTACGATTCAAGTAGTTGTTCCCGAGTGTCACTTTAAATAATGCTTCATGTGACCCTCTGAAATGAATCCCATCGGATTTTACTCAGTGTGTTAGATGCTGGGTTGGTCTTCCAACTCTTTGAGTGGAAATGTATCAGGGGCTTAATGGTATCACAGGACTCCAATTTACATACATTAATAAGATACCTGCTAGGCACGTCAGCAATAGTTGGGAGTAGGGCTAGAGGATTTCAGAGACAGTTTTATTCACATGACAGCTGGCTGGGATAAAATCACTCCAGTTTTTCAGCAACCTGCTGAAAAACTGTTCAACCTTCAGCTCTGAACTGAGCTCCTTCGGCTGAAAAACATCTCAGAGATTTTCTTTTTAAAACAGCCATAAAACACACATTAATTTACACTTTTCAATCTAAAAAAAACTGAATGGTGCTGGTAGTAGCTGCCATGTAAACTGCATTCAATAGTTTAAAACAATATTCTTAAGTGTGGGCATCAGTGGTATTCATAGCACAGCATGAGTTGCCACTGACAAGTGGTGGGCCTTCTTTATGAATCAGTGCAATTGATGAGAGTGCTTTCACAGAGTTTCCATGTCTGAAGTTCCAGTGTTTTGATCTAGCAACCAGTTAAGTTACAATGATGTATGACTAAAATCAAGATGGATTGTACCTTGGCGGTGTTCCCATAAGTCTGCTACCCTTGTTCATTTACAAACCCAATGTGCATAAAGAGGCCATCCGGCCCATTGAGCCTGCAACTACTCTCCAAAAGAGCATCTCACCCAGACCCCACCCCCCGCATCCCTGTAACGCTGCACATTTACCGTGGCTAATCCCTATAACCTACACATCTTGTGACACTAAGAAGCAACTTAGAATGACCAATCCACCTAACCTGTACATCTTTGGATTGTAGGAAACCAGTGCACCTGGAGGAAACCCATGCAGACACAGGGAGAATGTGCAAACACTATACAGTCAGCCAAGGCTGGAATTGAACCCAGTTCCCTGGTGCTCTGAGGCAGCAATGCTAACCACTGTGCCACTGCTGAGCTTTTTTCTCCAAAACTCAAGAAAAGCCTTGGCAAGTTTTGACTATGAATCTTGTGGATAGTTCACAATGCAGCCACAGTTTATCAGTGGTACAGTGACTGGGGTATTTACAGTCAACTACTTCTTCAGTTTTCAGAGAGCTGGAATATTTAAAGAACTTTTTCAAATCCAAACTGAATCCTATTTGAGTGGCATATTGGCCCAAAACTTACATGCATAATGGTAGAATGCTCAAGGCTATATTGCTGGCTCCCAAGAAGTGAATGCAAACCATCTAGGTTCAACTCAATGCTCTGTATGTGGTCAGGCACCTCAGTTCTGTAAACCCAAAAAGAATTCTGTTAAAATGTGAAAAGGGAAAGATTAGCAAGGACAAATGTGGGACAATTATGGACAGAGACAAGAGACTATAGAGGTTTGGGAAATGCCAGAGAAAATAAACAATTACTTTGTGTCTGTCTTCACAGAGGAAGGTACAGAAAATTTCCCAGAAATATTAGGGAACCAAGGGACTACTGAAAATGAGGAACTGAAATAAAAATTAATTAGATTGAAGGATGATAAGTCCTCTGGAACAGATAAACTACATCTCAGAATGTCAAAGAAGGTTGCAGCAGAGATAGTGGATGCATTGATGTTATTTTTCAAAATTTTATAGATTTTGGAACGGTTCCTACAGACCGTAAAGTAGCAAATGTAGCTCCATTATTTAAGACAGGAAAGCAAGAGAAAACAGAGAACACCAGACCTGTTAGTTTAGCATCAGTAGCAGGGAAAATGTTACAACCTAAGGAGATGATAATTGGACACTTAACAAATAACCATTTGATTAGGCAGGGTCAACATGGATTTATGAAAGGGAAATCATATTTGACAAACCTGGTGGGAGCTTTCTGAGGATGCTAGTTGTAGCATAGGTAAAGGAGAACCAACAAATGTGGTGTATTTAGATTTTCAGAAGGCTTTTTGTTTGACTTATGGAGGAGGTTAGTAAATAAAATTAGAGCACATGGGATTGGAGGTAATATACTGGCAATAAATCGCAAATTGATTAATAGACAGAAAGTAGAGAGTAGGAATAAACAGGTCATTCTCAGGATGGCAGGCTGTTGCTCATGGGGTACCACGCAGATCAGTGCATGGGCCACAAGTGGTCACAGTCCACATAAATGATTTGGATACGGGGACCTAATGGCACATTTCCAAATTTGATGATGACACAAAACTAGGTATGAAGATAAGTTGTGATGAGGATGCAAGGAAGCTTCAAGAAGACTTGGACAGGCTAAGTGAATAGACAACAACTTGGTAGATGGAATAAGAACACAAGAACATAAGAAATAGGAGCAGGAGTAGGCCATCTAGCCCTTCGAGCCTGCCCCACCATTCAATAAGATCATGGCTGATCTGAAGTGGATCAGTTCCACTTTCCCGCTTTCTCCCCATAACCCTTAATTCCCGTGACTTAAATATATTCAGCGAGGTAGCCTCCACCACTTCAATGGGCAGAGAATTCCAGAGATTCACCACCCTTTGAGTGAAGAAGTTCCTCCTCAACTCCGATCTAAACTGTTCCCCCCCTTATTTTGAGGCTGTGTCTTCTAGTCCTGCTGTCCTTTCTAAGCGGGAAGAATCTCTCTACCTCTACCCTATCTATCCCTTTCATTATCTTATATGTCTCTATAAGATCCCCTCTCACTCTTCTAAACTCCAACGAGTACAGACCCAGTCTATTCAATCTCTCTTCATAGGCCAACCCCCTCATCTCCGGTATGAGCCTAGTGAACCTTCTCTGCACTCCCTCCAAGGCCAATGTATCCTTCCGCAAGTGCGGCGACCAAAACTGCACACGGTACTCCACCTGCGGCCTCGCCAGTACCCTGTACAGTTGCAGCAAGACCTCCCTACTTTTATATTCTATCCCCCTCGCTATAAAGGCCAACATTCCATTCACCTTCTTGATCACCTGCTGCACCAGCAGACTGGGTTTTTGCGACTCGTGCACAAGGACCCCCAGGTTCCTCTGCACCGTAGCATGCTGCAGCTTTTCGCCTTTTAAATAATAATCCCTCCTATTATTTCTACCAAAGTGGATAACCTCACACTTGCTAACATTATACTCCATCTGCCGGGTCCTCGCCCACTCGCTCAGCCTATCCAGATCCCTCTGCAGACTTTCCACACCCTCCACAAAATTTGCTTTTCCACCTGGCCTTCATAGAGAGGGGGATGGAATATAAAAATAGGGAGGTCTTGCTGCAACTGTACAGGGCACTGGCGAGGCTACTGCTGGAGTACTGTGTGTAGTTTTGGTCGCCGCACTTACGCAAGGATATTTTGGCCTTGGAGGGAGTGCAGAGGAGGTTTACTAGGCTGATACCAGAGTTGAGGGGGTTGAGCTATGAGGAGAGGCTGAATAAACTAGACTTGTACTCGTTAGAGTTTAGAAGTATGAGGGGAGATCTCATTGAGACGTATAAGATGATGAATGGGATGGATAGGATAGAGGTGGAGAGGCTCTTTCCGCTCAGAAAGGACAGTAGGACTAGAGGGCACAGCCTCAAGATAAAAGGGGGGTGGTTTAGAACGGAGTTGAGGAGGAACTTCTTCACTCAAAGGGTGGTGAATCTCTGGAATTCTCTGCCCATTGAAGTGGTGGAGGCTGCCTCGCTAAATAGTTTTAAGACGCGGGTAGATAGGTTTTTGATAGGCAAGGGGATTAAGGGTTATGGGGAGAGGGGGGGAAAGTGGAACTGAGCCACGGCAGATCAGCCATGATCTTACTGAATGGCGGGGCAGGCTCGAAGTGCTAGATGGCCTACTCCTGCTCCTATTTCTTATGTTCTTATGTTCATTATCCATTCACATAATGTGTATAATAAGTGAATATAATGTGAGTAAGTGTGAAGTTAAAATACAGAAAGGCAGAGTATTTTTTAAAAGGTAAGAATTTGGTAATGGTGATGCTCAAAGTGAACTAGAACCTTGTCCATGAGTCAGTAAAAGATAGCTTGCAGGGGCAGCAAGAAATTGGGAAGGCAGGAAGCATGTTGGCCTTCATGGCAAGAGGATTTCAATACAGGAGTAAAGATGTCTTTCTGCAATTACACAGAGCTTTAGTGAGATGGCACCTGGAGTACTGAGTACAGTTTTAGTCTCCTTCTTCAAGGCCCCAAGGGAATAGTGACAGAGGAAGAAAAAGAAACAAAAGGTGTGCTGAGGGCTGGTGTACTGTTGTCTGAAAGCAAAATTAAAGGGAAAGAAAGAGAAAAACCAAAAGCAGCAAAAGGAAAGGAAATAAGATGGGTTTATAGTATGAACTCAATGCTGAGTCTGGAAGGATCCAGGCTAATCCAAAGGTGAGCTCTTTTTTCTCAAGTTTGCACTGAGCTTCACTGAAACAAATTTCCAGCATCCGCTGTTCTCTGTTTACGACTATTCATCCTCTTTGTTTCATTTTCTTGCAACTTGGAAGATGAAGCAACTATTGTTTTGGTCCTGCTTTTCATATGATGTGCAGCCTAGAGGGATGTTTAAAGCACACAATAGCCAAGGCATGTCATTGCACCAAGTAGTGAACCAGTTTGAGGAAGCACCTATAAACATTCAATCTGCACTGATGGTTCTACATATGTCAAATTCAAAATCGTGACCCATTGCAAGTTGAATTAAGGCTATGGACATTTCCCTTTGTAATGAAAGAAAAATTAGAGAAGATACCTCATTGCCTGGCTGGACACTGAACACTGATGGCATGCCACCTACCCACTGAACTTGTCAGTGGAGGGCACAGAAAGTAAACAAGAAAATGGGGCTGAAAGGGTGAATCTATAGTGCTAGAGGTTAGAAATACTGGGCTTCATTGACATTGACTGTAGGAAGCTGTCTACTTCAGCACACAATAATGAAAGTAGTTTACCCCTATCAGGCATAACACTTCCATCTCCAGCCAGAGAATTCTCATTTTATCTTAACTGTTTCACAGGTTCCATAAATTTGAAGCTTTGGCTGTGATCAATAGTAATGTCTTCAATAAATGTACTGCGAGTAACGTATGTTCGCTGTTGATCCAAAACTTTAAAGTGTTGACATTCAGAGTGATGTGAATGTTGTTACATAAGTAACACAGAAGGTTAACATGCAGGTACAATAAGCATTTTGCAATGCAATTGCTGAATTGGCCGTGACTGCAAGGAGGCTGGGATATAAGAGTCAGGAAGTCTTGCTGGCCTTTGGTGAGACCACAGCTAGAGTACTGTTTTGATCTCCTTATCTCAGGTAGAATGTATCTGGCTTGCCTGGAAGACAGTGCAGCAAAGATTCACTGGATTGATTTCTGTGATGGAAAGGTTTGTCCTATGGTGAGAAATTGAGTCTAAACTTGCTTGAGGTTGGAAGAATGAAAGTGATTTCATTAAAACATACAACATTCTGAGGAGGGTTGACAGCAGAGATGCTGAAAGATTATTTCCTCTGGCTGGATACGAGAAATATCTTTTTCACACAGTGAATGGTTACAGTCTGGAATGTTCTGACGGAGAGTTTGGTGGAGCAGGTTCCGTTGAAGCATTCAAAAGAGAATTAGACTGTTATCAGCACAGGAAGAATGTGCAGGGTTATGGGGAGAAGCAGGGGAACGGGCACAAAGTGAATTGCTCATTTAGAAAACCAGTGAAGACATGATGGACCGAATGGACTCACTGCACTGTAACTATTCTGTGAGTGTGTGGAATAAAGGGGCATGTTCTCAGGATAAGGAATCGATTGAATCAAGACTGAGATAAGGAGGAATGTCTTCACTTAGATCTCAGTTGCTGACATTCAGAATTTTCTACCTCAGGGGGCTGTGCTTGTTGAGTAACTCAAGGCTATAAATGGAGAGATAAGTTTCTGGACTTTAGTGGAATGAAGGGAGATGGGGACCAGGTGGGGAATCAAAATCAAAAATCAGCCATGGTTTTACTGAACGGCAGATTGCTGCTCCCATTTCCTCTGTCCTTATGAAGTGGTCAGGAGCCTATGTCTTTCCTGTTTCAACTTTATGATGCAAGTTAATTCCTTTTTAGTAAAAAGCCTAAACAATGATTGTTTGGAGTGAAGGAAGCTCCAGTATGCCATTTAGTGTTGTTTCATTCCACTCATTGCTGCTTGAATGCGCAGCTTAGTGTGAAATCTCACCTCTCTAAAGCAGCTATCCTTCCCCTCTTATCTGTGTGCTGCACGGTGTTGCAGGTAGGCCTGCCCTCCAGAACAGACTCCACGACTGATACAGGTAAAACAGGTGGCTCCAGACACGCTCCACATGGGTTCCCTGGAACCATTGCATCAGCTTGGACTTGGACTCCTACTCCTGGACTGGCTGGCTCCTCCTTAATAACCATCAGGCACTTCTCCCTATATATTGAGACATTTGAAAAAGTGTTGAGGATCTATGGAGCAAGGATAAATCATCGCTTTTATTAAATCAGCCACACAGAAGTGTGAGGTAACTTCAGAGTCACAGACCCCACCACAAATCAACTCAATCATGTAATTAGGTGCGAGCAGATAGTTTTTGGTGACTATTACCCATCATAAAAACTGAATTATGTTACATAACAAATATTATAATATTGTAATCAGACAATAATTCTAATTCTGAAAATTCTATTTCATAAGATTCAGATGGAACCTGAAGCTTTTGTTATCATGCTTCAGGGCAAAATTTTCACCTCTGGATGTGGGTGAGTATGAAAACAGCCAGATGCCAAAAATTTGCAAAGCCAGTCAATGTGCCAGTCTGCTGGCACTATCCTGCTAGGAATCCTGTGGCAAGTAACTCACCTCCTGACGCTCCAAAGCTGTCCACCATCAAGGCACGAGTCAGGAGTGTGATGGAATACTCTCCACTTGCCTGGATGGGTGAAGCTCCAACAGCACTCAAGAAGCTCAACACCATCCAGGATTGGTATCCATCCACAAACAGTCACGCTCTCCAACATCGGTGCACAGTTACAGCCATGTGCAATATCTACAAGATGCACAGCAGGAACTCACCAAGATTCAAGAGGTAACATTTTTCAAATCACAAACTCTACTGTCTAGAAGGACAACAGCAGCAGATACCTGGAAATACAATCACCTGGAGGTTCCCCTCCAATTGTCACCATCCAGTCCACTCACTGCCCGGACTTGGAAATATATTGCCATTCCCTCACTGTCACTGGGTCAAAATCTTAGAACTCTCTCACTAACTGCACAGTGGGTTATCTACACCTTAGGGACTAAAGCGGTTTAAGAAGACAGCTCACCACCACCTTCCAAAGGTCAACTAGGGATGGGCAACATCCACATCCCATAAATGAATTTTTTAAAAATCCTGTCCCTAGCCCATTTTCCCACCGGCAGGTTGGAAGTCAACAGAGTTCCCTATTCACAAAGAAAAGGTGACCAATTAAAGGGAATTAAAGGCTCATTAAGACCCACTGCCAAAAAGCCAACAGGGGTTTCCCAGATGGCCTGTGGATGCCCTGAGGCATCAGGGACGAGGAGAGCTCCCCAGAAGCAGTCTCCTTGCTGCTGGCCAGGGGACCCAGCACTGCAGATTGGCTCCCAGCACCTTCTATGCCTCCCCAGCCACAACAATGGTTACAGGTATCAACTTCATTCCAAAATGGTGGCCCAAATGCTACCCCCATTTTAAATTCAAAATTTACACAATTAAAGAAAGGGAGAGTGAACGAGGTGTCCCCTCTCTCTCTTTTTCGCTGTCTCCCTCGCTGTTTCTCCCTCTCTCTCTCTCAGCATCCTCCCCGTCTCTCTGTCCCCCTTTCTCTGCCCATCTCTCTCTCTGTCCCTCCCTCTCCCTGCCTCTCCCCTCTCTCTCACTGCCCCCCCCTTCTCTCACTGCCCCCCTCTCTCACTGCCCCCCTCTCTCTCTCACTGCCCGCCTCATTGCCCCCTCCCTTTCTTTCTCACTGTTCCCCTCTCTCTCTCTCACTGCCTCCCCCCTCACTCACTGGCTCCCCCCTCTCTCACTGTCTCCCCCCTCTCTCACTGCCCCTCCTCTCTCACTGCCCCCTCTCTCACTAGCTCCCCCCTCTCTCTACTACCCTCCTCTCTCTCTCTCTCACTGCCCCGCCTCTCTCTCTCTCGCTACCCTCCTCTCTCTCTCTCTCATTGCCTCTCTCTCTCTCATTGCCCCCTCCTCTCCCTCACTGTCCCTCTCTCTCACTGCCTCCTTCTGTCTCTCACTGCCCCCCTCTCTCTCACTGCTCCCTGTCTCTTACTGCTCCCCTCTCTCTCTCTCTCTCTGCCTCACTGTCTCCTTCTGTCTCACTGCCTCTCTCTATCTCATTCTATCCTTCTGTCTCACTGCCTCTCTCTGTCTCACTGCCACTCTCTGTCTCACTCTATCCTTCTGTCTCACTGCCTCCCTCTGTCTCACTGCCTCCCTCTGTCTCACTTCCTCCCTCTATCTCGCTGCCTCCCTCTATCTCGCTGCCTCTCTCTATCTCACTCTATCCTTCTGTCTCACTGCCTCTCTCTGTCTCACTGCCACTCTCTGTCTCACTCCATCCTTCTGTCTCACTGCCTCTCTCTGTCTCACTGCCTCTCTCTATCTCGCTGCCTCCCTCTGTCTCACTGCCTCTCTCTATCTCACTCTATCCTTCTGTCTCACTGCCTCCCTCTGTCTCACTGCCTCTCTCTATCTCGCTGCCTCCCTCTGCCTCACTGCTCCAACTTGATAAATCTGCCTTTTGTCCCTTCTCAAATAAATGAACAAATAAATGAAAAATAAAATGGATTATTACCAGAGGAACACTTGGCTGTTTTGGCAATGTCGCTGATTTGGTTAAAAATTAACTATTTGCTTGAAGCGTGGCAGTAATTGAGTGCTAAATAATCATCATAAACCACAGCTAAGTGATTCCAAGTATACTTTCAGTCAGTGCAGTCACCTCCCCCACCCCCCCCCCCCCCCCCATCCTGCCACCCAACCTCTAATCCAAAGTACCTCAGATCAGTCATAACGTAACAATGGCAGAATAGAGTTGAGGGATTAAATAACCTGGTCCTACAGTCCTCTCCTTATCTACATTCTCCGGCAATCTATAAGTGCAGTATTTACTTGGACCACAAACCCTTCAAGTGTAACACAACCATTTTTGGACTGTTTCATCAGACATTTATAAAGTATGAACGGAAAACAATCTTTGGCAAAAAGGCTGAGGAAGTAATAAAAATTCAATGTTTTTATGTAAACTTAACTTAAAAGAAACAGCAATGTGGCATTTAAATGAGAGATTTGAGAGGGAATAGCATTCCTACTCCCCCACTTTCTGCATGGACCACTCAACTCCACATAATCTGGAATAGGAATTTTTGTCACTAATACTCACAATCAGTCTCACAAGAACCAATTATACCTCCTTAGTTCATTATATGAAAGAACAAGACTCAAAGACAGAATTGAGTGAGACATTCTGTAATTGAGTTAAAACATTCTGTTTTAATGAACATTGCTGTTAAAATTGTCTGGAGCAATAATCAATAAGGATTCATTATCTCAACTATTGTTAAAATAAGAAAGGCTGGCATTTATGTCCCAAAGTGCTTTGCATTCAACTTTGGAAATATAGGGGATGTTTCTCCCAAAAATGCCAAATTAGTGGGAAAACTGTTCTAGATCACAACTGTTTTCTCAGTTCAACTTCACACTCTGTGCAATGCACAGGTCCCAATCATTTATCTCATTAAAGACCGAGGGAGTGGGATCTATTCGCACCAGAGACTGACAGGTCTGGAATTCTGTGCATGTGCAGTGGCCCCGATCTGTCGGACTCCCCATTTGCTGACCAGCCCAATTGCTGGCCAGCCCGCGATGCCCGCAGTGCTGACCCTCCAGCCACCCCTCCATGGCCCTTCTGCAGCCCCCACAACAATTCCTGGGCCAGCCCTGATCCCTTGACTTGGAGTGCCCCCACGTCCAGACCCCACACACAGCAGTGGCAATACCCCCACTGCTCCTCACCCCGGCAGGCTCTCCCGGGATGCAGACCACCCCCACCGCGGAACACCATCCCCCCTCAACCCACCCCAATTGCTGACCTTCCTTCAGCCTAGACCAATTACCATGTAGAGTGGCAGCGGGAAGCCCCATTCACAATAGGCCCCACCCCTTTGGCACTGCTCAATGTCTGATGGACAATGCCAAGGTGCCCCTTGTGCATGGGCACTTAGCCCCTTGGGCAGTGCTGGGGCACAGGCTGGCACTGCCAGGGTGTCCATGCCCCGGGGCAGCAGTCCCTGCTGCCCAACCTCCTGGGGGTCCCGACTGCCCCCCCTTCATGCCGATGGGGTCTTCCACTAGCTCCCCGAGCATGGGGAGCTACTGTAAACCTTGTCAGAATGATGTGCTCCTGGCAGGGTGGGAGATTCAATCGGGACCGACAACCTCCCAAAAATGAAATGATAAACATATTTAAACTACATTAAGAAAATATTCAGATTACTTACCCGCCTTCCCACCAGTTTTCCAGTGTGGACTGGACTCGGGTTATTCTCCAGCTCTGGGAGATGCTCATGTGTTTCTGGCACAAGCGCAAATCCCAGAAAAAAGACCGACAAAACACATCTCCCAGCCTGACTCCACCAGAAAAGTTGTGGGTCGTGATGGGAGAATCGCCACCCATTGTAACTGTTACCTAGGAACACAGTAGCTCATTTGTACACAGCAAGCTCCCAAAAACAGCAATGTGATCAGGACCAGATAATCTGTTTTAGGTAATAAATTAAAACAAAATACTGCAGATGTTGGAAATCTGAATTCAAACAGATACTGCCAGACCTGTGGAGTTTATCCAGTGTTTACTGTTTGTAATCTGTTTTAGATGTTGGCTCAGAGGTAAACATTGGCCAGGACATCAGAGTAACCTCCTTGCTTCTCTTCACATAGAATCATGGTATCTTTGATGTCTACCTGAAGGCGGTTCCTGCGACACTGCAGCCCCCCCACCCCATACTACACTGAGCAGCCAGCACAGTTTGTTGCTAAACTTTCTGGAGTGAGGCTTGGAGCTTGACTCAGAGATACCAGTGGTTTCATTGATCCAAGGCTAGTAAGCTTACGCATCATTCTCACATATAGAACATAGAACATTACAGCGCAGAACAGGCCCTTCAGCCCACGATGTTGCGCCGACCAGTTACAAAACAATGACCCACTAACCTAAACTAATCCCTTTTCGTCCATAAACCTATCCACAGATCTCTTAAACGCCCCCAAACTAGGCGCATTGACAACTGCAGCAGGCAGGGCATTCCAATCCCTCACCACCCTCTGTGTAGAGAACCTACCCCTGACATCCGTCCTATAACTACCCCCCCTTAATTTAAAGCCATGCCCCCTCATGCTAGATTTCTCCATCAGAGGAAAAAGGCTATCACTATCCACCCTATCTAAACCTCTAATCATCTTATATGTTTCAATAAGATCCCCTCTTAGCCGCCTTCCAGCGAAAACAACCCCAAATCCCTCAGCCTCTCCTCATAGGACCTCCTCTCCATACCAGGCAACATCCTGGTAAATCTCCTCTGCACCCTCTCCAAAGCCTCCACATCCTTCCTGTAATGTGGGGACCAGAACTGCACACAGTACTCCAAGTGCGGCTGCACCAGAGTTGTGTACAGTTGCAACATAACGCTGCGACTCCTAAAGGCCTAAGGCTTTCATTAAAACGTGGAAAGGGATGCTTTTCCTCAATTTATTATCAATCATGATAATAGATTTTACAGCCTGTCGACTGTATGGAATTCAGGTTGAGTGTGTATCCATGTATTTTTTACATTGCTGCTGCACCCATATTTCACCTTGGCAGCAAGGAAGCCAGTGTGAGGGAAGGTCACTTTCCTCCTCCTGAAAGTCTTGAACCCACAGTGCAATGACTTACCTCTGCGCCTCTGTTGCAGACGGAATAGTTGCAGCATTGGATGGGGGCAGTTCTGTGACATCTGAAATGATTGGCCCGCCTGGAACAGGGCTATCAGTGTATGCACTGGAGCAGGATGTGGCTGCTGTGGACGGCTGCAAATAAGGAGTGAGCAATTCAACAAACCTACTAGTGAAATATCATTAAGATTTGTAAACCATCATCACCAACCTACAAGAAATATTATACAGAAGCAGAACTTAAAGCAGGCTGGCATGGTGGCACAGTGGTTAGCACTCACTGCCTCACACCACCAAGAACCCAGGTTCAATTCCAGCCTTGGATGACTGTGTGGCGTTTGTACTTTCTTCTTGTGTCTGTGTGGATTTCCTCTTGCTGCTCTGGTTTCCTCCCAACTCCAAAGATAAGCCAATTAGGTTGATTGGCCGTGCTAAATTGCCCTTGGTGTCCCAAGTTGTGTAGATTAGGAGATACGCGGATCTGCCAAGCGATGGTTAGATGAGGAATTGGTGCAGAGTCAATGGGCTGAATGGCATCTCCCTGCACTGTAGGGATTTTATGATTCTACGTATCTTATACAAGAATTCCATTAGAACAGAACCTCATTGTTATCCTACCTTCCTGCTGGACTGCTGGCAAAAGAAGGAACCCTGGATGACTCAGGATATTGAGGCCCTGGTCAAGAAGAATAAAGAGCCACATGACATGCATAGGCAGCTGGGATTAAGTGAATCCCTTGAAGAGAGTAAAGGGGATGTAGGAGTAGAGTTAAGAGAGAAATCAGGAGGGCAAAAAGGAACACAAAATTGTTTTGGCAGATAAGGCAAAGAAGAATCCAAAGAGTTTCTACAAGTACATAAAGGGCAAAAGAAATATAAGGGAGAGAGTAGAGCCTCTTAGGGATCAACAAGGTCATCTATGTGTGGATCCACAAGAGGTGGGTGAGATCCTAAATGAATATTTCTCATCATATTTACTGTTGAGAAAAGCATGGATGTTAGGGAACTTGTGGAAATAAATAGTGATGTCTTGAAGAGTGTACATATTACAGAGAAGGGAAGTCCCCGGGACCTGATGAGGTATATCCCAGGACATTGTGGGAAGCTAGGGAGGAAATGCAAAGATGTGCTATTAGGCTGATTGGTGGTTATAAATTGTCCCTAAATTATTTTCCCTCAATGTGGAATGCCATAAGCATAGATAAGGGTCATGGGTGGAGGGGGAACTCGTAATGTTAAAATGGCGGCGCGGGCTCGTTGGGCCGAAGGGCCTGTTTTTGTTCTTTGAAATTATGGGTCCCCTAGCTGAGATATTTGAAGATAGTCAGGGGTGAGGTGCCTGAAGATTGGAGAGTGGCAAACGTTGTGCCTTTGTTTAAAAAGAGCTGCAGGGAAAAGCTTGGGAACTACAGGCCACTAAGCCTCACATCTGTGGTGGGTAAATTGTTGGAAGGTATTTTGAGAGACAGGATCTACAGGCATTTAGAGAGGCAAGGACTGATAGGGACAGTCAGCATGGTTTTGTGAGTGGAAAATCATGTCTCACAAATTTGATTGAGTTTTTTGAAGGGGTAATCAAGAAGATAGATGAGGGCAGTGCAGCTGATGTTCTTTACGTGGACCTTAACAAGGCCTTTGACAAGGTACCGCATGGTAAGTTGTTGCATAAGGTTAAATCTCACGGGATCCAAGGGGAGGTATCTAAATGGATACAAAATTGGCTTCTTGATAGAAACCAGAGAGTGGTTGGAGAAAGTTGTTTTTCAAACTGGAGGCTTATGACCTGCAATGTGCCTCAGGGATCGGGGCTGGTCCTGCTGTTATTGTCATTTATATTAATGATTTGGATGAGAATATAGGAGGCAGTTGCAAATGTCATTAAAATTGGTAGCATAGTGGACAGTGAAGAAAGTTATCTCCAATTCCAACAGGATCTCGATCAATTGGGCCAGTGGGCTGACGAATAGTAGATGGAGTTTAATTTAGACAAATGCGAGGTGATGCATTTTGATAGATTGAACCAGGGCAGGACTTACTCAGTTAATCATAGGGTGTTGGGGAGAGTTACAAAACAAAGAGATCTCAGGGAACATGTTCATAGCTCCTTGAAAGTGAGTCACAGGTGGACAGAGTGGTGAAGAAGGCATTTGGCATGCTTGGTTTCATCGGTCAGAACATTGAATATAGGAGTTTGAATATCTTATTGAAGTTGTACAAGACATTGGTAAGGCCATGCTTGAAATACTGTGTGTAATTCTGGTCACCCTTTTATAGAAGAATATTATTAAACTAGAAAGAATGCAGAAAAAATTTACTAGGATGCTACCGGGACTTGATGGATTGAGTTATAAGGAGAGGCTGAATAGATTGGGACTTTTTTCTCTGGAGCATAGGAGGCTGAGGAGTGATCTTATAGAGGCCTATAAAATAATGAGGGGCATAGATCAGCTAGATAGTCAATATCTTTTCCCAAAGGTAAGGGAGTCTAAAACTCGAGGGCATAGGTTTAAGGTAAGAGGGGAGAGAAACAAAAGTGTCCAGAGTGGTGGTGAGTGTCTGGAATAAGCTGCCAGAAGTAGCAATAGAGGTGGGTACAATTTTGTCTTTTAAAAAGCATTCAGATAGTTACATGGGTATGATGGGCATAGGGGAATATGAGACAAATGTGAGCAATTGGGATTAGCTTAGTGGTTTTGAAAAAAAAAGGGTGGCATGGACAAGTTGGGCCAAAGGGTCTATTTCCATCCTGTAAACTTCTATGACTCTATCTATGACTGAACGGAGCCGCTGAGACAAACAGTATAATGCCAACCAATATTTATCATTTGCTTTAAGCCAGATGGCGCTTCACTTACCGACTGAATGAAATATGGGTCCTGAAGAGGTTCTATTGATAGATGTCGACTATATTTAGGCACAGGAGGAGGAGAACCTCCATTATCCAACATCAGAGGCCTATCAGAAGAACAGCAATATTAATCAAACCTAGGCTTTGTACTGTTCCAGAATTAAACCCTTCAGAACATCACATTGCCACTTATCTGCATAGCTGCACATGCAGATGTTGAGTTTACATGGAGAGCAATGCTTTAGGGACAAGGTCAATACTTCAAATTAAATAAAGAATATTTGCTCAAACTCAGTGTTCATAACTGATTGCACAAATAGCAGGGCAGTCATGAGCAGCTTGTACAAGACAAGCTGGTAGCTAGCCAAGCTATAACCTATAAATTGAAAGCTTCATATGATATATATATATATAATTGAAGGGCTTGTGCAGCACATGCCAGCTCTGTCAACTAAACGTGTGGCCTCAGTGGTTTCATTACTCAGAATCAATGAAGCACCCTCTGCGCCCATCACATTGTTTGTATCCCAAATCGTATTAGCGTACTTGAAATCCTGAATGATTTGCATATTGAAATATATCTACATGTTTGCCCTCCTAACTCCCTTTCACTAGTTGGGGGTCTATAGTACAGTACCAGCAGTGTGGCTGCCTTTTTAAATATTCTGAGTTCAACCTTAATGGCCTCATTTAATCCATTTAGTATATTACCGCTCCCTGATTCCTTAGCCAATAATGCTACACCCCTACTTTTTCTATCTTCCTCCTCTCCTGCCTGAAAACGATATCTGGGGACATTAAGCTGTTATTTATGCCTTTCCTTAAGTCATGTTTCCATTAAAGTGATGATATCATGCTGCCATGTGTCTCTATCTCTGCCTTCAGGTCATCAGCTTTATTTACTATGCTCCTTGCGTTTACCTTTTAACACAGCCAGATCTCTGTGCTGTACATTTTTTAATATATGTTGCTTCAGTTCTTCAGGGTCACTCACTAATTGTCCATCTCATTTACCCTACTCTAAATTTGCACTCTGCTTCCCATCCCACTGTTAATTTAGCTTAACCCCCTACTCCCCACAACTGGGGGGCAAATCTCCCAGTGAGCATACTCGCCCCCGTCCAATTCAGATGTAGACCGTTCAGCTTTTGAAGGGCCTACCTTCCCCAGAATGGTCCACTGCCTCAGAATTCTGACACCCTCCCTCCTACACCAGCTTTCCAGCCATATTGATTGCTCAATTCTCCTATTTCTGTCCTCACTTGTACATGGGACTGTGAGTAATCCCATATATTGCTTCAGACATCCTGCTTTTCATTCTCTTTCTGAGCTCCCTAAAGTCTGCTTTCAGGACCTCATCCCCCTTTGCTATCCAAGTCATGGAGCACAATCTCGGGCTGATCACCTCCCCCAGAAGCCTAATGTCCTGCAGCCGCTCTGTGATGTCCCTTGACCCTGACACCAAGGAAATCCCATATCTATAATGCTCTTCTCCTCCTCTTTCTCCCCTCCTCTACAGCAGAGCCGCTTGTGATGCAACAAACTTGTCTCTGGCTGCACTCTGAGGAATCAATGCCATCATCGGTATCCAAAATGGCAAACAGATAGGTGAACAGGACCCCATTGGACTCTGACACTAACTGCCTAGTTCTCATGGACTGCCTGGCGGCCACCCATTCCCTTTCTGCCTCCGTACTCCATGTAACCATCCCTCTCAGCACTGCATCCATGTAGCTCCCAGACTGACAGATGTGTCATAGTGACTCCAGCTGTCAATTGAGCCCTGAAACCCAGACTCAAGATTCTGCAGCTCGTGACACTGCCTGCACATGTGGAAGTCTAGAACACCAGCAGCATCCAAGAATTTTCATATACTACAAGACACACATTCTACACAATTGAATGCCAAAGCTTCAATTTATTTCACTTATGTTGACTTTATTTTATTTTGATTTACTTATACATTATTTTATCTAACCTCAACTTAAATTTATTTCCTTGTTGCATGTATTTCTTATTTAAGTATGAGTAACACCTTATTTTAAAAAATGTATTTTTCTAATTCTCAGTTACTGAAAGATCCTCCCTAACAAGTGGGTTCTCACCAACCAATTAACTTTAGTTTCTTGTGTGATATTAGGTACTGACTGCTTGATTCTGTGTCCTCCTCTCACACACTGCGCTGGATACTGACTGCCTGACTCTGTGTCCTCCTCTCACACACTCCGCTGGATACTGACTGCCTGACTCTGTGTCCTCCTCTCACACACTCCGCTGGATACTGACTGCCTGACTCTGTGTCCTCCTCTCACACACTCCGCTGGGTACTGACTGCCTGACTCTGTGTCCTCCTCTCACACACTCCGCTGGGTACTGACTGCCTGACTCTGTGTCCTCCTCTCACACACTCCGCAGGATACTGACTGCCTGACTCTGTGTCCTCCTCTCACACACTCTGCTGGGTACTGACTGCCTGACTCTGTGTCCTCCTCTCACACACTCCGCTGGATACTGACTGCCTGATTCTGTGTCCTCCTCTCACACACTCTGCTGGGTACTGACTGCCTGACTCTGTGTCCTCCTCTCACACACTCCGCTGGGTACTGACTGCTTGATTCTGTGTCCTCCTCTCACACACTCTGCTGGGTACTGACTGCCTGACTCTGTGTCCTCCTCTCACACACTCCGCTGGACACTGACTGCCTGATTCTGTGTCCTCCTCTCACACACTCTGCTGGGTACTGACTGCCTGACTCTGTGTCCTCCTCTCACACACTCCGCAGGATACTGACTGCCTGACTCTGTGTCCTCCTCTCACACACTCTGCTGGGTACTGACTGCCTGACTCTGTGTCCTCCTCTCACACACTCCGCTGGATACTGACTGCCTGATTCTGTGTCCTCCTCTCACACACTCCGCTGGGTACTGACTGCCTGACTCTGTGTCCTCCTCTCACACACTCCGCAGGATACTGACTGCCTGACTCTGTGTCCTCCTCTCACACACTCTGCTGGGTACTGACTGCCTGACTCTGTGTCCTCCTCTCACACACTCCGCTGGGTACTGACTGACTGACTCTGTGTCCTCCTCTCACACACTGCGCTGGATGCTGACTGCCTGACTCTGTGTCCTCCTCTCACACACTCTGCTGGGTACTGACTGCCTGACTCTGTGTCCTCCTCTCACACACTCTGCTGGGTACTGACTGACTGACTCTGTGTCCTCCTCTCACACACTGCGCTGGATACTGACTGCCTGATTCTGTGTCCTCCTCTCACACACTCTGCTGGGTACTGACTGACTGACTCTGTGTCCTCCTCTCACACACTGCGCTGGATACTGACTGCCTGATTCTGTGTCCTCCTCTCACACACTCTGCTGGGTACTGACTGACTGACTCTGTGTCCTCCTCTCACACACTGCGCTGGATACTGACTGCCTGACTCTGTGTCCTCCTCTCACACACTCCGCTGGATACTGACTGCCTGACTCTGTGTCCTCCTCTCACACACTCCGCTGGGTACTGACTGCCTGACTCTGTGTCCTCCTCTCACACACCCTGCTTGTATTGCCAATTCTCTTCATATCCCAATGTAGTTTACTTTGTTCATATTTAAGCCCTATTCTATCATATTATGATCAGTTGCTCCCCGATATTCCTTTACGTACCAAGTAATAAGAACATAAGAACATAAGAAATAGGAGCAGGAGTAGGCCATCTAGCCCTTCGAACCTACCCCGCCATTCAGTAAGATCATGGCTGATCTGTCGTGTCTCAGTTCCACCTTCCTGCCCTCTCCCCATAACCCTTAATCCCCTCGCTTATCAAAAACCCATCAACCCGTTTCTTAAAAATATTTAGTGAGGCAGCCTCACAAATTAATTCTGTTTTATTGCATGATAACGGATTTCAATTGGCTTGTTCCCTGTTTCACTCCTTACGTGCTGATCAGAAAATGATCTTCAATAGACTCCATTAATTTTTTCTCTACAATGTTACTGCAAGTGTAATTTGCACTTTCTACATGAAGATTCACGTTCTCCTTGATTACTTTTCTATGCTTGTTACATGCACCTTTCATTTCTAATTTATACTCAGCCTAATGTTATGGAGCTTATAGAGTCATAGACGTTTACAGAATAGAAACAGGCCCAACCTACCCTTGCTGCCTTTTGTTTTAAACCCCTAAGCTAATCCCAATAGCATGTATTCGTTCCATATCCCTCTATACCCATGTAACTGTCTAAATGCTTTTTAGAAGGGAAAATTGTACCTGACTCTACTACTATTCTGTATGAAAAAATTACCCCTCTGAACACTTTTGTATCCCTCCCCTCTTACCTTAAACCTATGCCTTCTAGTTTTAGACTTCCCTACCTTTGGGAAAAGAAATTGATTATCTAACTGATCTGTGCTCCTCGTTATTTTGTAGATCTCTATAACATCATTCCTTAGCCTTCTACACTCCAGAGAAAAAAATCCCAGTTTATCCAACCTCCCCTTACAACTCAAACCACCAAGTCCTGGTAGCATTCTAGTCAATCTTTTCTGCACTCTTTCTAGTTTAATAATATCCTTTCTATAATAGGCTGACCAGAACTGTACACAGTGTTCCAAGTGTGGCCTTACCAATGTCTTGTACAACTTCAACACAACGTTCCAACTCCTATATTCAATGTTCTGACCAATGAAACCAAGCATGCTGAATGCCTTCTTCACCATTCTGTCCACCTGTGACTCTACTTTCAAGGAGCAATGAACATACACCCTGAGATCTCTTTGTTCTTTAACTTTCCCCAACACTCTACCATTAACTGAGTAAGTCTTGCCCTGGTTCAATCTACCAAAATGAATCACCTCACATTTATCTAAATTAAATTCCATCTGCCATTTGTCAGCCCACTGGCCCAATTGATCAAGATCCTGTTGCAATTTGAGATAACTTTCTTCACTGCCCACTTTGACACCAATCTTTTAGTCATGTACAAACTTACTAACTATGCCTCCTATACTCTCATCCAAATCATTAATATAAATTATGAATAACAGTGGACCAAGCACTGATCTCTGTGGCACATCACTAGTCACAGGCCTCCAGTTTGAAAAACAACTCTCTACAACCACACTCTGGCTTCTGTCAAGAAGTCAGCTTTGTATCCATTTAGATATCTCACCCTGAATCCCATGAGATTTAACCTTATGCAATAGCCTACCATGCGGTACCTTGTCAAAGGCCTTGCTAAAGTCAGGTAGACAATATCAGCTGCACTGTCCTCAACTACTTCTTGGTTACTCCTTCAAAAAACTCAATCAAATTTGTGAGATATGATTTTCCACTCACAAAGCCATGCTGACTGTCCCTAATCAGTCCTTATATCTCTAAATACCTGTAGGTCCTGTCTCTCAAAATACCTTCCAGCAACTTACCCAACACAGATGTGAGGCTAACTGGCCTGTAATTCCCAGGCTTTTCTCTGCAGCCCTTTTTAAACAAAGGCACAACATTTGCCACCCTCCAATCTTCAGGCACCTCACCCATAACTATCGATGATTCAATATCTCTGCTGGGGGGTCCGTGATTTCCTCCCTAGACTTCCACAATGTCCTGGGATACACTTCATCAGGTCTGGAGATTTATCTACCTTGATGTGCTTTAGAACTTCCAGCATCTCTTTCTCTGTAAAACGTACACTCCTCAAGACATCACTATTTATTTCCCCATGTTCCCTAACATCCATGTTTTTCTCAACAGTAAATACTGATGAGAAATATTAATTTAAGATCTCACCCATCTCTTGTGGATCTGCACATAGATGACCTTGTTGATCCTTAAGAGGTCCTACTCCATCCCTTGTTACTCTTTTGCCTTTTATATATTTGTAGAAGCTTTTTGGGATTTTCCTTTGCCTTATCTGCCAAAACAATCCCCTTTCTGCCCTCCTGATTTCTCTCTTAACTCTACTCCTACACCCTCTATTCTCTTCAAGGGATCCGCTTGATCCCAGCTGCATATGCATGTCATGTGCCTCCCTCTTCTTCTTGACCAGGGCCTCAATATCCCGTGTCATTCTTGGTTCCCGACTTCTGTCAGCTTTGCCCTTTACTCTAAGAGGAATGTGCTTACTCTGAACCCTAGTTAAACACATTTTTGAAAGCCTCCCACTTACCAGATGTCCCTGTGCTTTCACACAAATTCCTCCAATTAACTTTTGAAAGTTTCTTCCTGATACCATCAAAATTGGCCTTGCCTCAATTTAGAATTTTAACTTTTCGGACAGACCTATCATTCTCCATAGTTATGTTCAAACTAATAGAATTATGGTCACTGGCCCCAAAGTGATCACTTATTGTCACTTCTGTCACCTGACCTTCCTTACTTCCCAAGAGGAGGTCAAGTTTTGCCCCCTCTTTAGTTGCGTCATCCACATACTGAATGAGAAATTCCCCCTGAATATACTCAACAAATTTCTCTCCATCCAACCCTCTAATACTACGGCTGTCTCAAACAATGTTGGGAAAGTTAAAATCTCCTACTATTACCACCCTATTTTTCTTGAAGTTATCTCTAATCTCCTTACATATTTGCCCCTCAATTTCCCACCAGCTTTTTGGGGTTTACACTACAACTCTATTGAAGTGATTTCCCCCTTCTTATTTCTCAGTTCTACCCATATAGACTCAGTGGACGAACCCTCAGATATATCCTCTCTCAGTACTGCCGTGATGTTTTCCCTAATCAAAAGTGCAACTCCCCCTCTTACCTCCTGTTCTATCTTTCCTATAACATATGTATCCTGGAACATTGAACTGGCAGTCCTTATTGGGCAGAAAATTGGGCAGAGAAATGGCAGGTGAAATTTAATCCAGACAAATGCAAGGTGATGCATTTTAGTAGATCCAATTTGGCTGGGAACTATAAAATAAATGGCAGAACCATCCAGAAGTCTCACAGCACCAAGTTAAAATCCAACAGGTTTATTTGGTAGCAAACGCTACAAGCTTTCAGAGCACTGCTCCTTTGTCCGGTGAGTGGGAATTCTGTCCACAGATAGGGGATATAAAGACACAAACTCAATTTACAGAATAACAATTGGAATGTGAGTCTTAACAGCTAACAAAGTCTTAAAGGTACAGACAATGTGAGTGGAGAGAGTGTTAAGCACAGGTCAAGGAGATATTTATTGTCTCCTGACAGGACAGTTACTGAGATTTTGCAAGTCCAAGCAAGTCGTGGGGATTACAGATAGTGTCTATACATCTCTATACAGACAATACACATCTCTTTAACCTGTGCTTAACTCTCTCTCCACTCACATTGTCTGTACCTTTAAGACTTGATTAGCTGTAAAGACTCACATTCCAATCACTATTTTGTAAATTGAGTTTGTGTCTTTATATACCCTGTTTGTGAATAGAACTCCCACTTACCTGACAAAGAAGCAGCGCTCTGAAAGCTAGTGGCATTTGCTACCAAATAAATCAGTTGGATTTTAACTTGATGTTGTGAGACTTCTTACTGTGTTTACCCCAATCCAATGCCGGCATCTCCACATCATGAGAACCATCAGGAACATAGACACACAGAGAGGTCTGAGAGTACCGGTCCACAGATCCTTAAAAGTGGCAGCACAAGTGGAAAAAATGGTAAAGAAAGCATATGACATGCTTGCCTTCAGTGGAAGGGGCACTGAGTACAAAAGTTGGCAAATTATGCTATAGTTGCATACAGTGTTGGTTAGGCCACATTAGGAATACTGTGTCCAATTTTGGTCACCACACTACCAGAAGGACATACAGGCTGTTGCCTGATATGGAGGACATTAGCTTTGAGGAGAGATTGAATAAACTGGGATTGTTCTCCCTGGAAAGACAGAGGCGGAGGGGCGACCTGATAGAAGTTTATAAAATTATGAGGGGTATGGATAGGGTGAACAGTTGGAAGATTTTTCCCAGGGCAGAAATGACAATTACAAGAAGGCACAAGTTCAAGTTAAGGGGGAAAAGATTCAGTGGAGATGTGCGGGGAAAGGTTTTTATACAGAGGGTGGGGGGGTGCCTGAAATGCACCAAGTGAGGTGGTTGAGACAGATATTTTAGTGGCGTTTAAGACTTATTTGAACAGATGGGAATAGAGGGATATAAGCTAGAAAGGTCTAAATAGGACAATGTGATTGGTACAGGCGTGGAGGGCCGAGGGGCCTGTTTTTGCGCTGCACTGTTCTTTATTCTTATGAATTACTCCCATCGGTGTTTTCTTAGCTCCAAACAAATTGCTTCTATAAGTTGATTTTCCAAACAAACTTTCCACAGTCTTCATCCCATCCTTTATTATCGGGGTAACCATTTTCCATTTGTCTGTCTCATCTAAAAGTCAAATATCCTGGAACAGTTCATTCCCATCCTTGTCACTCTGGAAGCAGGCCACAATGAAAACCAGATCAAACACATTCATTTCAATCTTTGCTATTAATTCATCTATTTAGCTGTGAATGTTTTGCACATTGAAATATAATGCCTTTAGCTTTAATTTGTTTCTATTTCTCTGCAAGCTTCCCCAAGTCACTAACTGAACATCCTGATCCAATCTGCTTATTTTTAGCCAAATGGTTACTGAATATAACAGTCTATCATATTATGACCCATCTTGCCCAGAGATTCCTTTACAATTAGATTTTTAATTAACTCTGTTTCACTGCACAATACTAGATTTCAAATAATCTGCTTATTTTTATCCAAATCGTTACTCTCTTCCACAGCCTTGAAGATTCTTTTCCATTAGATTGGAAAATAGCAAATAAGAACATAAGAACATAAGAAATAGGAGCAGGAGTAGGCCATCTGGCCCTTCGAGCCTGCCCCGCCATTCAATAAGATCATGGCTGATCTGTCGTGGCTCAGTTCCACTTTCCGGCCCTCTCCCCATAACCCTTAATCCCCTCTCTTATCAAAAACCCATCAACCCGCTTCTTGAAAATATTTAGCGAGGCAGCCTCCACCACTTCAACGGGTAGAGAATTCCAGAGATTCACCACCCTTTGAGTGAAGAAGTTCCTCCTCAACTCCGTTCTAAAACCCTTTATCTTGAGGCTGTGCCCCCTAGTCCTACTGTCTTTTTTGAGCGGGAAGAGTCTCTCCACCTCTATCCTATCCATCCCATTCATCATCTTATACGTCTCAATGAGATCTCCCCTCATTCTTCTAAACTCCAACGAGTACAAGCATAGTTCATTCAGCCTCTCCTCATAGCTCAACCCCCTCAACTCCGGTATCAGCCTAGTAAACCTCCTCTGCACTCCCTCCAAGGCCAAAATATCTTTGCGCAGGTGCGGCGCCCAAAACTGCACACAGTACTCCAGCTGCGGCCTCACCAATGCCCTATACAGCTGCAGCAAGACCTCCCTACTTTTATATTCAATGCCCTTCGCTATGAAGGCCAGCATCCCATTCGCCTTCCTGACCACCTGCTGCACCTGCAAGCTGGGTTTTTGCGACTCATGCACAAGGACCCCGAGGTCCCTCTGCACCGTCGCCTGCTGCAGTTTTTCGCCCCGTAAGTAATAGTCCTTCCTACCATTCTTCCTTCCAAACTGGACCACCTCACACTTGCCAACATTAAATTCCATTTGCCATTTCCTGGCCCATTCGCCCAGCCTATCTAGATCCTTCTGCAGACTCTCCACACCCTCTGCACAATTTGCCGTTTCCCCAATCTTGGTGTCATCAGCAAATTTCGACACCCTGCACTCGGTTCCCTCTTCCAGATCATCTATATAAATGGTAAAAAGCTGAGGCCCCAGCACCGACCCCAGGGCACTCCACTAGTCACCATCCGCCAATCCGAATAGCACCCGTTGACCCCCACTCTCTGCCTCCTATTTAACAACCAATCCTCTATCCACGCTAACACCCTACCCCCAACTCCAAGTCCCCTGACCTTCTGCAATAACCTCTTATGAGGTACTTTGTCAAACACCTTCTGAAAATCCAGAAAGACTACATCCACCGGCTCTCCTCTATCCACCGCCCTAGACACATCCTCATAGAACTCCAGTAAATTTGTCAGACACGACTTCCCTTTAATGAAACCGTGCTATACTCCTTTATTCAAAAAGAGATGGAGACAAAAAGCAAGACACTACAGGCCAGTTGAATTAATGTCTGTCACAGGGAAAATATTAGAAAGACTGTTAAAGTTTATTTATTTGAAATTTATTTATTTAAAGTTTATTTATTGGTCACAAGCAGGCTTACATTAACACTGCAATAAAGTTACTGTGAAATTCCGCTAGTCGCCACAGTCTGGCTGCTGTTTGGGTGAAAGCATATTTTTCAGAATGTGGGAGGAAACCAGAGCACCTGGAGAAACCCACGCAGACACAGGGAGAATGTGCAGACTCCACACAGACAGTGACTCGAGTTGAGAATCAAACTCGGGTCCCTGGCATTGTGAATCAGCACTGCTAACTACCATGCCACCCACTAAAGACATTCCAGTAGGACACTTAGAAAAATTCCAGGTAATCAGGCAGAATCAACATGGTTTTGTGAAAGGGAAATCATGTTTAACCACATGGTGGAGTTCTTAGACAGTGGCACAATGGCTAGCACTGCTGCCTCACAGCGCCAGAGACCCGGCTTTGATTCCTGGCTTGGGTCACTGTGTGGAGTTTGTATGTTCCTCCCTATATCTGCGTGGATTTCCTCCGAGTGTTCCGGTTTTCTCCCACAGTTCAAAGATGTGTGGATTAGGTGAATTAGCCATGGTAAATTGTACCTTAGAGTCAGGGGACTAGCTAGGGTAAATGCATAGAGCTATGGGCATAGGGCCTGGGTGGGATTGTGGTCGGTGCACACTCGATGGGCCCAATGGCTTCCTTTTGCATTGTATGATTCTATGATTCTATAAATAACATGTGCTGTGGATAAAGGGAAACTGGCAGATGTACTCTACTTACATTTCCAGAAGGCATTTGGTAAGGGGCCCGATTCTCCAACTTCCCCTGTAGTTGGGATTCTTTGGTTCTGCTGCAGTGCATGAGATTTGGCTGAGCATCAAATTCTCTGCTCTTGCTGCCAGCAGCGAAGTGGCATGATCTACTGGAGAACTCCAGTCAAGATGTAACATCAGAAGTTATTGCGGAAAATAAAGGCTCATGTTGTAGGAGGTAACGTAATGGCAAGGATAGAATATTGGCTAGCTAACTAGAAACAGAGAGTATGTATAAATGTTGTTTTCTGTAGTTGGCAAGCTGCAATAAATGACAGTCTGGGGCCTCAGCCTTTTAAAATTTATATAAATGACTTGCATGTTGGCAGGAAGAATTAAAAATATATTTTCTAAATGATGAGCAATTGCAGAGGTTTGGGAAGCAGAGAGATCTGGGTGTCCTACAGCATGAATCACAAAAGGTTAATATGCAGGTACAGCAAGTAATTAGGAAAGCTAATAGTAGTTTAACATTTATTGCAATGGGAATTGAGTACAAATGTAGAGAGTCTATGTTTCAGTCATACAGCTGAGACAACATCTGGAGTCAGTGTGTCCAGTATTGGTCTTTTTATTTAAGAAATCCATTGGTGGCAGTTCAGGGAAGCTTTACTAGACTACTACCAGGAATGTGTGGGTTATCTTATGAGAAAAGGTTGCTTCCAGATGTGTTTTTACACTGCAAACCCTGACATGTCACCATCAGCCATGCAATTAATCTTCTAATTGGTTTATCCCTGTACAAGCTTGCTCAGGACTCAGGAAGCAATCCATATTGTTACAAGTTGATGGCTAGAAATTTGCCAAGGCTCCTTCAGCAGCATCTTCCAAATCTGTGACCTTTACTGCCGAGAGGGACAAGGGCAGCAGATGAATGGGAACATCATCACATGCAAGTTCCACTCTAAGCCACACATCATCCTAACTTAGAACCGTATTGTCATATCATCAGCATCCTAGGATCAAAGTCCTATGGCTTCCACCTTAGCAGAGCTGTGGGTGTACCTACACCAGATTGCAGTGGTTCTAGAAGTTGGCTGAAGGGCAATTTAGGATCAGCAATTAATGCTGGCCTTGCCAGTGACAATCACATCCAATAAAAGTAATTTTAAAAACTAATATAAATGTTAAAAACTCCATCAGCTGGAGCATGGGTCCTCAAGGTTTCCAGAAGCTTCCCGTTGTTGTACACAGGGAGACAGTGCATTATAAGAACATAGGAACATAAGAAATAGGAGCAGGAGTAGGCCATCTGGCCCTTCGAGCCTGCCCCGCCATTCAATAAGATCATGGCTGATCTAGTCGTGACTCAGCTCCACCTTCCTGCCCTCTCCCCATAACCCTTAATCCCTTCTCTTATCAAAAACCCATCAACCCGTTTCTTAAAAATATTTAGCGAGGCAGTCTCCACCACTTCAACGGGCAGAGAATTCCAGAGATTCACCACCCTTTGAGTGAAGAAGTTCCTCCTCAACTCTGTTCTAAACCGCCCCCCCTTTATCTTGAGGCTGTGCCCCCTAGTCCTACTGTCTTTTTTGAGCGGGAAGAGTCTCTCCACCTCTATCCTATCCATCCCATTCATCATCTTATACGTCTCAATGAGATCTCCCCTCATTCTTCTAAACTCTAACGAGTACAAGCCTAGTTTATTCAGCCTCTCCTCATAGCTCAATCCCCTCAACTCCGGTATCAGCCGAGTAAACCTCCTCTGCACTCCCTCCAGGGCCAAAATATCCTTGCGCAGGTGCGGCGCCCAAAACTGCACACAGTACTCCAGCTGCGGCCTCACCAATGCCCTATACAGCTGTAGCAAGACCTCCCTACTTTTATATTCAATCCCCCTCGCTATGAAGGCCAGCATCCCATTCGCCTTCCTGACCACCTGCTGCACCTGCAAGCTGGGTTTTTGCGTCTCATGCACAAGGACCCCGAGGTCCCTCTGCACCGTCGCCTGCTGCAGTTTTTCGCCACTTAAGTAATAGTCCTTCCTACCATTCCTCCTACCAAAGTGGACCACCTCACACTTGCCAACATTAAATTCCATTTGCCATTTCCTGGCCCATTCACCCAGCCTATCTAGATCCTTCTGCAGACTCTCCACACCCTCCGCACAATTTGCCTTTCCCCCAATCTTGGTGTCATCAGCAAATTTCGACACCCTGCACTCGGTTCCCTCCTCCAGATCATCTATATAAATGGTAAATAGCTGAGGCCCCAGCACCGATCCCTGGGGCACCCCACTAGTCACCAACCGCCAATCCGAATAGCATCCATTGACCCCCACTCTCTGTCTCCTATTTGACAACCAATCCTCTATCCACGCTAATACCCTACCCCCAACTCCATGTCCCCTGACCTTCTGCAATAACCTCTTGTGAGGTACCTTGTCAAACGCCTTCTGAAAATCCAGAAAGACCACATCCACCGGCTCTCCTCTATCCACTGCCCTAGACACATCCTCACAGAACTCCAGTAAATTTGTCAGACATGACTTCCCTTTAATGAAACCGTGTTGCGTCCGCCCTATCAAGCAATTCCCCTCAAGATGCCTCGCTATTTCCTCCTTAATGACGGTTTCTAACATTTTACCTACCACAGACGTTAAACTAACCGGCCTATAATTCCCCGCCTTTTGCCTGGCACCCTTCTTAAACAACGGCGTAACATTAGCCGTTTTCCAATCTTCCAGCACTTCCCCGGAATCCAGCGACGTCTGGAAAATAACCACCAAGGCATCCACTATCACCTCCGCCATTTCTTTCAGAACCCTCGGATGCATTCCATCCGGCCCTGGGGACTTGTCCACAATCAGCCCCTCCAGTCTGTCGAGCACCACCTCTCTAGTAACAGTAATGTCATTAAGACCCTCCATTCCTACCACCTTTCCATCGCTAACACCCGGCAAATTATTCACGTCCTCCTCCGTGAAGACAGAAACAAAAAAGTTATTCAATACCTTAGCCATATCCCCATCCCCTACCACCATTATGGGAATTGTAGGTTCTGTTACACTATTCTGGAACTATGACACTACAAGAGCACTGTGATATCCCCAACACATGACACCAGGTGCCAAATTTCAGGAATTCTGACACTGGTGGGGAACTTTCCTGTGTCCAAAGAGAGATGCATATTCAGCAATGTTGGTGTCATGCTGCTTCTATATAACAGTAGCTACAAATGTGGCAAAATAATCAAAAATATATCATTTTTTCACCAATGACAAATGATCATACAATGAGTTACTGATCATTTTAGGAAGACATGCGTAATAACCAATGTTAGACATGCCTGTCTAATCAATGTTTACTGGAGTGGGTCTGAATTAATAAAGGTGAATCTGTTGGATACTACTGCAAGCACAGGGCATTTTGGAATGGTGTGCTTTCCTATATTCTTCAAATACATTCATTCATTTTACCATTTTTATTAGGCCTGCACTCCAGCATTGTAAACAAATTATTTGTTTGCTGAAATGATCATAATCGTAGTTTAAATATATTCTCATTTCAATGATTGTAAGTGTGTCATGACTCATGATTACTTGTTTAATTTGTTTTATCATCACAAGGCCCTGCCCCTTCCTCTTATCATTTACATATATTAAAAAAAAGAATGATCTAACTATCAGTGAACACATTTGAGATGGGAAGGTAGGCTGTTGACTGGGCAGTTGGAGGCAGAGGATTATGTGATTAAACCTGCAGGAATGTCACTAAGCAGAGTGCACAAACCTCAGATAATGCTACAACACAATGGAATCAATCTTGGCTTAACTGGTAGCGTAAATCATGCAATGGCAGCTTGTTTTTAAAGGAAAACAGAACAAGTGTTTCCCGGATACCCAAGCCCGCATTATTGTTCGTTTAATATTATTGTCAATAGTCAAGATGACTTCCAATGGCTTCAGAAAAGACAACACCACAGCAGTATGAGGTTGTCAGAGTGAAGAACAATTTGCTTTTGCAATGGTGTGAACAGAGAAATTATTCTAAATTAAGATGGAAGAAACAAGTAAACTGCTCACATCTAAAATATTAACCAAAAATTCATTGAAGAGCAAAATAAAATTATGATGAAAATTACTGGGAATTGGAGGTTTTAGGGAAAAAAGAACAATTTTTAAATTATTTGTATCTTTTCCATAAAATCCCTACAGTTCGGAAGAAGGCTATTTGGCTAATCGAGTTTACATAAACTTTCCGATAAAGTATCTTACCCAGGCTCATGTCCCCCTCCCCCTCCCCCCACTTTACCACCATAATCCCTTGCATTTACCATGGCCAATCCCTCTAACCTGGACATCCTGGGACACTAAGTATGGCTAATCCACCTAATCCCACATCTTTGTACTATGGGAGAAAACCTCAGCACCTGGAGCAAACCCATGCAGCCTGGGGAGAAAGTGCAAATTCAACACAGTCACCCGAGACCGGAACTGAACTCAAATCCCTGGTGCTATGAGGCAGCAGTGCTAACCACTGTGCCACTGTGGCTCACTTCCAAAAAAGGTAGGTAAATATTAAGCTTACAAAACAGCATCAGTAAGAAATGGGATATTTTCATCACAAATGATAGAAGAATGAATAAAATCACAGATTCTTCCTGTGATTCTTCTATGAATAACATTAATCAACACAATTCAGTACTGAGCCACATAAAGAGATGGATGCAAAGTAATTGAGGGGAGCCTTCAATGTGGAGGCAGCCTCTCAGCAACTTTTAAAATATCTGTAAATGTAATTGGTTCCTGCAGTAGGGTTAAGTTTGCGGGTGTGTGTGCCTACATGTGTGTGTGTACTTGTGTGTGTGTGTGCTCGTGTGTGTGTGTGTCTGCATGTGTGCATGTGCCTGCATATATGCGTGTTTGTGCACAGTTCCACATGTACCTGTGTGTGTGTGTGTGTGCGTGTGTGTCTCCAGACCTACAGATCCATCTCCAACCCCCAGCCCAGTCTTCCGCTGGGTGTTCACCACCAGAGATTTAAACTATCTGCTGCTGCTTCAGGGAAAAGAGGCTGGATTGGAGTACTGGAGTAAGATGACTCTTAACAAGTCTAATCATCTATACCCACATCATGGAGGTAGCTGGCCCTGCTTGCCTGAACCCACCTCCTCTAAAATGGCAAGTGCTGGGAATGGCACTGGGACACTGGCATGCTGGCCAGCACTGTTCCATTCAGGCTAAGTCTGCCTTTGTTGTCATCTTTAATGGGCTCTGGGCATTCATCTCGAGGATGCTCCAGGCTGACCCCCAACATTTTAATCATTTATGTGCTCTCAAAAATCAACATTTTGAGATGGTATTGAAGGAAAAATGATCAGCTTGCTGCCCTGACATTCTGAATTTAAGCGATCACCATCTTCCTTCCCCAGATCCTGACCGAATTCAATAGAGAACAAACGTCCCTCTTCGCCTCAGGCCCAAGTCCCTAAAACAATAGAGCCTGAGTTGGCAAGCTTTATTGTGTAGTGTGCTCTGATATCTGCTCACCACAGCACAGAGTGCTGAATGAATTGGGTCATCAGATCTTACTCAGCATTCTGAACCTATTCACTCAGCGTTCACATGGTAACAGGTCACCTGATCATTCAGAACCAGGCCTGGATGGTGAATGGGGATCAGTCACACTCCGCTGCCCTCAGTACTTACAGTTTTCTCTTCAACCCAATACTGTTGTGGTTTGATTGGAGCTGGCTGAGCAGGAACTGAATCAGCTGTTAACAGAGATCAGAGGCAGGTGTTAGCGCAGTGAGTCAGCATATCATTACAGGGCAGGTCACTCACCAACAGCATGTCATTTTCCCAATCTCGCGTTAATCACTGAGGCAAAAGTGATGTCAATTGTACAGATTCAGCTTCAAACCACACAAGCTCAATCATTACTGGCAACTCCTCACCTCCTAACCACACTACACTGTTCTCAAATTAATTCTTCTCTCTCCCCTCAAAATACACACCCATGTCTGAACTACCCCTCTCAATCACTTACTTTGCAACCATACATCTACCTCCATCCCTCAAATAATCCCTCAATCACCTCTCTCCCCAACTATACATCTACCTCGCCCCTCAAATAATCTCTCAATTGCCTCTATCCTTGAGCACAAATGCAGTCCTCTCATTGGTCCCTGTGGACAGGGATTATTTGACAATTTAAATGGCAGGGAACTATGAGGCTTTTTCAAAGTCACAGTGAAGATTGAGCTTGCGGACATGTCAGGCAGGGAGGGAAGGATTCACCTCCTTCTGTATGGAAGCCGTTAGCTCCTTTTTAATCCTTCCCCTGATAGCTGAGAGCTGCAGGTTAGATACAAGGGTGTCACCAGCCCAGTGTGTCAACTGATCTTTAATTAAGCATTGAGAATGTGCAGAGGCCGACAGGATTTTCTCATTGCTCATGTGTGAGTTGTTGGGGCATAAAAATGGAATGTTAAAAAACTTGATAATGCTGAATTTTTTCAGTCACTTGTGCAATTTTCAGGCTGCACAAGAAGAACTACAGGTCATAGAGTCTTACAGATTGGAACATGGAACCAATATGGATACAGCATGGAACCAGGCCCTTTGGTCCAACTTTGGTCCATGCTGCCCTTTTTTTAAAACCCCAAAGCTAAACCCAATTGCCCGCATTTGGCCCATGTCCATCTATACCCATCATATCCATGTAACTATTTAAATGCTTTTTAAAAGATAAAATTATACCTGCCTCTACTATTGCATCTGGCAGCTTGTTCCAGACACTAATCACCCTGTGTGAAAAAACTGCTCCTATGGACCCTTTTGTATCTCTTCCCTCTCGCCTTAAACCCACGCCTTCTAGTTCTACACTCCCCTACCTTTGGGAAAAGATATTGACTATCTACCTTGGCGATGCCCCTCATTATTGTACAGACCTCTCTCAGCCTCCCATGCTCCGGAGAAAAAAGTCCCAGTACACAAAGAACAAAGAACAACACAGCACGGGAAACAGGCCCTTCGGCCCAACGAGCCCGCGCCGCCGTCCCATTGTCTCAGTGACCTATTCATGATTTTAGTCTACGCCTAATGTGCAAGGATCAGGGAGGTCCAATATAGGGACAATTTGTTACCCAATCAATCAGCCTAAAAGCACATCTTTGGGATGTGGGAGGAAACCGGAGCACCCGGAGGAAACTCACGCAACCACGGGGAGAACGCGCAAACTCCCACAGACACAGGCCCAAATCCATGTGTCCGCACAGCAACAGAGATAGTCTCTGAGCTGTCATGTTGCCCTTGAGATGGTCCAGTTTAAGCACACCAACGACATGAAGCAGTAGGCAACTCCCGAAGCAACATCCAAGAGCAGCCCACTATAACCTGCCGCATGCATGCCCCTTGCTGGTCAACAAGGTGGACTTAAATGCCTGTGGAGACAAAAAATTCATTATTAAACAGGCAAAGACGGTAACATCCCTGAGGCAAAAACGGAATCCCAAGCCTACAATGTTTAGTAAGGCCTGCTATATCCCCCTATATGTAGACCGCTCATGTGGCTGTCTAAGTGACTCTTAAACAACCCTAGCGCACCTGCTTCCACCACCTTACTCGGCAGTGCATTCCACACCCCCACTACCCTTTGCGTGAAAAACTGCCCTCTAATATCTGTCTTATACCTAGCCCCCCTCACCCTAAGCCCGTGACCCCTCGTTCTATCCATTTCTAATAGCGGAAAAAGCTTACCACCATTTACTCTATCTATCCCCTTTATAATCTTATAAACCTCTATTAGATCCCCCCTCAGCCGACGTCTCTCAAGGGAAAACAGCCCAAGTTCGTTCAATCTTTCCTTGTAAGACAGCCCTTCCATACCAGGCAGCATCCTGGTAAATCTCCTCTGCACTCTCTCCAGGATCTCTACATCCTTCCGGTAGTACAGCGACCAGAACTGGACGCAGTACTCCAAGTGAGGCCTAACCAACGTTCTATACAACTGCAACATCAGACTCCTACTCTTATATTCTACACCCCTTCCTATGAAGGCTAACATACCATACGCTTTCCTCATCACATTCTGCACCTGCACCGACACCTTCAGGGACTTGTGCACTTGCACCCCCAGGTCTCTCTGCGTATCTATACTCTGGATAGTTCTACCTTTTATCGTATAACTCCCCTCCACATTATTCCGGCCAAAGTGCATCAACTCGCATTTCTCCGGATTAAATTCCATTTGCCATCTATCTGCCCAATCTACCAGCCTGTCTATGTCCTGTTGCATTGCCAGGCACTGCTCCTCAGTACCCGCCAATCCAACCATCTTAGTGTCATCAGCAAATTTGCTGATCACACCACCTACCCCCTCTTCCAAGTCATTAATATATACTACAAATAGAAGAGGTCCTAGTACCGAGCCCTGCGGCACACCACTAGTGACAGACCTCCAATTGGAAAAGGAGCCTTCCACTACTACCCGCTGTCTCCTCCTCCCAAGCCAGTTCTCCACCCATCCACATACCTGGCCTTGTATCCCATGAGCCTTCACCTTTTCTATCAGCCTACCATGAGGGACCTTGTCAAACGCCTTACTGAAATCCATATAGACGACATCAACGGCTTGTCCTTCATTCAGCCTCTCCTTATAACTCAATCCATCAAGCCCCAGTAGTATCCTAGTAAATCTTTTCTGCACTTTTCTAGTTTAATAATATCCTTTCTATAATAGGCTGACCAGAATTGCACACAGTATTCCAAGTGTGGCCTTACCAATGTCTTGTACAACTTCAACAAGACGTCCCAACTCCTGTATTCAATGTTCTAACCAATGAAACCAAGCATGCTGAATGTCTTCTTCACCACTCTGTCTGCCTGTGACTCCACTTTCAAGAAGCTATGAACATGTACTCCTAGATCTCTTTGTTCTGTAACTCTCCACAACGTCCTACCATTAACGGAGTAAGTCCTGCCCTGGTTCAATGTACCAAAATGCATTACCTCACATTTGTCTAAATTAAACTCCATCTGCCATTCGTCAGCCCATTGGCCCAATTGATCAAGATCCTGTTGCAATCTGAGATAACTTTCTTCACTGTCCACTATGCCACCAACCTTGGTGTCATCTACAAAATTACTAACCATGCAAATTTTTGGAAGGAATTATAAGGGATAGGATTTATAATCATCTAGAGGGAAATAAATTGATTAGGGATGGTCAACACGGTTTTGTGGGGGGTGGGTCGTACCTCACAAACCTTATCGAGTTTTTTGAAAAGGTGACCAAAGAGGTGGATGGGGGTAGGGCAGTTGACGTGGTGTATATGGATTTTGGCAAGGTGTTTAATAAGGTTTTCCATGGTAGGCTTTGCAGAAAATGCAGATGCATGGGATTGAGGGTGATTTAGTAGTTTGGATCAGGAATTGGCTAGCTGATAGAAGACAGAGGGTGGTAGTTGATGGGAAATATTCAACCTGGAGTTCAGTTACAAGTGGTGTACCTCAAGGATTTGTTTTGGGGCCACTGCTGTTTGTCATTTTTATAAATGACCTAGATGAGGGTGTAGAAGGATGGGTTAGTAAATTTACTGACGACACCAAGGTCGGATGAGTTGTAGACAGTGAGGATGGATGTTACAGTTTGCAGAGGGACATAGATAGGCTGCAGAGCTGGGCCGAGAGGTGGAAGATGGAGTTTAATACGGAAAAGTGTGAGGTGATTCACTTTGGTAAGAATAACAGGAGTACAGAATATAGGGCTAATGGAAAGACTCTTAGTAGTGTGGACGAGCAGAGGGACCTCGGGGTACATGTGCATAGCTCCCTGAAAGTTGGCATCCAGGTTGATAAGATTGTTAAGAAGGCGTACGGTGTGTTAGCTTTTATTGGTAGAGGGATTGAATTTCAGAGCCGTGACGTCATGTTACAACTGTACAAAACTCTGGTGCGGCTGCACTTGGAGTATTGTGTACAGTTCTGGTCGCCGCATTATAAGAAAGATGTGGAGGCATTGGAAAGGGTGCAGAGGAGGTTTACCAGGACGTTGCCTGGTATGGTGGGAAGGTCTTATGAGGAAAGGCTGAGGGACTTGAGGTTATTTTCATTAGAGAGAAGAGGCATACAAGATGATCAAAGTATTGGATAGGGTGGACAGTGAAAGCCTTTTACCTCAGATGGAGATGGCTAACACAAGGGGACATAGCTTTAAATTAAGGGGTAGTAATTATAGGATGGATGTCAGAGGTAGGTTCTTTACTGAGAGGGTAGTAAGGTCGTGGAATGCCCTGCCTGCAGCAGTTGTGGACTTGCCAACTTTAAGGGCTTTCAAATGGTCTGTGGATAGGCATATGGATAGCATTGGAATAGTTTAGGTTAGACGGTCATTAGATTGGCTCCACTGGTCGGCGCAACATCGAGGGCCGAAGGGCCTGTACTGCACTGTAATGTTCTATGTTCTATGCCTCCGATATTCTCAGCCAAATCATTAATACTGTCTGCTCCAAAGAGACAGAGAAAAGGAAGTCAAAGGAAAGGAAAGGAGTGCTGTGTGTTGTTCTGGTTGCCACACTACTGGAAGGATGTGATTGCATAGAGTATAGAGGAGATTCATCAGGATGTTGCCTGAGATAGAGCATTTCAACCAAGAAGAGAGGCTGGATAAGCTTACGTTGTTTTCCTTAGAGCAGAGAAGGCTCAGGGTGACCTGATTAAGGTGTACAAAATTATAAAAGACATAGATTGGGTAGCTAGGAAGAATATTTTCCCCTTAGTAGAGGGGGCCAATAACAGGGGGCATAGATTTAAGGTAAGGAGCAAGAAATTTAGAAGGAATTTGAAGTAAATCTTTTTCTCTCAGAGAATGGTGGAAATCTGGAACTCACTGCCTGAAAGGGTGATAGAAGTGGGAACCCTCACAACATTTAAGAAACATTTAAATGAACACTTGAAACACCATAGCATACAAGGCTGTGGACCAAGGATTTGAAAACGGGGTTGTAATAAATAAGTGCTTGATGGCTAGCACAGACACAATGTGTCAAAGGGCCTCTTTTTGTGCGGTAAAACTTAATTGTCGGAATTTTACCGGCCGCCTGCCACAGGAATCAGAGCGGGCGAGGGGCAGACCATAGAAAGGTCCATCGACCTCGGGCGAGATTTTACAGTCTTGGGATGAGCAAGGCCGTAAAATCCCACCCTATGACAATGATTACTTTTCTGTATCTCCCAGTGTCTGATTTTGAAGATAAGTTTCCAAGGACATGGGAGCAGGTGTCCCACAAATTCTCCCAGTCCTATATAATGCAGCGCAAAGGAGACAAAAAATCAAGAGCTCTTTCTGAAAGAGTTTAGCAGAGACTGAACCCTGAACAGAGACACTTACCTTGTTAATCACCTTCTGCTGCTGGGTATGTTTCTGTCGAAGAGACACAACCTCTCGCCATAGAACCTCATTCTGACTGAAGAAAAAAAAGCGTTAAACAGATGCCATGGTAAAAGATAGAAAAGGAAACTCTGAGTAAGGTCCTCACAGTATGTACTATCAGCTATTGTATAACAATATAAATAGCACAATAACTAATATACTAAATATCTCTTGACATCCAGTCTAAGGCTGCAGTTCATTTCCAAATTGTCCCATTTCTTTTTTTGGGAGCAATTGGGAGGGAGGAAGTGAATTTTGAGCTCATCGAGCATGTTCCTGTTTTTACGCTCATTGTCACACCAGGCTCTCCAAATGGATTTGTTGCCAAGGGGTAGCTCTCATTACAATGTCCATGTTTTATTTTATTCATTGGTGGACATGGGTGAAGTTGGTTGGGCCAGCATTTATTACCCATCATTAATTCCCTTGAACAAAATGATTTGCTCGGCCATTTCAGAGGGTCGTTCAGACGGCAGATTTTCTTCCCTAAAGGCCATTAGTGAACCAGATGGGTTTTTCTGACAATTGACAATGGTTTCATGGTCATCTGTAGATTCTAAATTCCAGAGTTTTTCGATTGAATTCAAATTCCACCATCTGCCATGGTGGGATTCGAACCCAGGTCCCTGGAACATTAGCTAAGTATCTTGATTAATAATCTAGTGATAAAGACTACTTGGCCATTGCCTCCCCGTAGAGAATTTTATATGTATAGAATTTTAATTCTGACCTCAAAGGAGCAACTTCTGTGACCTCAAATACATCTATTTTCTAATCATTACTTTTATTGGCTTTTCAATTTAGTTCCAATTCTGTTTGATTGATGACATGGAATCACATTCACTTGGGAGTGGATTACAATTGCCCTGAACATTATACATCAGAACATGATGATAGGAAGGTTCAAACCAAAGACCCAAAGTTAGAGGCTGGGATTTTCCAGCCCCAATGTAGTGGAACGCCCAGCCCAAATTCTATCAACTTTTGACGGGACTGGGAAATCCCAGTAGTGAATAGGGCTGGAAAATCCTACCCATAGGTACCATCCACTCCTCCAATGGTTGGATTCAACCAGATTTTATTCAATTCTGCTACCATCTGTCTGAACTCAGGTCAAGTCCAAAGCTCTGTAGAAGGATACTGACTGTTTCATGTCCTTCAACCGGCAGTCCATGCTCTCCTGATGACCTCGCATCAGCTGCATGTCATACAGCAGCTTGCTGACATCTTCCTGACGCACTTTCGTCTCTTCACTCTTCACAACTGACACCTAGGGATAGAGGAAATGGAGATGGAGTTGAGGAGATTGTATTGAACCGAGGATTGGCAGACATTCAAAGCACGAGAGCTGACAGCAACCCTTAGACAAAAAATATCCCCATGTGGAACAATGCTGATCAATTTTTGCTCTTCATTCCAAACGCCGAAAAAAATTCCATCTTTTCTCTGCAAATTCTATCATTTTTAAATAAGCTAAATCTTCCTCAGGATTGTATAAATTGAAATCTGTGCATTTTAAATATGGGAATGCTCATTATGTTTGTCCTTATCCTCATCTCACACGATAGCTTACCCAGAGTGCTATGTCTCAAATAACACTTTCCCCAGAGTGCTACATTTCATACACTTTCCCCAGAGCACTGTATCTCACACTTTTCTCAGAGCATTACATCTCACACACTTTTTTCATAGCACTACATCCAACACACTTTCCCCAGAATGCTACATCTCACACAGTTTCCCCAGTGTCTACATATCACACAACATTTTCCCAGAGTGTACATCTCACACACTTTCCCCAGAGCGCTACATCTCACAAACTTTTCCCAGAGTACTTAATTTAACACAACACCTTCCCCAGAGTGTACATCTCACGCATTTTTTCCAGAGTGCTGCATCTCAGACAACACTTTTCCCAGAGCACGACATCGCAAACACTTTCCCAACAGCGCAATATAGCAAACACACTTCCTCAAGTGCTACATTGCACAGACTTTCCCCAGAGTACTTCATCTCACACAATTTCCCCAGAGGACATCATCTCACACAATTTCCCCAGAGTGTACATCTCACACAATTTCCCCAGAGTGCTACATCTGACACAACACTTTCCCAGAGTGCTAAATGTCAAATATTTTCCCCAGAGCACTAAATCACAAATACTTTCCCCATAGCACAACATCTCACACAGTTTAACCAGAGCGCTACATCACACAGACTTCCCCCAGAGTGCCAGATGTCACACAGTTTTCCCAAAGTGCTACATCTCACACACTTTCCCCAGAGTGCCAGATCTCACACACTTTCCCCAGTGTGCTACACCTCACACACTTTCCCAGAGTGCTACATCTCATACACTTTCCCCAGTGTGCGACATCTCACACACTTTCCCCAGTATGCTACACCTCACACACTTTCCCCAGTATGCTACACCTCACACACTTTCCACAGTGTGCTACACCTCACACACGTTCCCCATTGTGCTACATCTCACACACTTTCCCCAGTGTGCTACATCTCACACACTTTCCCCAGTGTGCTACATCTCACACACTTTCCCCAGTGCTACACCTCACACACTTTCCCCAGAGTGCTACATCTCACACACTTTCCCCAGTGCTACATCTCACACACTTTCCCCAGAGTGCTACATCTCACACACGTTCCCCAGTGTGCTACACCTCACACACTTTCCCCAGTGTGCTGCACCTCACAGACTTACCCCAGTGTGCTACATCTCACACACTTTCCCCAGTGTGCTACATCTCACACACCTTCCCTAGTGTGCTACACCTCACACACTTTCCCCAGAGTGCTACATCTCACACACTTTCCCCAGAGTGCTACACCTCACACACTTTCCCCAGTGTGCTACATCTCACACACTTTCCCCAGTGTGCTACATCTCACACACTTTCCACAGTGTGCTACATCTCACACACTTTCCCCAGAGTGCTACACCTCACACACTTTCCCCAGAGTGCTACATCTCACACACTTTCCCCAGAGTGCTACATCTCACACAGTTTTCCTAAAGTGCTACATCTCACACACTTTCCCCAGAGTGCCAGATCTCACACACTTTCCCCAGTGTGCTACACCTCACACACTTTCCCAGAGTGCTACATCTCATACACTTTCCCCAGTGTGCGACATCTCACACACTTTCCCCAGTATGCTACATCTCACACACTTTCCCCAGAGTGCTACACCTCACACACTTTCCCCAGTGTGCTACACCTCACACACGTTCCCCAGTGTGCTACACCTCACACACTTTCCCCAGTGTGCGACATCTCACACACTTTCCCCAGTATGCTACATCTCACACACTTTCCCAGAGTGCTACATCTCACACACTTTCCCCAGAATGCTACACCTCACACACTTTCCCCTGAGTGCGACATCTCACACACTTTCCCCAGAGTGCTAAATCTCACACACTTTCCCCAGTGTGCTACACCTCACACACTTTCCCCAGTGTGCTACATCTCACACACTTTCCCCAGAGTGCTACACCTCACACACTTTCCCCAGTGTGCTACATCTCACATACTTTCCCCAGCATACTGCATCTCACACACTTTCCCCAGTGTGCTACATCTCACACACTTTCCCCAGAGTGCTACATCTCATACACTTTCCCCAGAGTGCTACACCTCAAACACTTTCCCCAGTGTGCTACATCTCACACACTTTCCCCAGTGTGCTACATCTCACACACTTTCCCCAGAGTGCTACATCTCACACACTTTCCCCAGAGTGCTACATCTCACACACTTTCCCCAGAGTGCTACACCTCACACACTTTCCCCAGATTGCTACACCTTACACACTTTCCCCAGAGTGCCAGATCTCACACACTTTCCCCAGTGTGCTACACCTCACACACTTTCCCCAGTGTGCTACACCTCACACACTTTCCCCAGTGTGCTACATCTCACACACTTTCCCCAGAGTGCTACACCTCACACACTTTCCCCAGTGTGCTACATCTCACACACTTTCCCCAGAGTGCTACATCTCACACACTTTCCCCAGAGTGCTACATCTCATACACTTTCCCCAGAGTGCTACACCTCACACACTTTCCCCAGATTGCTACATCTCACACAATTTTCGAGTTTGCTACACCTCACACACTTTCGCCAGAGTGCTGCATCTCACACACTTTCCCCAGAGTGCTACATCTCACACACTTTCCCCAGTGTGCTACATCTCACACACTTTCCCCAGAGTGCTACATCTCACACACTTTCCCCAGAGTGCTACACCTCACACACTTTCCCCAGAGTGCTACATCTCACACACTTTCCCCAGTGTACTACATCTCACACACTTTCCCCAGAGAGCTGCATCTCACACATTTTCCCCAGTGTGCTACATCTCACACACTTTCCCCAGTGTGCTACACCTCACACACTTTCCCCAGAGTGCTACATCTCACACACTTTTCCCAGTGTGCTACACCTTACACACATTCCCCAGTGTGCTACACCTTACACACTTTCCCCAGTGTGCTACATCTCACACACTTTTCCCAGAGTGCTACACCTCACACACTTTCCCCAGAATGCTACACCTTACACACTTTCCCCAGTGTGCTACACCTTACACACTTTCCCCAGTGTGCTACACCTTACACACTTTCCCCAGTGTGCTACACTTCACACACTTTCCCCAGAGTGCTACATCTCACACACTTTCGCCAGAGTACTATGTCTCACACACTTTTCCCACAGTGCTACATCTCACACACTTTCCGCAGAGTGCTACATCTCATACACTTTCCCCAGAATGCTACATCTCACACACTTTCCCCAGTGTGCTACACCTTACACACTTTCCCCAGTGTGCTACACCTCACACACTTTCCCCAGAGTGCTACATCTCACACACTTACCCCAGAGTGCTACATCTCACACACTTTCCCCAGTGTGCTACACCTCACACACTTTCCCCAGTGTGCTACATCTCACACACTTTCCGCAGAGTGCTACATCTCACACACTTTCCCCAGAATGCTACATCTCACACACTTTCCCCAGTGTGCTACACCTCACACACTTTCCCCAGTGTGCTACATCTCACACACTTACCCCAGAGTGCTACATCTCACACACTTTCCCCAGTGTGCTACACCTCACACTCTTTCCCCATTGTGCTACATCTCACACACTTTCCGCAGAGTGCTACATCTCACACACTTTCCCCAGAATGCTACATCTCACACATTTTCCCAGTGTGCTACACCTTACACACATTCCCCAGTGTGCTACACCTCACACACTTTCCCCAGTGTGCTACACCTCACACACTTTTCCCAGTGTGCTACATCTCACACACTTTCCCCAGAGTGCTACATCTCACACACTTTCCCCAGAGTACTACATCTCACACACTTTCCCCAGAATGCTATATCTCACACACTTTCCCCAGTGTGCTACACCTTACACACATTCCCCAAGGGTGCTACATCTCACACACTTTCCCCAGGGTGCTACACCTCACACACTTTCCCCAGAGTGCAACATCTCACACACTTTTCCCAGTGTGCTACACCTCACACTCATTCCCCATTGTGCTACATCTCACACACTTTCCCCAGTGTGCTACATCTCACACACTTTCCCCAGTGTGCTACATCTCACACACTTTCCCCAGTGCTACATCTCACACACTTTCCCCAGAGTGCTACATCTCACACACGTTCCCCAGTGTGCTACACCTCACACACTTTCCCCAGTGTGCTGCACCTCACACACTTACCCCAGTGTGCTACATCTCACACACTTTCCCCAGTGTGCTACATCTCACACACCTTCCCTAGTGTGCTACACCTCACACACTTTCCCCAGAGTGCTACATCTCACACACGTTCCCCAGTGTGCTACACCTCACACACTTTCCCCAGTGTGCTACATCTCACACACTTTACCCAGTGTGGTACATCTCACACACTTTCCCCAGAGTGCTACACCTCACACACTTTCCCCAGTGTGCTACATCTCACACACTTTTCCCAGAGTGCTACATCTCACACACTTTCCCCAGTGTGCTACACCTTACACACTTTCCCCAGTGTGCTACACCTTACACACATTCCCCAGTGTGCTACACCTTACACACTTTCCCCAGTGTGCTACACCTCACACACTTTGCCCAGTGTGCTACACCTCACACATTTTCCCCAGTGTGCTACATCTCACACACTTTCCCCAGAGTGCTACATCTCACACACTTTCCCCAGTGTGCTACATCTCACACACTTGCCCCAGTGTGCTACATCTCACACACTTCTCCAGAGTGCTACATCTCACACACTTTCCCCAGTGTGCTACACCTCACACACTTCTCCAGAGTGCTACATCTCACACACTTTCCCCACTGTGCTGCATCTCACACACTTTCCCAGAGTGCTACACCTCACACACTTTCCCCAGTGTGCTACATCTCACACACTTTCCCCAGTGTGCTACACCTCACACACTTTCCGCAGTGTGCTACATCTCACACACTTTCCCCAGAGTGCTACATCTCACACACTTTCCCCAGAGTGCTACATCTCACACACTTTCCCCAGAGTGCTACATCTCACACACTTTCCCCAGAGTGCTACACCTCACACACTTTCGCCAGTGTGCTACACCACACACACTTTCCCCAGAGTGCTACATCTCTCACACTTTCCCCAGAGTGCTACACCTCACACACTTTACCCAGAGTGCTACATCTCTCACACTTTCCCCAGAGTGCTAAATCTCACACACTTTCCCCAGTGTGCTACATCTCACACACTTTCCCAGAGTGCTACACCTCACACACTTTCCCCAGTGTGCTACATCTCACACACTTTCCCCAGTGTGCTACACCTCACACACTTTCCGCAGTGTGCTACATCTCACACACTTTCCCCAGAGTGCTACATCTCACACACTTTCCCCAGAGTGCTACATCTCACACACTTTCCCCAGAGTGCTACATCTCACACACTTTCCCCAGAGTGCTACACCTCACACACTTTCGCCAGTGTGCTACACCACACACACTTTCCCCAGAGTGCTACATCTCTCACACTTTCCCCAGAGTGCTACACCTCACACACGTTACCCAGAGTGCTACATCTCTCACACTTTACCCAGAGTGCTACATCTCACACACTTTCCCCAGAGTGCTACACCTCACACACTTTCCCCAGTGTGCTACATCTCACACACTTTCCGCAGAGTGCTGCATCTCACACACTTTCCACAGCATGCTACATCTCACACACTTTCCCCAGAGTGCTACATCTCACACACTTTCCCCAGAGTGCTACACCTCACACACTTTACCCAGTGTGCTACATCTCACACACTTTCCCCAGAGTGCTACATCTCACACACTTTCCCCAGAGTGCTACATCTCACACACTTTCCCCAGAGTGCTACATCTCACACACTTTCCCCAGAGTGCTACACCTCACACACTTTCCCCTGTGTGCTACACCACACACACTTTCCCCAGAGTGCTACATCTCACACACTTTCCCCAGAGTGCTACACCTCACACACTTTACCCAGTGTGCTACATCTCACATACTTTCCCAGAGTGCTACATCTCACACACTTTCCCCAGAATGCTATATCTCACACACTTTCCCCAGTGTGCTACACCTTACACACATTCCCCAGGGTGCTACATCTCACACACTTTCCCCAGGGTGCTACACCTCACACACTTTCCCCAGAGTGCAACATCTCACACACTTTTCCCAGTGTGCTACACCTCACACTCATTCCCCATTGTGCTACATCTCACACACTTTCCCCAGTGTGCTACATCTCACACACTTTCCCCAGTGTGCTACATCTCACACACTTTCCCCAGTGCTACATCTCACACACTTTCCCCAGAGTGCTACATCTCACACACGTTCCCCAGTGTGCTACACCTCACACACTTTCCCCAGTGTGCTGCACCTCACACACTTACCCCAGAGTGCTACACCTCACACACTTTACCCAGTGTGCTACATCTCACACACTTTCCCCAGAGTGCTACATCTCACACACTTTCCCCAGAGTGCTACATCTCACACACTTTCCCCAGAGTGCTACATCTCACACACTTTCCCCAGAGTGCTACACCTCACACACTTTCCCCTGTGTGCTACACCACACACACTTTCCCCAGAGTGCTACATCTCACACACTTTCCCCAGAGTGCTACACCTCACACACTTTACCCAGTGTGCTACATCTCACATACTTTCCCAGAGTGCTACATCTCACACACTTTCCCCAGAATGCTATATCTCACACACTTTCCCCAGTGTGCTACACCTTACACACATTCCCCAGGGTGCTACATCTCACACACTTTCCCCAGGGTGCTACACCTCACACACTTTCCCCAGAGTGCAACATCTCACACACTTTTCCCAGTGTGCTACACCTCACACTCATTCCCCATTGTGCTACATCTCACACACTTTCCCCAGTGTGCTACATCTCACACACTTTCCCCAGTGTGCTACATCTCACACACTTTCCCCAGTGCTACATCTCACACACTTTCCCCAGAGTGCTACATCTCACACACGTTCCCCAGTGTGCTACACCTCACACACTTTCCCCAGTGTGCTGCACCTCACACACTTACCCCAGTGTGCTACATCTCACACACTTTCCCCAGTGTGCTACATCTCACACACCTTCCCTAGTGTGCTACACCTCACACACTTTCCCCAGAGTGCTACATCTCACACACGTTCCCCAGTGTGCTACACCTCACACACTTTCCCCAGTGTGCTACATCTCACACACTTTACCCAGTGTGGTACATCTCACACACTTTCCCCAGAGTGCTACACCTCACACACTTTCCCCAGTGTGCTACATCTCACACACTTTTCCCAGAGTGCTACATCTCACACACTTTCCCCAGTGTGCTACACCTTACACACTTTCCCCAGTGTGCTACACCTTACACACATTCCCCAGTGTGCTACACCTTACACACTTTCCCCAGTGTGCTACACCTCACACACTTTGCCCAGTGTGCTACACCTCACACATTTTCCCCAGTGTGCTACATCTCACACACTTTCCCCAGAGTGCTACATCTCACACACTTTCCCCAGTGTGCTACATCTCACACACTTGCCCCAGTGTGCTACATCTCACACACTTCTCCAGAGTGCTACATCTCACACACTTTCCCCAGTGTGCTACACCTCACACACTTCTCCAGAGTGCTACAGCTCACACACTTTCCCCACTGTGCTGCATCTCACACACTTTCCCAGAGTGCTACACCTCACACACTTTCCCCAGTGTGCTACATCTCACACACTTTCCCCAGTGTGCTACACCTCACACACTTTCCGCAGTGTGCTACATCTCACACACTTTCCCCAGAGTGCAACATCTCACACACTTTCCCCAGAGTGCTACATCTCACACACTTTCCCCAGAGTGCTACATCTCACACACTTTCCCCAGAGTGCTACACCTCACACACTTTCGCCAGTGTGCTACACCACACACACTTTCCCCAGAGTGCTACATCTCTCACACTTTCCCCAGAGTGCTACACCTCACACACTTTACCCAGAGTGCTACATCTCTCACACTTTCCCCAGAGTGCTAAATCTCACACACTTTCCCCAGTGTGCTACATCTCACACACTTTCCCAGAGTGCTACACCTCACACACTTTCCCCAGTGTGCTACATCTCACACACTTTCCCCAGTGTGCTACACCTCACACACTTTCCGCAGTGTGCTACATCTCACACACTTTCCCCAGAGTGCTACATCTCACACACTTTCCCCAGAGTGCTACATCTCACACACTTTCCCCAGAGTGCTACATCTCACACACTTTCCCCAGAGTGCTACACCTCACACACTTTCGCCAGTGTGCTACACCACACACACTTTCCCCAGAGTGCTACATCTCTCACACTTTCCCCAGAGTGCTACACCTCACACACTTTACCCAGAGTGCTACATCTCTCACACTTTACCCAGAGTGCTACATCTCACACACTTTCCCCAGAGTGCTACACCTCACACACTTTCCCCAGTGTGCTACATCTCACACACTTTCCGCAGAGTGCTGCATCTCACACACTTTCCACAGCGTGCTACATCTCACACACTTTCCCCAGAGTGCTACATCTCACACACTTTCCCCAGAGTGCTACACCTCACACACTTTACCCAGTGTGCTACATCTCACACACTTTCCCCAGAGTGCTACATCTCACACACTTTCCCCAGAGTGCTACATCTCACACACTTTCCCCAGAGTGCTCCATCTCACACACTTTCCCCAGAGTGCTACACCTCACACACTTTCCCCTGTGTGCTACACCACACACACTTTCCCCAGAGTGCTACATCTCACACACTTTCCCCAGAGTGCTACACCTCACACACTTTACCCAGTGTGCTACATCTCACACACTTTCCCAGAGTGCTACATCTCACACACTTTCCCCAGAATGCTAGACCTCACACACTTTCCCCTGAGTGCGACATCTCACACACTTTCCCCAGTGTGCTACACCTCACACACTTTCCCCAGAGTGCTACATCTCACACACTTTCCCAGTGTGCTACATCTCACACACTTTCCCCAGAGTGCTAAATCTCACACACTTTCCCCAGAGTGCTACATCTCACACACTTTCCCAGAGTGCTACATCTCACACACTTTCCCCAGAATGCTACACCTCACACACTTTCCCCTGAGAGCGACATCTCACACACTTTCCCCAGTGTGCTACACCTCACACACTTTCCCCAGAGTGCTACATCTCACACACTTCCCCCAGAGTGCTACACCTCACACACTTTCCCTAGTGTGCTACATCTCACACACTTTCCCCAGAGTGCTAAATCTCACACACTTTCCCCAGTGTGCTACATCTCACACACTTTCCCCAGAGTGCTACACCTCACACACTTTCCCCAGTGTGCTACATCTCACACACTTTCCCCAGCATACTGCATCTCACACACTTTCCCCAGTGTTCTACATCTCACACACTTTCCCCAGAGTGCTACATCTCACACACTTTCCCCAGAGTGCTACATCTCACACACTTTCCCCAGAGTGCTACACCTCACACACTTTCGCCAGTGTGCTACACCACACACACTTTCCCCAGAGTGCTACATCTCTCACACTTTCCCCAGAGTGCTACACCTCACACACTTTACCCAGAGTGCTACATCTCTCACACTTTCCCCAGAGTGCTAAATCTCACACACTTTCCCCAGTGTGCTACATCTCACACACTTTCCCAGAGTGCTACACCTCACACACTTTCCCCAGTGTGCTACATCTCACACACTTTCCCCAGTGTGCTACACCTCACACACTTTCCGCAGTGTGCTACATCTCACACACTTTCCCCAGAGTGCTACATCTCACACACTTTCCCCAGAGTGCTACATCTCACACACTTTCCCCAGAGTGCTACATCTCACACACTTTCCCCAGAGTGCTACACCTCACACACTTTCGCCAGTGTGCTACACCACACACACTTTCCCCAGAGTGCTACATCTCTCACACTTTCCCCAGAGTGCTACACCTCACACACTTTACCCAGAGTGCTACATCTCTCACACTTTACCCAGAGTGCTACATCTCACACACTTTCCCCAGAGTGCTACACCTCACACACTTTCCCCAGTGTGCTACATCTCACACACTTTCCGCAGAGTGCTGCATCTCACACACTTTCCACAGCATGCTACATCTCACACACTTTCCCCAGAGTGCTACATCTCACACACTTTCCCCAGAGTGCTACACCTCACACACTTTACCCAGTGTGCTACATCTCACACACTTTCCCCAGAGTGCTACATCTCACACACTTTCCCCAGAGTGCTACATCTCACACACTTTCCCCAGAGTGCTACATCTCACACACTTTCCCCAGAGTGCTACACCTCACACACTTTCCCCTGTGTGCTACACCACACACACTTTCCCCAGAGTGCTACATCTCACACACTTTCCCCAGAGTGCTACACCTCACACACTTTACCCAGTGTGCTACATCTCACATACTTTCCCAGAGTGCTACATCTCACACACTTTCCCCAGAATGCTATATCTCACACACTTTCCCCAGTGTGCTACACCTTACACACATTCCCCAGGGTGCTACATCTCACACACTTTCCCCAGGGTGCTACACCTCACACACTTTCCCCAGAGTGCAACATCTCACACACTTTTCCCAGTGTGCTACACCTCACACTCATTCCCCATTGTGCTACATCTCACACACTTTCCCCAGTGTGCTACATCTCACACACTTTCCCCAGTGTGCTACATCTCACACACTTTCCCCAGTGCTACATCTCACACACTTTCCCCAGAGTGCTACATCTCACACACGTTCCCCAGTGTGCTACACCTCACACACTTTCCCCAGTGTGCTGCACCTCACACACTTACCCCAGTGTGCTACATCTCACACACTTTCCCCAGTGTGCTACATCTCACACACCTTCCCTAGTGTGCTACACCTCACACACTTTCCCCAGAGTGCTACATCTCACACACGTTCCCCAGTGTGCTACACCTCACACACTTTCCCCAGTGTGCTACATCTCACACACTTTACCCAGTGTGGTACATCTCACACACTTTCCCCAGAGTGCTACACCTCACACACTTTCCCCAGTGTGCTACATCTCACACACTTTTCCCAGAGTGCTACATCTCACACACTTTCCCCAGTGTGCTACACCTTACACACTTTCCCCAGTGTGCTACACCTTACACACATTCCCCAGTGTGCTACACCTTACACACTTTCCCCAGTGTGCTACACCTCACACACTTTGCCCAGTGTGCTACACCTCACACATTTTCCCCAGTGTGCTACATCTCACACACTTTCCCCAGAGTGCTACATCTCACACACTTTCCCCAGTGTGCTACATCTCACACACTTGCCCCAGTGTGCTACATCTCACACACTTCTCCAGAGTGCTACATCTCACACACTTTCCCCAGTGTGCTACACCTCACACACTTCTCCAGAGTGCTACAGCTCACACACTTTCCCCACTGTGCTGCATCTCACACACTTTCCCAGAGTGCTACACCTCACACACTTTCCCCAGTGTGCTACATCTCACACACTTTCCCCAGTGTGCTACACCTCACACACTTTCCGCAGTGTGCTACATCTCACACACTTTCCCCAGAGTGCAACATCTCACACACTTTCCCCAGAGTGCTACATCTCACACACTTTCCCCAGAGTGCTACATCTCACACACTTTCCCCAGAGTGCTACACCTCACACACTTTCGCCAGTGTGCTACACCACACACACTTTCCCCAGAGTGCTACATCTCTCACACTTTCCCCAGAGTGCTACACCTCACACACTTTACCCAGAGTGCTACATCTCTCACACTTTCCCCAGAGTGCTAAATCTCACACACTTTCCCCAGTGTGCTACACCTCACACACTTTCCCAGAGTGCTACACCTCACACACTTTCCCCAGTGTGCTACATCTCACACACTTTCCCCAGTGTGCTACACCTCACACACTTTCCGCAGTGTGCTACATCTCACACACTTTCCCCAGAGTGCTACATCTCACACACTTTCCCCAGAGTGCTACATCTCACACACTTTCCCCAGAGTGCTACATCTCACACACTTTCCCCAGAGTGCTACACCTCACACACTTTCGCCAGTGTGCTACACCACACACACTTTCCCCAGAGTGCTACATCTCTCACACTTTCCCCAGAGTGCTACACCTCACACACTTTACCCAGAGTGCTACATCTCTCACACTTTACCCAGAGTGCTACATCTCACACACTTTCCCCAGAGTGCTACACCTCACACACTTTCCCCAGTGTGCTACATCTCACACACTTTCCGCAGAGTGCTGCATCTCACACACTTTCCACAGCGTGCTACATCTCACACACTTTCCCCAGAGTGCTACATCTCACACACTTTCCCCAGAGTGCTACACCTCACACACTTTACCCAGTGTGCTACATCTCACACACTTTCCCCAGAGTGCTACATCTCACACACTTTCCCCAGAGTGCTACATCTCACACACTTTCCCCAGAGTGCTCCATCTCACACACTTTCCCCAGAGTGCTACACCTCACACACTTTCCCCTGTGTGCTACACCACACACACTTTCCCCAGAGTGCTACATCTCACACACTTTCCCCAGAGTGCTACACCTCACACACTTTACCCAGTGTGCTACATCTCACACACTTTCCCAGAGTGCTACATCTCACACACTTTCCCCAGAATGCTAGACCTCACACACTTTCCCCTGAGTGCGACATCTCACACACTTTCCCCAGTGTGCTACACCTCACACACTTTCCCCAGAGTGCTACATCTCACACACTTTCCCAGTGTGCTACATCTCACACACTTTCCCCAGAGTGCTAAATCTCACACACTTTCCCCAGAGTGCTACATCTCACACACTTTCCCAGAGTGCTACATCTCACACACTTTCCCCAGAATGCTACACCTCACACACTTTCCCCTGAGAGCGACATCTCACACACTTTCCCCAGTGTGCTACACCTCACACACTTTCCCCAGAGTGCTACATCTCACACACTTCCCCCAGAGTGCTACACCTCACACACTTTCCCTAGTGTGCTACATCTCACACACTTTCCCCAGAGTGCTAAATCTCACACACTTTCCCCAGTGTGCTACATCTCACACACTTTCCCCAGAGTGCTACACCTCACACACTTTCCCCAGTGTGCTACATCTCACACACTTTCCCCAGCATACTGCATCTCACACACTTTCCCCAGTGTGCTACATCTCACACACTTTCCCCAGAGTGCTACACCTCAAACACTTTCCCCAGTGTGCTACATCTCACACACGTTCCCCAGTGTGCTACATCTCACACACTTTCCCCAGAGTGCTACATCTCACACACTTTCCCCAGAGTGCTACATCTCACACACCTTCCCCCGAGTGCTACACCTCACACACTTTCCCCAGATTGCTACATCTCACACAATTTCCCAGTTTGCTACACCTCACACACTTTCCCCAGAGTGCTACACCTTACACACTTTCCCCAGTGTGCTACACCTCACACACTTTGCCCAGTGTGCTACACCTCACACATTTTCCCCAGTGTGCTACATCTCACACACTTTCCCCAGAGTGCTACATCTCACACACTTTCCCCAGTGTGCTACATCTCACACACTTGCCCCAGTGTGCTACATCTCACACACTTCTCCAGAGTGCTACATCTCACACACTTTCCCCAGTGTGCTACACCTCACACACTTCTCCAGAGTGCTACAGCTCACACACTTTCCCCACTGTGCTGCATCTCACACACTTTCCCAGAGTGCTACACCTCACACACTTTCCCCAGTGTGCTACATCTCACACACTTTCCCCAGTGTGCTACACCTCACACACTTTCCGCAGTGTGCTACATCTCACACACTTTCCCCAGAGTGCAACATCTCACACACTTTCCCCAGAGTGCTACATCTCACACACTTTCCCCAGAGTGCTACATCTCACACACTTTCCCCAGAGTGCTACACCTCACACACTTTCGCCAGTGTGCTACACCACACACACTTTCCCCAGAGTGCTACATCTCTCACACTTTCCCCAGAGTGCTACACCTCACACACTTTACCCAGAGTGCTACATCTCTCACACTTTCCCCAGAGTGCTAAATCTCACACACTTTCCCCAGTGTGCTACATCTCACACACTTTCCCAGAGTGCTACACCTCACACACTTTCCCCAGTGTGCTACATCTCACACACTTTCCCCAGTGTGCTACACCTCACACACTTTCCGCAGTGTGCTACATCTCACACACTTTCCCCAGAGTGCTACATCTCACACACTTTCCCCAGAGTGCTACATCTCACACACTTTCCCCAGAGTGCTACATCTCACACACTTTCCCCAGAGTGCTACACCTCACACACTTTCGCCAGTGTGCTACACCACACACACTTTCCCCAGAGTGCTACATCTCTCACACTTTCCCCAGAGTGCTACACCTCACACACTTTACCCAGAGTGCTACATCTCTCACACTTTACCCAGAGTGCTACATCTCACACACTTTCCCCAGAGTGCTACACCTCACACACTTTCCCCAGTGTGCTACATCTCACACACTTTCCGCAGAGTGCTGCATCTCACACACTTTCCACAGCGTGCTACATCTCACACACTTTCCCCAGAGTGCTACATCTCACACACTTTCCCCAGAGTGCTACACCTCACACACTTTACCCAGTGTGCTACATCTCACACACTTTCCCCAGAGTGCTACATCTCACACACTTTCCCCAGAGTGCTACATCTCACACACTTTCCCCAGAGTGCTCCATCTCACACACTTTCCCCAGAGTGCTACACCTCACACACTTTCCCCTGTGTGCTACACCACACACACTTTCCCCAGAGTGCTACATCTCACACACTTTCCCCAGAGTGCTACACCTCACACACTTTACCCAGTGTGCTACATCTCACACACTTTCCCAGAGTGCTACATCTCACACACTTTCCCCAGAATGCTAGACCTCACACACTTTCCCCTGAGTGCGACATCTCACACACTTTCCCCAGTGTGCTACACCTCACACACTTTCCCCAGAGTGCTACATCTCACACACTTTCCCAGTGTGCTACATCTCACACACTTTCCCCAGAGTGCTAAATCTCACACACTTTCCCCAGAGTGCTACATCTCACACACTTTCCCAGAGTGCTACATCTCACACACTTTCCCCAGAATGCTACACCTCACACACTTTCCCCTGAGAGCGACATCTCACACACTTTCCCCAGTGTGCTACACCTCACACACTTTCCCCAGAGTGCTACATCTCACACACTTCCCCCAGAGTGCTACACCTCACACACTTTCCCTAGTGTGCTACATCTCACACACTTTCCCCAGAGTGCTAAATCTCACACACTTTCCCCAGTGTGCTACATCTCACACACTTTCCCCAGAGTGCTACACCTCACACACTTTCCCCAGTGTGCTACATCTCACACACTTTCCCCAGCATACTGCATCTCACACACTTTCCCCAGTGTTCTACATCTCACACACTTTCCCCAGAGTGCTACATCTCACACACTTTCCCCAGAGTGCTACATCTCACACACTTTCCCCAGAGTGCTACACCTCACACACTTTCGCCAGTGTGCTACACCACACACACTTTCCCCAGAGTGCTACATCTCTCACACTTTCCCCAGAGTGCTACACCTCACACACTTTACCCAGAGTGCTACATCTCTCACACTTTCCCCAGAGTGCTAAATCTCACACACTTTCCCCAGTGTGCTACATCTCACACACTTTCCCAGAGTGCTACACCTCACACACTTTCCCCAGTGTGCTACATCTCACACACTTTCCCCAGTGTGCTACACCTCACACACTTTCCGCAGTGTGCTACATCTCACACACTTTCCCCAGAGTGCTACATCTCACACACTTTCCCCAGAGTGCTACATCTCACACACTTTCCCCAGAGTGCTACATCTCACACACTTTCCCCAGAGTGCTACACCTCACACACTTTCGCCAGTGTGCTACACCACACACACTTTCCCCAGAGTGCTACATCTCTCACACTTTCCCCAGAGTGCTACACCTCACACACTTTACCCAGAGTGCTACATCTCTCACACTTTACCCAGAGTGCTACATCTCACACACTTTCCCCAGAGTGCTACACCTCACACACTTTCCCCAGTGTGCTACATCTCACACACTTTCCGCAGAGTGCTGCATCTCACACACTTTCCACAGCATGCTACATCTCACACACTTTCCCCAGAGTGCTACATCTCACACACTTTCCCCAGAGTGCTACACCTCACACACTTTACCCAGTGTGCTACATCTCACACACTTTCCCCAGAGTGCTACATCTCACACACTTTCCCCAGAGTGCTACATCTCACACACTTTCCCCAGAGTGCTACATCTCACACACTTTCCCCAGAGTGCTACACCTCACACACTTTCCCCTGTGTGCTACACCACACACACTTTCCCCAGAGTGCTACATCTCACACACTTTCCCCAGAGTGCTACACCTCACACACTTTACCCAGTGTGCTACATCTCACATACTTTCCCAGAGTGCTACATCTCACACACTTTCCCCAGAATGCTATATCTCACACACTTTCCCCAGTGTGCTACACCTTACACACATTCCCCAGGGTGCTACATCTCACACACTTTCCCCAGGGTGCTACACCTCACACACTTTCCCCAGAGTGCAACATCTCACACACTTTTCCCAGTGTGCTACACCTCACACTCATTCCCCATTGTGCTACATCTCACACACTTTCCCCAGTGTGCTACATCTCACACACTTTCCCCAGTGTGCTACATCTCACACACTTTCCCCAGTGCTACATCTCACACACTTTCCCCAGAGTGCTACATCTCACACACGTTCCCCAGTGTGCTACACCTCACACACTTTCCCCAGTGTGCTGCACCTCACACACTTACCCCAGTGTGCTACATCTCACACACTTTCCCCAGTGTGCTACATCTCACACACCTTCCCTAGTGTGCTACACCTCACACACTTTCCCCAGAGTGCTACATCTCACACACGTTCCCCAGTGTGCTACACCTCACACACTTTCCCCAGTGTGCTACATCTCACACACTTTACCCAGTGTGGTACATCTCACACACTTTCCCCAGAGTGCTACACCTCACACACTTTCCCCAGTGTGCTACATCTCACACACTTTTCCCAGAGTGCTACATCTCACACACTTTCCCCAGTGTGCTACACCTTACACACTTTCCCCAGTGTGCTACACCTTACACACATTCCCCAGTGTGCTACACCTTACACACTTTCCCCAGTGTGCTACACCTCACACACTTTGCCCAGTGTGCTACACCTCACACATTTTCCCCAGTGTGCTACATCTCACACACTTTCCCCAGAGTGCTACATCTCACACACTTTCCCCAGTGTGCTACATCTCACACACTTGCCCCAGTGTGCTACATCTCACACACTTCTCCAGAGTGCTACATCTCACACACTTTCCCCAGTGTGCTACACCTCACACACTTCTCCAGAGTGCTACAGCTCACACACTTTCCCCACTGTGCTGCATCTCACACACTTTCCCAGAGTGCTACACCTCACACACTTTCCCCAGTGTGCTACATCTCACACACTTTCCCCAGTGTGCTACACCTCACACACTTTCCGCAGTGTGCTACATCTCACACACTTTCCCCAGAGTGCAACATCTCACACACTTTCCCCAGAGTGCTACATCTCACACACTTTCCCCAGAGTGCTACATCTCACACACTTTCCCCAGAGTGCTACACCTCACACACTTTCGCCAGTGTGCTACACCACACACACTTTCCCCAGAGTGCTACATCTCTCACACTTTCCCCAGAGTGCTACACCTCACACACTTTACCCAGAGTGCTACATCTCTCACACTTTCCCCAGAGTGCTAAATCTCACACACTTTCCCCAGTGTGCTACACCTCACACACTTTCCCAGAGTGCTACACCTCACACACTTTCCCCAGTGTGCTACATCTCACACACTTTCCCCAGTGTGCTACACCTCACACACTTTCCGCAGTGTGCTACATCTCACACACTTTCCCCAGAGTGCTACATCTCACACACTTTCCCCAGAGTGCTACATCTCACACACTTTCCCCAGAGTGCTACATCTCACACACTTTCCCCAGAGTGCTACACCTCACACACTTTCGCCAGTGTGCTACACCACACACACTTTCCCCAGAGTGCTACATCTCTCACACTTTCCCCAGAGTGCTACACCTCACACACTTTACCCAGAGTGCTACATCTCTCACACTTTACCCAGAGTGCTACATCTCACACACTTTCCCCAGAGTGCTACACCTCACACACTTTCCCCAGTGTGCTACATCTCACACACTTTCCGCAGAGTGCTGCATCTCACACACTTTCCACAGCGTGCTACATCTCACACACTTTCCCCAGAGTGCTACATCTCACACACTTTCCCCAGAGTGCTACACCTCACACACTTTACCCAGTGTGCTACATCTCACACACTTTCCCCAGAGTGCTACATCTCACACACTTTCCCCAGAGTGCTACATCTCACACACTTTCCCCAGAGTGCTCCATCTCACACACTTTCCCCAGAGTGCTACACCTCACACACTTTCCCCTGTGTGCTACACCACACACACTTTCCCCAGAGTGCTACATCTCACACACTTTCCCCAGAGTGCTACACCTCACACACTTTACCCAGTGTGCTACATCTCACACACTTTCCCAGAGTGCTACATCTCACACACTTTCCCCAGAATGCTAGACCTCACACACTTTCCCCTGAGTGCGACATCTCACACAATTTCCCCAGTGTGCTACACCTCACACACTTTCCCCAGAGTGCTACATCTCACACACTTTCCCAGTGTGCTACATCTCACACACTTTCCCCAGAGTGCTAAATCTCACACACTTTCCCCAGAGTGCTACATCTCACACACTTTCCCAGAGTGCTACATCTCACACACTTTCCCCAGAATGCTACACCTCACACACTTTCCCCTGAGAGCGACATCTCACACACTTTCCCCAGTGTGCTACACCTCACACACTTTCCCCAGAGTGCTACATCTCACACACTTCCCCCAGAGTGCTACACCTCACACACTTTCCCTAGTGTGCTACATCTCACACACTTTCCCCAGAGTGCTAAATCTCACACACTTTCCCCAGTGTGCTACATCTCACACACTTTCCCCAGAGTGCTACACCTCACACACTTTCCCCAGTGTGCTACATCTCACACACTTTCCCCAGCATACTGCATCTCACACACTTTCCCCAGTGTGCTACATCTCACACACTTTCCCCAGAGTGCTACACCTCAAACACTTTCCCCAGTGTGCTACATCTCACACACGTTCCCCAGTGTGCTACATCTCACACACTTTCCCCAGAGTGCTACATCTCACACACTTTCCCCAGTGTGCTACACCTTACACACTTTCCCCAGTGTGCTACACCTTACACACATTCCCCAGTGTGCTACACCTTACACACTTTCCCCAGTGTGCTACACCTCACACACTTTGCCCAGTGTGCTACACCTCACACATTTTCCCCAGTGTGCTACATCTCACACACTTTCCCCAGAGTGCTACATCTCACACACTTTCCCCAGTGTGCTACATCTCACACACTTGCCCCAGTGTGCTACATCTCACACACTTCTCCAGAGTGCTACATCTCACACACTTTCCCCAGTGTGCTACACCTCACACACTTCTCCAGAGTGCTACAGCTCACACACTTTCCCCACTGTGCTGCATCTCACACACTTTCCCAGAGTGCTACACCTCACACACTTTCCCCAGTGTGCTACATCTCACACACTTTCCCCAGTGTGCTACACCTCACACACTTTCCGCAGTGTGCTACATCTCACACACTTTCCCCAGAGTGCAACATCTCACACACTTTCCCCAGAGTGCTACATCTCACACACTTTCCCCAGAGTGCTACATCTCACACACTTTCCCCAGAGTGCTACACCTCACACACTTTCGCCAGTGTGCTACACCACACACACTTTCCCCAGAGTGCTACATCTCTCACACTTTCCCCAGAGTGCTACACCTCACACACTTTACCCAGAGTGCTACATCTCTCACACTTTCCCCAGAGTGCTAAATCTCACACACTTTCCCCAGTGTGCTACACCTCACACACTTTCCCAGAGTGCTACACCTCACACACTTTCCCCAGTGTGCTACATCTCACACACTTTCCCCAGTGTGCTACACCTCACACACTTTCCGCAGTGTGCTACATCTCACACACTTTCCCCAGAGTGCTACATCTCACACACTTTCCCCAGAGTGCTACATCTCACACACTTTCCCCAGAGTGCTACATCTCACACACTTTCCCCAGAGTGCTACACCTCACACACTTTCGCCAGTGTGCTACACCACACACACTTTCCCCAGAGTGCTACATCTCTCACACTTTCCCCAGAGTGCTACACCTCACACACTTTACCCAGAGTGCTACATCTCTCACACTTTACCCAGAGTGCTACATCTCACACACTTTCCCCAGAGTGCTACACCTCACACACTTTCCCCAGTGTGCTACATCTCACACACTTTCCGCAGAGTGCTGCATCTCACACACTTTCCACAGCGTGCTACATCTCACACACTTTCCCCAGAGTGCTACATCTCACACACTTTCCCCAGAGTGCTACACCTCACACACTTTACCCAGTGTGCTACATCTCACACACTTTCCCCAGAGTGCTACATCTCACACACTTTCCCCAGAGTGCTACATCTCACACACTTTCCCCAGAGTGCTCCATCTCACACACTTTCCCCAGAGTGCTACACCTCACACACTTTCCCCTGTGTGCTACACCACACACACTTTCCCCAGAGTGCTACATCTCACACACTTTCCCCAGAGTGCTACACCTCACACACTTTACCCAGTGTGCTACATCTCACACACTTTCCCAGAGTGCTACATCTCACACACTTTCCCCAGAATGCTAGACCTCACACACTTTCCCCTGAGTGCGACATCTCACACACTTTCCCCAGTGTGCTACACCTCACACACTTTCCCCAGAGTGCTACATCTCACACACTTTCCCAGTGTGCTACATCTCACACACTTTCCCCAGAGTGCTAAATCTCACACACTTTCCCCAGAGTGCTACATCTCACACACTTTCCCAGAGTGCTACATCTCACACACTTTCCCCAGAATGCTACACCTCACACACTTTCCCCTGAGAGCGACATCTCACACACTTTCCCCAGTGTGCTACACCTCACACACTTTCCCCAGAGTGCTACATCTCACACACTTCCCCCAGAGTGCTACACCTCACACACTTTCCCTAGTGTGCTACATCTCACACACTTTCCCCAGAGTGCTAAATCTCACACACTTTCCCCAGTGTGCTACATCTCACACACTTTCCCCAGAGTGCTACACCTCACACACTTTCCCCAGTGTGCTACATCTCACACACTTTCCCCAGCATACTGCATCTCACACACTTTCCCCAGTGTGCTACATCTCACACACTTTCCCCAGAGTGCTACACCTCAAACACTTTCCCCAGTGTGCTACATCTCACACACGTTCCCCAGTGTGCTACATCTCACACACTTTCCCCAGAGTGCTACATCTCACACACTTTCCCCAGAGTGCTACATCTCACACACCTTCCCCCGAGTGCTACACCTCACACACTTTCCCCAGATTGCTACATCTCACACAATTTCCCAGTTTGCTACACCTCACACACTTTCCCCAGAGTGCTACATCTCACACACTTTCCCCAGCTTGCTACATCTCACACACTTTCCCCAGTGTGCTACATCTCACACACTTTCCCCAGAGTGCTACACCTCACACACTTTCCCCAGTGTGCTACATCTCACACACTTTCCCCAGTGTGATACATCTCACACACTTTCCCCAGAGTGCTACATCTCACACACTTTCCCCTGTGTACTACATCTCACACACTTTCCCCAGAGTGCTACATCTCACACATTTTCCCCAGTGTGCTACATCTCACACACTTTCCCCAGTGTGCTACACCTCACACACTTTCCCCAGACTGCTACATCTCACACACGTTCCCCAGAGTGCTACATCTCACACACTTTTCCCAGTGTGCTACACCTTACACACTTTCCCCAGTGTGCTACACCTTACACACTTTCCCCAGTGTGCTATATCTCACACACATTCCCCAGAGTGCTACGCCTCACACACTTTCCCCAGTGTGCTACACGTTACACACTTTCCCCAGTGTGCTACACCTCACACACTTTCCCCAGAGTGCTACATCTCACACACTTTCCCCAGAGTGCTACATCTCACACACTTTCCCCAGAGTGCTACACTTCACACACATTCCCCAGAGTGCTACATCTCACACACTTTCGCCAGAATGCTACATCTCACACACTTTTCCCAGAGTGCAACATCTCACACACTTTCCGCAGAGTGCTACATCTCACACACTTTCCCCAGAATGCTACAGCTCACACACTTTCCCCAGTGTGCTACACCTTACACACTTTCCCCAGTGTGCTACACCTCACACACTTTCCCCAGAGTGCTACATCTCACACACTTACCCCAGAGTGCTGCATCTCACAGACTTTCCCCGGTGTGCTACACCTCACACACTTTCCCCAGTGTGCTACATCTCACACACTTTCCGCAGAGTGCTACATCTCACACACTTTCCCCAGAATGCTACATCTCACACACTTTCCCCAGTGTGCTACACCTCACACACTTTCCCCAGTGTGGTACATCTCACACACTTACCCCAGAGTGCTACATCTCACACACTATCCCCAGTGTGCTACATCTCACACACTTTCCCCAGGGTGCTACACCTCACACACTTTCCCCAGAGTGCAACATCTCACACACTTTCCCCAGTGTGCTACACCTCACACTCATTCCCCATTGTGCTACATCTCACACATTTTCCCCAGACTGCTACATCTCACACACGTTCCCCAGTGTGCTACACCTCACACACTTTCCCCAGTGTGCTGCACCTCACACACTTTCCCCAGTGTGCTACATCTCACACACTTTCCCCAGTGTGCTACATCTCACACACCTTCCCTAGTGTGGTACACCTCACACACTTTCCCCAGAGTGGTACATCTCACACACTTTCCCCAGAGTGCTACACCTCACACACTTTCCCCAGTGTTCTACATCTCACACACTTTCCCCAGTGTGCTACATCTCACACACTTTCCCCAGAGTGCTACATCTCACACACTTTCCCCAGAGTGCTACATCTCACACACTTTCCCCAGAGTGCTAAATCTCACACACTTTTCCCAGAGTGCTACATCTCACACACTTTCCACAGTGTGCTACACCTCACACACTTTCCCCAGAGTGCTACATCTCACACACTTTCCCCAGTGTGCTACATCTCACACACTTTCCCCAGTGTGGTACATCTCACACACTTTCCCCAGAGTGCTACATCTCACACACTTTCCCCAGAGTGCTACCTCACACACTTTCCCCAGAGTGCTACATCTCACACACTTTCCCCTGAGTGCTACATCTCACACACTTTCCCCAGAGTGCTACATCTCACACACTTTTCCCAGTGTGCTACACCTCAAACGCTTTCCCCAGTGTGCTACATCTCACACACTTTCCCCAGAGTGCTACATCTCACACGCTTTTCCCAGTGTGCTACACCTCAAACGCTTTCCCCAGTGTGCTACATCTCACACACTTTCCCCAGAGTGCTACCTCACACACTTTCCCCAGAGTGCTACATCTCACACACTTTCCCCAGAGTGCTACATCTCACACACGTTCCCCAGAGTGCTACATCTCACACACTTTCACCAGAGTGCTACACCTCACACACTTTCACCAGAGTGCTACACCTCACACACTTTCCCCAGTGTGCTACACCTCACACACTTTCTCCAGTGTGCTACATCTCACACACTTTCCCCAGTTTGCTACATCTCACACACTTTCCCCAGTGTGTTACATCTCATACACTTTCCCCAGTGTGCTACACCTCACACACTTTCCCCAGTGGGCTACATCTCACACACGTTCCCCAGAGTGCTACATCTCACACACTTTCCCCAGAGTGCTACCTCACACACTTTCCCAGAGTGCTACATCTCACACACTTGCCCCAGAGTGCTACATCTCACACACTTTCCCCAGTGTGTTACATCTCATACACTTTCCCCAGTGTGCTACACCTCACACACTTTCCCCAGTGGGCTACATCTCACACACGTTCCCCAGAGTGCTACATCTCACACACTTTCGCAGAGTGCTACATCTCACACACTTTCCCCAGAGTGCTACATCTCACACACGTTCCCCAGAGTGCTACATCTCACATACTTTCCCCAGAGTGCTACACCTCACACACTTTCCCCAGAGTGCTACACCTCACACACTTTCCCCAGAGTGCAACCTCACATACTTTCCCCAGAGAGCTACACCTCACACACTTTCCCCAGAGTGCTACGCCTCACACACTTTCCCCAGAGTGCTTCATCTCACACACTTTCCCCAGTGTGCTACATCTCACACACTTTCCCCAGAGTGCTACACCTCACACACTTTCCCCAGAGTGCAACTTCACATACTTTCCCCAGAGTGCTACACCTCACACACTTTCCCCTGGGTGCGACATCTCACACACTTTCCCCAGTGTTCTACACCACACACACTTTCCCCAGAGTGCTACATCTCACACACTTTCCCCAGAGTGCTACACCTCACACACTTTCCCCAGTGTGCTACATCTCACACACTTTCCCCAGAGTGCTACATCTCACACACTTTCCCCAGAGTGCTACACCTCACACACTTTCCCCAGTGTGCTACATCTCACACACTTTCCCCAGAGTGCTACACCTCACAGACTTTCCCCAGAGTGCTACATCTCACACACTTACCTCAGTGTGCTCCATCTCACACACTTTCCCCAGAGTGCTGCACCTCACACACTTACCTCAGTGTGCTACATCTCACACACTTTCCCCAGAGTGCTACGTCTCACACACGTTCCCCAGTGTGCTACATCTCACACACTTTCCCCAGAGTGCTACACCTCACACACTTTCCCCAGTGTGCTACATCTCACACACTTTCCCCAGAGTGCTACACCTCACAGACTTTCCCCAGAGTGCTACTCCTCACACACTTTCCCCAGAGTGCTGCACCTCACACACTTAGCTCAGTGTGCTACATCTCACACACTTTCCCCAGAGTGCTACATCTCACACACTTTCCCTAGAGTGCTAAATCTCACACACTTTCCCCAGTGTGCTACATCTCACACACTTTCCCCAGAGTGCTACATCTGACGCACTTTCCGCAGTGTGCTACATCTCACAGACTTTCCCCAGAGTGCTACATCTCACACACTTTCCCCAGAGTGCGACATCTCACACACTTTCCCCACTGTGCTACATCTCACACACTTTCACCAGAGTGCTACACTTCACACACTTTCCCCAGTGTGCTACATCTCACACACTTTCCCCAGAGTGCTGCACCTCACACACTTTCCCCAGTGTGTGTCATCTCACACACTTTCCCCAGAGTGCTACATCTCACACACTTTCCCCACTGTGCTACACCTCACACACTTTCCCCGGTTTGTGTCACCTCACGCACCTTCCCCAGAGTGCTACATCTCACACACTTTCCCCAGTGTGCTACACCTCACACACTTTCCCCAGTGTGCTCCATCTCACACACTTTCCCCAGAGTGCTACATCTCACACACTTTCCCCAGAGTGCTACATCTGACGCACTTTCCGCAGTGTGCTACATCTCACAGACTTTCCCCAGAGTGCTACATCTCACACACTTTCCCCAGAGTGCGACATCTCACACACTTTCCCCACTGTGCTACATCTCACACACTTTCCCCAGAGTGCTACACTTCACACACTTTCCCAAGTGTGCTACATCTCACACACTTTCCCCAGAGTGCTGCACCTCACACACTTTCCCCAGTGTGTGTCATCTCACACACTTTCCCCAGAGTGCTACATCTCACACACTTTCCCCACTGTGCTACACCTCACACACTTTCCCCGGTGTGTGTCACCTCACGCACCTTCCCCAGAGTGCTACATCTCACACACTTTCCCCAGTGTGCTACACCTCACACACTTTCCCCAGTGTGTGCTACATCTCACACACTTTCCCCAGAGTGCTACACCTCACACCCTTTCCCCAGAGTGCTGCACCTCACACACTTTCCCCAGTGTGTGTCATCTCACACACTTTCCCCAGAGTGCTACATCTCACACACTTTCCCCACTGTGCTACACGTCACACACTTTCCCAAGTGTGCTACATCTCACACACTTTCCCCAGTGTGCTACATCTCACCCACTTTCCCCAGAGTGCTACATCTCACGCACTTTCCCCAGAGTGCTACACCTCACACACTTTCCCCAGTGTGCTACACCTCACACACTTTCCCCAGTGTGCTACATCTCACACACTTTCCCCAATGTGCTACACCTCACACACTTTCCCCAGTGTGCTACACCTCACACACTTTCCCCAGTGTGCTACATCTCACACACTTTCCCCAGTGTGCTACATCTCACACACTTTCCCCAGTGTGCTACATCTCACACACTTTCCCCAGAGTGCTACATTTCACACACTTTCCCCAGAGTGCTACACCTCAGACACTTTCTGCTGAGTGCGACATCTCACATACTTTCCCCAGAGTGCTACACCTCACACACTTTCCCCTGGGTGCGACATCTCACACACTTTCCCCAGTGTTCTACACCACACACACTTTCCCCAGAGTGCTACACCTCACACACTTTCCCCAGAGTGCTACACCTCACACACTTTCCCCAGTGTGCTACATCTCACACACTTTCCCCAGAGTGCTACATCTCACACACTTTCCCCAGAGTGCTACACCTCACACACTTTCCCCAGTGTGCTACATCTCACACACTTTCCCCAGTGTGCTACACCTCACACACTTTCCCCAGTGTGCTACATCTCACACACTTTCCCCAGTGTGCTACATCTCACACACTTTCCCCAGAGTGCTACACCTCACACACTCTCCCCAGTGTGCTACATCTCACACACTTTCCCCAGAGTGCTACATCTCCCACACTTTTCCCAGAGTGCTACACCTCACACACTTTCCCCAGTGTGCTACAGCTCACACACTTTCCGCAGTGTGCTTCATCTCACAGAATTTCCCCAGAGTGCTACATCTCACACACTTTCCCCAGAGTGCTACATCTCACACACTTTCCCCACTGTGCTACATCTCACACACTTTCCCCAGAGTGCTACGTCTCACACACGTTCCCCAGTGTGCTACATCTCACACACTTTCCCTCGTGTGCTGCACCTCACACACTTTCCCCAGTGTGCTACATCTCACACACTTTCCCCAGAGTGCTACACCTCACACACTTTCCCCAGAGTGCTACTCCTCACACACTTTCCCCAGAGTGCTGCACCTCACACACTTACCTCAGTGTGCTACATCTCACACACTTTCCCCAGAGTGCTGCACCTCACACACTTTCCCCAAAGTGCTACATCTCACACACTTTCCCCAGAGTGCTAAATCTCACACACTTTCCCCAGTGTGTGTCATCTCACACACTTTCCCCAGAGTGCTACATCTCACACACTTTCCCCAGAGTGCTAAATCTCACACACATTCCCCAGAGTGCTACATCTCACACACTTTCCGCAGTGTGCTACATCTCACAGACTTTCCCCAGAGTGCTACATCTCACACACTTTCCCCAGAGTGCTACGTCTCACACACGTTCCTCAGTGTGCTACATCTCACACACTTTCCCCAGAGTGCTACACCTCACACACTTTCCCCAGTGTGCTACATCTGACACACTTTCCCCAGAGTGCTACACCTCACAGACTTTCCCCAGAGTGCTACTCCTCACACACTTTCCCCAGAGTGCTGCACCTCACACACTTACCTCAGTGTGCTACATCTCACACACTTTCCCCAGAGTGCTGCACCTCACACACTTTCCCCAGTGTGATACATCTCACACACTTTCCCCAGAGTGCTACGTCTCACACACGTTCCCCAGTGTGCTACATCTCACACACTTTCCCCAGAGTGCTACACCTCACAGACTTTCCCCAGAGTGCTACTCCTCACACACTTTCCCCAGAGTGCTGCACCTCACACACTTACCTCAGTGTGCTACACCTCACAGACTTTCCCCAGTGTGCTACATCTCACACATTTTCCCCAGAGTGCTACATCTCACACACTTTCCCCACTGTGCTACATCTCACACACTTTCCCCAGAGTGCTACGTCTCACACACTTTCCCCAGAGTGCTACGTCTCACACACGTTCCCCAGTGTGCTACATCTCACACACTTTCCCCAGAGTGCTACACCTCACACACTTTCCCCAGTGTGCTACATCTCACACACTTTCCCCAGAGTGCTACACCTCACACACTTTCCCCAGTGTGCTACATCTCACACACTTTCCCCACTGTGCTACATCTCACACACTTTCCCCAGAGTGCTACGTCTCACACACTTTCCCCAGAGTGCTACGTCTCACACACGTTCCCCAGTGTGCTACTTCTCACACACTTTCCCCAGAGTGCTACACTTCACACACTTTCCCAAGTGTGCTACATCTCACACACTTTCCCCAGAGTGCTACGTCTCACACACGTTCCCCAGTGTGCTACATCTCACACACTTTCCCCAGAGTGCTACACCTCACACACTTTCCCCAGTGTGCTACATCTCACACACTTTCCCCAGAGTGGTACACCTCACAGACTTTCCCCAGAGTGCTACTCCTCACACACATTCCCCAGAGTGCTGCACCTCACACACTTACCTCAATGTGCTACATCTCACACACTTTCCCCAGAGTGCTGCACCTCACACACTTTCCCCAGTGTGTGTCATCTCACACACTTTCCCCAGAGTGCTGCACCTCACACACTTTCCCCAGTGTGTGTCATCTCACACACTTTCCCCAGTGTGCTAAATCTCACACACTTTCCCCAGAGTGCTACACCTCACACACTCTCCCCAGTGTGCTACATCTCACACACTTTCCCCAGAGTGCTACATCTCCCACACTTTCCCCAGAGTGCTACACCTCACACACTTTCCCCAGTGTGCTACAGCTCACACACTTTCCGCAGTGTGCTTCATCTCACAAAATTTCCCCAGAGTGCTACATCTCACACACTTTCCCCAGAGTGCTACATCTCACACACTTTCCCCACTGTGCTACATCTCACACACTTTCCCCAGAGTGCTACGTCTCACACACGTTCCCCAGTGTGCTACATCTCACACACTTTCCCTCGTGTGCTGCACCTCACACACTTTCCCCAGTGTGCTACATCTCACACACTTTCCCCAGAGTGCTACACCTCACACACTTTCCCCAGAGTGCTACTCCTCACACACTTTCCCCAGAGTGCTGCACCTCACACACTTACCTCAGTGTGCTACATCTCACACACTTTCCCCAGAGTGCTGCACCTCACACACTTTCCCCAGAGTGCTACATCTCACACACTTTCCCCAGAGTGCTAAATCTCACACACTTTCCCCAGTGTGTGTCATCTCACACACTTTCCCCAGAGTGCTACATCTCACACACTTTCCCCAGAGTGCTAAATCTCACACACATTCCCCAGAGTGCTACATCTCACACACTTTCCGCAGTGTGCTACATCTCACAGACTTTCCCCAGAGTGCTACATCTCACACACTTTCCCCAGAGTGCTACGTCTCACACACGTTCCTCAGTGTGCTACATCTCACACACTTTCCCCAGAGTGCTACACCTCACACACTTTCCCCAGTGTGCTACATGTCACAAACTTTCCCCAGAGTGCTGCACCTCACACACTTACCTCAGTGTGCTACATCTCACACACTTTCCCCAGAGTGCTGCACCTCACACACTTTCCCCAGTGTGATACATCTCACACACTTTCCCCAGAGTGCTACGTCTCACACACGTTCCCCAGTGTGCTACATCTCACACACTTTCCCCAGAGTGCTACACCTCACAGACTTTCCCCAGAGTGCTACTCCTCACACACTTTACCCAGAGTGCTGCACCTCACACACTTACCTCAGTGTGCTACACCTCACAGACTTTCCCCAGTGTGCTACATCTCACACATTTTCCCCAGAGTGCTACATCTCACACACTTTCCCCACTGTGCTACATCTCACACACTTTCCCCAGAGTGCTACGTCTCACACACTTTCCCCAGAGTGCTACGTCTCACACACGTTCCCCAGTGTGCTACATCTCACACACTTTCCCCAGAGTGCTACACCTCACACACTTTCCCCAGTGTGCTACATCTCACACACTTTCCCCAGAGTGCTACACCTCACACACTTTCCCCAGTGTGCTACATCTCACACACTTTCCCCACTGTGCTACATCTCACACACTTTCCCCAGAGTGCTACGTCTCACACACTTTCCCCAGAGTGCTACGTCTCACACACGTTCCCCAGTGTGCTACATCTCACACACTTTCCCCAGAGTGCTACACTTCACACACTTTCCCAAGTGTGCTACATCTCACACACTTTCCCCAGAGTGCTACGTCTCACACACGTTCCCCAGTGTGCTACATCTCACACACTTTCCCCAGAGTGCTACACCTCACACACTTTCCCCAGCGTGCTACATCTCACACACTTTCCCCAGAGTGGTAGACCTCACAGACTTTCCCCAGAGTGCTACTCCTCACACACATTCCCCAGAGTGCTGCACCTCACAAACTTACCTCAATGTGCTACATCTCACACACTTTCCCCAGAGTGCTGCACCTCACACACTTTCCCCAGTGTGTGTCATCTCACACACTTTCCCCAGAGTGCTGCACCTCACACACTTTCCCCAGTGTGTGTCATCTCACACACTTTCCCCAGAGTGCTACACCTCACAGACTTTCCCCAGAGTGCTACACCTCACAGACTTTCCCCAGAGAGCTACACCTCACACACTTTCCCCAGAGTGCTACACCTCACAGACTTTCCCCAGAGTGCTACACCTCACAGACTTTCCCCAGAGTGCTACACCTCACACACTTTCCCCAGAGTGCTACTCCTCACACACTTTCCCCAGAGTGCTGCACCTCACACAATTACCTCAGTGTGCTACATCTCACACACTTTCCCCAGAGTGCTGCACCTCACACACTTTCCCCAGTGTGTGTCATCTCACACACTTTCCCCAGAGTGCTAAATCTCACACACTTTCCCCAGTGTGCTACATCTCACACACTTTCCCCAGAGTGCTACATCTCACACACTTTCCGCAGTGTGCTACATCTCACAGACCTTCTCCACTGAGGTACATCTCACACATTTTCCCCAGAGTGCTACACCTCACAGACTTTCCCCAGAGTGCTACTCCTCACACACTTTCCCCAGAGTGCTGCACCTCACACACTTTCCCCAGTGTGTGTCATCTCACACACTTTCCCCAGAGTGCTAAATCTCACACACTTTCCCCAGTGTGCTACATCTCACACACTTTCCCCAGAGTGCTGCACCTCACACACTTTCCCCAGTGTGATACATCTCACACACTTTCCCCAGAGTGCTGCGTCTCACACACGTTCCCCAGTGTGCTACATCTCACACACTTTCCCCAGACTGCTACACCTCACAGACTTTCCCCAGAGTGCTACTCCTCACACACTTTCCCCAGAGTGCTGCACCTCACACACTTACCTCAGTGTGCTACACCTCACACACATTCCCCAGTGTGCTACATCTCACACATTTTCCCCAGAGTGCTACATCTCACACACTTTCCCCACTGTGCTACATCCCACACACTTTCCCCAGAGTGCTACGTCTCACACACTTTCCCCAGAGTGCTGCACCTCACACACTTTCCCCAGTGTGCTCCATCTCACACACTTTCCCCAGTGTGCTACATCTCACACACTTTCCCCACTGTGCTACGTCTCACACACTTTCCCCAGTGTGCTACGTCTCACACATGTTCCCCAGTGTGCTACATCTCACACACTTTCCCCACTGTGCTACATCTCACACACTTTCCACAGTGTGCTACGTCTCACACACGTTCCCCAGTGTGCTACATCTCACACACTTTCCCCAGAGTGCTACACCTCACACACTTTCCCCAGTGTGCTACATCTCACACACTTTCCCCAGAGTGCTACACCTCACACACTTTCCCCAGTGTGCTACATCTCACACACTTTCCCCACTGTGCTACATCTCACACACTTTCCCCAGAGTGCTACGTCTCACACACTTTCCCCAGAGTGCTACGTCTCACACACGTTCCCCAGTGTGCAACATCTCACACACTTTCCCCAGAGTGCTACACTTCACACACTTTCCCAAGTGTGCTACATCTCACACACTTTCCCCAGAGTGCTACGTCTCACACACGTTCCCCAGTGTGCTACATCTCACACACTTTCCCCAGAGTGCTACACCTCACACACTTTCCCCAGTGTGCTACATCTCACACACTTTCCCCAGAGTGGTAGACCTCACAGACTTTCCCCAGAGTGCTACTCCTCACACACATTCCCCAGAGTGCTGCACCTCACACACTTACCTCAATGTGCTACATCTCACACACTTTCCCCAGAGTGCTGCACCTCACACACTTTCCCCAGTGTGTGTCATCTCACACACTTTCCCCAGAGTGCTGCACCTCACACACTTTCCCCAGTGTGTGTCATCTCACACACTTTCCCCAGAGTGCTACACCTCACAGACTTTCCCCAGAGTGCTACTCCTCACACACTTTCCCCAGAGTGCTGCACCTCACACAATTACCTCAGTGTGCTACATCTCACACACTTTCCCCAGAGTGCTGCACCTCACACACTTTCCCCAGTGTGTGTCATCTCACACACTTTCCCCAGAGTGCTACACCTCACACACTTTCCCCAGAGTGCTGCACCTCACACACTTTCCCCAGTGTGTGTCATCTCACACACTTTCCCCAGAGTGCAACATCTCACACACTTTCCCCAGAGTGCTAAATCTCACACACTTTCCCCAGAGTGCTACATCTCACACACTTTCCGCAGAGTGCTACATCTCACAGACCTTCTCCACTGTGGTACATCTCACACACTTTCCCCAGAGTGCTACACTTCACACACTTTCCCAAGTGTGCTACATCTCACACACTTTCCCCAGAGTGCTACACTTCACACACTTTCCCAAGTGTGCTACGTCTCACACACGTTCCCCAGTGTGCTACATCTCACACACTTTCCCCAGAGTGCTACACCTCACACACTTTCCCCAGTGTGCTACATCTCACACACTTTCCCCAGAGTGCTACACCTCACAGACTTTCCCCAGAGTGCTACTCCTCACACACTTTCCCCAGAGTGCTGCACCTCACACACTTACCTCAGTGTGCTACATCTCACACACTTTCCCCAGAGTGCTGCACCTCACACACTTTCCCCAGTGTGCTACATCTCACACACTTTCCCCAGAGTGCTACGTCTCACACACGTTCCCCAGTGTGCTACATCTCACACACTTTCCCCAGAGTGCTACACCTCACACACTTTCCCCAGTGTGCTACATCTCACACACTTTCCCCAGAGTGCTACACCTCACAGACTTTCCCCAGAGTGCTACTCCTCACACACTTTCCCCAGAGTGCTGCACCTCACACACTTACCTCAGTGTGCTACATCTCACACACTTTCCCCAGAGTGCTACATCTCACACACTTTCCCCAGAGTGCTGCACCTCACACACGTTCCCCAGAGTGCTACATCTCACACACTTTCCCCAGAGTGCTACATCTCACAAACTTTCCCCAGAGTGCTACACTTCACACACTTTCCCAAGTGTGCTACATCTCACACACTTTCCCCAGAGTGCTACACTTCACACACTTTCCCAAGTGTGCTACATCTCACACACTTTCCCCAGAGTGCTACGTCTCACACACGTTCCCCAGTGTGCTACACCTCACACACGTTCCCCAGTGTGCTACACCTCACACACTTTCCCCAGTGTGCTACACCTCACACACTTTCCGCAGTGTGCTTCATCTCACAGACTTTCCCCAGAGTGCTACATCTCACACACTTTCCCCAGAGTGCCACATCTCACACACTTTCCCCAGAGTGCTACGTCTCACACACTTTCCCCAGAGTGCTACGTCTCACACACGTTCCCCAGTGTGCTACATCTCACACACTTTCCCTAGTGTGCTACACCTCACACACTTTCCCCAGTGTGCTACATCTCACACACTTTCCCCAGAGTGCTACTCCTTACACTTTCCCCAGAGTGCTGCACCTCACACACTTACCTCAGTGTGCTAAATCTCACACACTTTCCCCAGAGTGCTGCACCTCACACACTTTCCCCAGTGTGTGTCATCTCACACACTTTCCCCAGAGTGCTACATCTCACACACTTTCCCCAGAGTGCTAAATCTCACACACTTTCCCCAGTGTGCTACATCTCACACACTTTCCCCAGAGTGCTACACCTCACACACTTTCCCCAGTGTGCTACATCTCACACACTTTCCCCAGAGTGCTACACCTCACAGACTTTCCCCAGAGTGCTACTCCTCAGACACTTTCCCCAGAGTGCTACGTCTCACACACGTTCCCCAGTGTGCTACATCTCACACACTTTCCCCAGAGTGCTACACCTCACACACTTTCCCCAGTGTGCTACATCTCACACACTTTCCCCAGAGTGGTACACCTCACACACATTCCCCAGAGTGCTGCACCTCACACACTTACCTCAATGTGCTACATCTCACACACTTTCCCCAGAGTGCTGCACCTCACACACTTTCCCCAGTGTGTGTCATCTCACACACTTTCCCCAGAGTGCTACATCTCACACACTTTCCCCAGAGTGCTACATCTCACACACTTTCCGCAGTGTGCTACATCTCACACACTTTCCGCAGAGTGCTACATCTCACAGACTTTCCCCAGAGTGCTACACTTCACACACTTTCCCAAGTGTGCTACATCTCACACACTTTCCCCAGAGTGCTACGTCTCACACACGTTCCCCAGTGTTCTACATCTCACACACTTTCCTCAGAGTGCTACACCTCACACACTTTCCCCAGTGTGCTACATCTCACACACTTTCCCCAGAGTGCTACACCTCACAGACTTTCCCCAGAGTGCTACTCCTCACACACTTTCCCCAGAGTGCTGCACCTCACACACTTACCTCAGTGTGCTACATCTCACACACTTTCCCCAGAGTGCTGCACCTCACACACTTTCCCCAGTGTGTGTCATCTCACACACTTTCCCCAGAGTGCTACATCTCACACACTTTCCCCAGAGTGCTACACTTCACACACTTTCCCAAGTGTGCTACATCTCACACACTTTCCCCAGAGTGCTACACCTCACAAACTTTCCCAAGTGTGCTACATCTCACACACTTTCCCCAGAGTGCTACACCTCACACACTTTCCCAAGTGTGCTACATCTCACACACTTTCCCCAGTGTGCTACGTCTCACACACTTTCCCCAGTGTGCTACATCTCACACACTTTCCCCAGAGTGCTACACCTCACACACTTTCCGCAGAGTGCTACACTTCACACACTTTCCCAAGTGTGCTACATCTCACACACTTTCCCCAGAGTGCTACACCTCACACACTTTCCCAAGTGTGCTACATCTCACACACTTTCCCCAGTGTGCTACGTCTCACACACTTTCCCCAGTGTGCTACATCTCACACACTTTCCCCAGAGTGCTACACCTCACACACTTTCCCCAGTGTGCTACATCTCACACACTTTCCCCAGAGTGCTACACCTCACAGACTTTCCCCAGAGTGCTACATCTCACACACATTCCCCAGAGTGCTGCACCTCACACACTTACCTCAGTGTGCGACATCTCACACACTTTCCCCAGAGTGCTACATCTCCCACACTTTCCCCAGAGTGCTACACCTCACACACTTCCCCCAGTGTGCTACACTTCACACACTTTCCCCAGAGTGCTACATCTCACACACTTTCCCCAGAGTGCTACACCTCACACACTTTCCCCAGTGTGCTACATCTCACACACTTTCCCCAGAGTGCTACATCTCACACACTTTCCCCAGAGTGCTACATCTCACACACTTTCCGCAGTGTGCTTCATCTCACAGACTTTCCCCAGAGTGCTACATCTCACACACTTTCCCCAGAGTGCTACATCTCACACACTTTCCCCACTGTGCTACATCTCACACACTTTCCCCAGAGTGCTACGTCTCACACACGTTCCCCAGTGTGCTACATCTCACACACTTTCCCCAGTGTGCTACACCTCACACACTTTCCCCAGTGTGCTACATCTCACACACTTTCCCCAGAGTGCTACACCTCACAGACTTTCCCCAGAGTGCTACTCCTCACACACTTTCCCCAGAGTGCTGCACCTCACACACTTTCCCCAGTGTGTGTCATCTCACACACTTTCCCCAGAGTGCAACATCTCACACACTTTCCCCAGAGTGCTAAATCTCACACACTTTCCCCAGTGTGCTACATCTCACACACTTTCCCCAGAGTGCTACATCTCACACACTTTCCGCAGTGTGCTACATCTCACAGACCTTCTCCACTGTGGTACATCTCACACACTTTCCCCAGAGTGCTACACTTCACACACTTTCCCAAGTGTGCTACATCTCACACACTTTCCCCAGAGTGCTACGTCTCACACACGTTCCCCAGTGTGCTACATCTCACACACTTTCCCCAGAGTGCTACACCTCACACACTTTCCCCAGTGTGCTACATCTCACACACTTTCCCCAGAGTGCTACATCTCACACACGTTCCCCAGTGTGCTACATCTCACACACTTTCCCCAGAGTGCTACACCTCACAGACTTTCCCCAGAGTGCTACTCCTCACACACTTTCCCCAGAGTGCTGCACCTCACACACTTACCTCAGTGTGCTACATCTCACACACTTTCCCCAGAGTGCTGCACCTCACACACTTTCCCCAGTGTGCTACATCTCACACACTTTCCCCAGAGTGCTACACCTCACAGACATTCCCCAGAGTGCTACTCCTCACACACTTTCCCCAGAGTGCTACACCTCACAGACTTTCCCCAGAGTGCTACATCTCACACACTTTCCCCACTGTGCTACATCTCACACACTTTCCCCAGAGTGCTACACTTCACACACTTTCCCAAGTGTGCTACATCTCACACACTTTCCCCAGTGTGCTACACCTCACACACTTTCCCCAGTGTGCTACATCTCACACACTTTCCCCAGTGTGCTACATCTCACACACTTTCCCCAGAGTGCTACATCTCACACACAATCCCCAGAGTGCTACGTCTCACACACTTTCCCCAGTGTGTGTCATCTCACACAATGTCCCCAGAGTGCTACATCTCACACACTTTCCCCAGTGTGCTACATCTCACACACTTTCCCTAGAGTGCTAAATCTCACACACTTTCCCCAGAGTGCTACATCTCACACACTTTCCGCAGTGTGCTACATCTCACACACTTTCCGCAGTGTGCTACATCTCACACACTTTCCCCAGAGTGCTACACCTCACAGACTTTCTCCAGTGTGCTACATCTCACACACTTTCCCCAGAGTGCTACACCTCACAGACTTTCCCCAGAGTGCTACTCCTCACACACTTTCCCCAGAGTGCTGCACCTCACACACTTACCTCAGTGTGCTACATCTCACACACTTTCCCCAGAGTGCTGCACCTCACACACTTTCCCCAGTGTGCTACATCTCACACACTTTCCCCAGAGTGCTACACCTCACAGACTTTCCCCAGAGTGCTACTCCTCACACACTTTCCCCAGAGTGCTACACCTCACAGACTTTCCCCAGAGTGCTACATATCACACACTTTCCCCACTGTGCTACATCTCACACACTTTCCCCAGAGTGCTACACTTCACACACTTTCCCAAGTGTGCTACATCTCACACACTTTCCCCAGTGTGCTACACCTCACACACTTTCCCCAGTGTGCTACATCTCACACACTTTCCCCAGTGTGCTACATCTCACACACTTTCCCCAGAGTGCTACATCTCACACACAATCCCCAGAGTGCTACGTGTCACACACTTTCCCCAGTGTGTGTCATCTCACACAATTTCCCCAGAGTGCTACATCTCACACACTTTCCCCAGTGTGCTACATCTCACACACTTTCCCTAGAGTGCTAAATCTCACACACTTTCCCCAGAGTGCTACATCTCACACACTTTCCGCAGTGTGCTACATCTCACACACTTTCCGCAGTGTGCTACATCTCACAGACTTTCCCCAGAGTGCTACATCTCACACACTTTCCCCAGAGTGCGACATCTCACACACTTTCCCCACTGTGCTACATCTCACACACTTTCCCCACTGTGCTACATCTCACACACTTTCCCCAGAGTGCTACGTCTCACACACGTTCCCCAGTGTTCTCCATCTCACACACTTTCCCCAGAGTGCTACACCTCACACACTTTCCCCAGAGTGCTACATCTCACACACTTTCCCCAGAGTGCTACACCTCACACACTTTCCCCAGAGTGCTGCACCTCACACAATTACCTCAGTGTGCTACATCTCACACACTTTCCCCAGAGTGCTGCACCTCACACACTTTCCCCAGTGTGTGTCATCTCACACACTTTCCCCAGAGTGCTACATCTCACACACTTTCCCCAGAGTGCTACCATTCACACACTTTCCCAAGTGTGCTACATCTCACACACTTTCCCCAGTGTTCTACACCACACACACTTTCCCCAGAGTGCTACATCTCACACACTTTCCCCAGAGTGCTACACCTCACACACTTTCCCCAGTGTGCTACATCTCACACACTTTCCCCAGAGTGCTACATCTCACACACTTTCCCCAGAGTGCTACACCTCACACACTTTCCCCAGTGTGCTACATCTCACACACTTTCCCCAGTGTGCTACACCTCACACACTTTCCCCAGTGTGCTACATCTCACACACTTTCCCCACTGTGCTACATCTCACACACTTTCCCCACAGTGCTACACCTCACACACTCTCCCCAGTGTGCTACATCTCACACACTTTCCCCAGAGTGCTACATCTCCCACACTTTCCCCAGAGTGCTACACCTCACACACTTTCCCCAGTGTGCGACACCTCACACACTTTCCGCAGTGTGCTTCATCTCACAGACTTTCCCCAGAGTGCTACACCTCACACACTTTCCCCAGAGTGCTACATCTCACACACTTTCCCCAGAGTGCTACATCTCACACATTTTCCCCACTGTGCTACATCTCACACACTTTCCCCAGAGTGCTACGTCTCACACACGTTCCCCAGTGTGCTACATCTCACACACTTTCCCCAGTGTGCTACATCTCACACACTTTCCCCAGTGTGCTACATCTCACACACTTTCCCCAGAGTGCTACATCTCACACACAATCCCCAGAGTGCTACGTCTCACACACTTTCCCCAGTGTGTGTCATCTCACACAATGTCCCCAGAGTGCTACATCTCACACACTTTCCCCAGTGTGCTACATCTCACACACTTTCCCTAGAGTGCTAAATCTCACACACTTTCCCCAGAGTGCTACATCTCACACACTTTCCGCAGTGTGCTACATCTCACACACTTTCCGCAGTGTGCTACATCTCACACACTTTCCCCAGAGTGCTACACCTCACAGACTTTCTCCAGTGTGCTACATCTCACACACTTTCCCCAGAGTGCTACACCTCACAGACTTTCCCCAGAGTGCTACTCCTCACACACTTTCCCCAGAGTGCTGCACCTCACACACTTACCTCAGTGTGCTACATCTCACACACTTTCCCCAGAGTGCTGCACCTCACACACTTTCCCCAGTGTGCTACATCTCACACACTTTCCCCAGAGTGCTACACCTCACAGACTTTCCCCAGAGTGCTACTCCTCACACACTTTCCCCAGAGTGCTACACCTCACAGACTTTCCCCAGAGTGCTACATATCACACACTTTCCCCACTGTGCTACATCTCACACACTTTCCCCAGAGTGCTACACTTCACACACTTTCCCAAGTGTGCTACATCTCACACACTTTCCCCAGTGTGCTACACCTCACACACTTTCCCCAGTGTGCTACATCTCACACACTTTCCCCAGTGTGCTACATCTCACACACTTTCCCCAGAGTGCTACATCTCACACACAATCCCCAGAGTGCTACGTGTCACACACTTTCCCCAGTGTGTGTCATCTCACACAATTTCCCCAGAGTGCTACATCTCACACACTTTCCCCAGTGTGCTACATCTCACACACTTTCCCTAGAGTGCTAAATCTCACACACTTTCCCCAGAGTGCTACATCTCACACACTTTCCGCAGTGTGCTACATCTCACACACTTTCCGCAGTGTGCTACATCTCACAGACTTTCCCCAGAGTGCTACATCTCACACACTTTCCCCAGAGTGCGACATCTCACACACTTTCCCCACTGTGCTACATCTCACACACTTTCCCCACTGTGCTACATCTCACACACTTTCCCCAGAGTGCTACGTCTCACACACGTTCCCCAGTGTTCTCCATCTCACACACTTTCCCCAGAGTGCTACACCTCACACACTTTCCCCAGAGTGCTACATCTCACACACTTTCCCCAGAGTGCTACACCTCACACACTTTCCCCAGAGTGCTGCACCTCACACAATTACCTCAGTGTGCTACATCTCACACACTTTCCCCAGAGTGCTGCACCTCACACACTTTCCCCAGTGTGTGTCATCTCACACACTTTCCCCAGAGTGCTACATCTCACACACTTTCCCCAGAGTGCTACCATTCACACACTTTCCCAAGTGTGCTACATCTCACACACTTTCCCCAGTGTTCTACACCACACACACTTTCCCCAGAGTGCTACATCTCACACACTTTCCCCAGAGTGCTACACCTCACACACTTTCCCCAGTGTGCTACATCTCACACACTTTCCCCAGAGTGCTACATCTCACACACTTTCCCCAGAGTGCTACACCTCACACACTTTCCCCAGTGTGCTACATCTCACACACTTTCCCCAGTGTGCTACACCTCACACACTTTCCCCAGTGTGCTACATCTCACACACTTTCCCCACTGTGCTACATCTCACACACTTTCCCCACAGTGCTACACCTCACACACTCTCCCCAGTGTGCTACATCTCACACACTTTCCCCAGAGTGCTACATCTCAAACACTTTCCCCAGAGTGCTACACCTCACACACATTCCCCAGTGTGCGACACCTCACACACTTTCCGCAGTGTGCTTCATCTCACAGACTTTCCCCAGAGTGCTACACCTCACACACTTTCCCCAGAGTGCTACATCTCACACACTTTCCCCAGAGTGCTACATCTCACACATTTTCCCCACTGTGCTACATCTCACACACTTTCCCCAGAGTGCTACGTCTCACACACGTTCCCCAGTGTGCTACATCTCACACACTTTCCCTAGTGTGCTACACCTCACACAGTTTCCCCAGTGTGCTACATCTCACACACTTTCCCCAGAGTGCTACACCTCACAGACTTTCCCCAGAGTGCTACTCCTCACACACTTTCCCCAGAGTGCTGCACCTCACACACTTATCTCAGTGTGCTACATCTCACACACTTTCCCCAGAGTGCTGCACCTCACACACTTTCCCCAGTGTGTGTCATCTCACACACTTTCCCCAGAGTGCTACATCTCACACACTTTCCCCAGAGTGCTAAATCTCACACACTTTCCCCAGTGTGCTACATCTCACACACTTTCCCCAGAGTGCTACATCTCACAGACTTTCCCCAGAGTGCTACATCTCACACACTTTCCCCAGAGTGCTACGTCTCACACACGTTCCCCAGTGTGCTACATCTCACACACTTTCCCCAGAGTGCTACACCTCACACACTTTCCCCAGTGTGCTACATCTCACACACTTTCCCCAGAGTGCTACATCTCACACACTTTCCCCAGAGTGCTGCACCTCACACACTTACCTCAGTGTGCTACATCTCACACACTTTCCCCAGAGTGCTACATCTCACACACTTTCCCCACTGTGCTACATCTCACACACTTTCCCCAGAGTGCTACACTTCACACACTTTCCCAAGTGTGCTGCATCTCACACACTTTCCCCAGAGTGCTACGTCTCACACACGTTCCCCAGAGTGCTACATCTCACACACTTTCCCCAGAGTGCTACACCTCACACACTTTCCCCAGTGTGCTACATCTCACACACTTTCCCCAGAGTGGTACACCTCACAGACTTTCCCCAGAGTGCTACTCCTCACACACATTCCCCAGAGTGCTGCACCTCACACACTTACCTCAATGTGCTACATCTCACACACTTTCCCCAGAGTGCTGCACCTCACACACTTTCCCCAGTGTGTGTCATCTCACACACTTTCCCCAGAGTGCTACATCTCACACACTTTCCCGAGAGTGCTAAATCTCACACACTTTCCCCAGTGTGCTACATCGCACACACTTTCCCCAGAGTGCTACATCTCACATACTTTCCCCAGTGTGCTACATCTCACACACTTTCCCAAGTGTGCTACATCTCACACACTTTCCCCAGAGTGCTACGTCTCACACACGTTCCCCAGTGTTCTACATCTCACACACTTTCCGCAGTGTGCTTCATCTCACAGACTTTCCCCAGAGTGCTACATCTCACACACTTTCCCCACAGTGCTACATCTCACACACTTTCCCCACTGTGCTACATCTCACACACTTTCCCCAGAGTGCTACGTCTCACACACGTTCCCCAGTGTGCTACATCTCACACACTTTCCCCAGTGTGCTACACCTCACATACTTTCCCCAGTGTGCTACATCTCACACACTTTCCCCAGAGTGCTACACCTCACAGACTTTCCCCAGAGTGCTACTCCTCACACACTTTCCCCAGAGTGCTGCACCTCACACACTTTCCCCAGTGTGTGTCATCTCACACACTTTCCCCAGTGTGCTACATCTCACACACTTTCCCCAGAGTGCTACATCTCACAAACTTTCCGCAGTGTGCTACATCTCACAGACTTTCTCCACTGTGGTACATCTCACACACTTTCCCCAGAGTGCTACACTTCACACACTTTCCCAAGTGTGCTACATCTCACACACTTTCCCCAGAGTGCTACGTCTCACACACGTTCCCCAGTGTGCTACATCTCACACACTTTCCCCAGAGTGCTACACCTCACAGACTTTCCCCAGTGTGCTACATCTCACACACTTTCCCCAGAGTGCTACACCTCACAGACTTTCCCCAGAGTGCTACTCCTCACAGACTTTCCCCAGAGTGCTACTCCTCACACACTTGCCCCAGAGTGCTGCACCTCACACACTTATATCAGTGTGCTACATCTCACACACTTTCCCCAGAGTGCTACATCTCACACACTTTCCCCACTGTGCTACATCTCACACACTTTCCCCAGAGTGCTACACTTCACACACTTTCCCAAGTGTGCTATATCTCACACACTTTCCCCAGAGTGCTACGTCTCACACACGTTCCCCAGAGTGCTACATCTCACAAACTTTCCGCAGTGTGCTACATCTCACAGACTTTCTCCACTGTGGTACATCTCACACACTTTCCCCAGAGTGCTGCACCTCACACACTTATATCAGTGTGCTACATCTCACACACTTTCCCCAGAGTGCTACATCTCACACACTTTCCCCACTGTGCTACATCTCACACACTTTCCCCAGAGTGCTACACTTCACACACTTTCCCAAGTGTGCTACATCTCACACACTTTCCCCAGAGTGCTACATCTCACACACTTTCCCCAGAGTGCTACACCTCACAGACTTTCCCCAGAGTGCTACTCCTCACACACTTGCCCCAGAGTGCTGCACCTCACACACTTATATCAGTGTGCTACATCTCACACACTTTCCCCAGAGTGCTACATCTCACACACTTTCCCCACTGTGCTACATCTCACACACTTTCCCCAGAGTGCTACACTTCACACACTTTCCCAAGTGTGCTATATCTCACACACTTTCCCCAGAGTGCTACACCTCACACACTTTCCCCAGTGTGCAACATCTCACACACTTTCCCCAGAGTGGTACACCTCACAGACTTTCCCCAGAGTGCTACTCCTCACACACATTCCCCAGAGTGCTGCACCTCACACACTTACCTCAATGTGCTACATCTCACACACTTTCCCCAGAGTGCTGCACCTCATACACTTTCCCCAGAGTGCTACATCTCACACACTTTCCGCAGTGTGCTACATCTCACACACTTTCCGCAGTGTGCTACATCTCACAGACTTTCCCCAGAGTGCTACACTTCACACACTTTCCCAAGTGTGCTACATCTCACACACTTTCCCCAGAGTGCTACACCTCACAGACTTTCCCCAGAGTGCTACATCTCACACACTTTCCCCAGAGTGCTACATCTCACACACTTTCCGCAGTGTGCTACATCTCACACACTTTCCGCAGTGTGCTACATCTCACAGACTTTCCCCAGAGTGCTACACTTCACACACTTTCCCAAGTGTGCTACATCTCACACACTTTCCCCAGAGTGCTACACCTCACAGACTTTCCCCAGAGTGCTACTCCTCACACACTTTCCCCAGAATGCTACATCTCACATACTTTCCCCAGAGTGCTACATCTCACACACTTTCCGCAGTGTGCTTCATCTCACAGACTTTCCCCAGAGTGCTACATCTCACACACTTTCCCCAGAGTGCTAAATCTCACACACTTTCCCCAGTGTGCTACATCTCACACACTTTCCCCAGTGTGTGTCATCTCACACACTTTCCCCAGAGTGCTACATCTCACACACTTTCCCCAGTGTGCTACATCTCACACACTTTCCCTAGAGTGCGAAATCTCACACACTTTCCCCAGTGTGCTACATCTCACACACTTTCCCCAGAGTGCTACATGTCACACACTTTCCGCAGTGTGCTACATCTCACACACTTTCCGCAGTGTGCTACATCTCACAGACTTTCCCCAGAGTGCTACATCTCACACACTTTCCCCAGAATGCTACATCTCACACATTTCCCCACTGTGCTACATCTCACACACTTTCCCCACTGTGCTACACTTCACACACTTTCCCAAGTGTGCTACATCTCACACACTTTCCCCAGAGTGCTACGTCTCACACACGTTCCCCAGTGTTCTACATCTCACACACTTTCCCCAGAGTGCTGCACCTCACACACTTTCCCCAGTGTGTGTCATCTCACACACTTTCCCCAGAGTGCTCCATCTCACACACTTTCCCCAGAGTGCTACACTTCACACACTTTCCCAAGTGTGCTACATCGCACACAGTTTCCCCAGTGTGCTACATCTCACACACTTTCCCCAGAGTGCTACACCTCACAGACTTTCCCCACTGTGCTACATCTCACACACTTTCCCCAGAGTGCTACACTTCACACACTTTCCCAAGTGTGCTACATCTCACACACTTTCCCCAGAGTGCTACGTCTCACACACGTTCCCCAGTGTTCTACATCTCACACACTTTCCCCAGAGTGCTACACCTCACACACTTTCCCCAGTGTGCTACATCTCACACACTTTCCCCAGAGTGGTACACCTCACAGACTTTCCCCAGAGTGCTACTCCTCACACACATTCCCCAGAGTGCTGCACCTCACACACTTACCTCAATGTGCTACATCTCACACACTTTCCCCAGAGTGCTGCACCTCACACACTTTCCCCAGTGTGTGTCATCTCTCACACTTTCCCCAGAGTGCTACATCTCACACACTTTCCCGAGTGCTAAATCTCACACACTTTCCCCAGTGTGCTACATCTCACACACTTTCCCCAGAGTGCTACATCTCACACACTTTCCGCAGTGTGCTACATCTCACACACTTTCCGCAGTGTGCTACATCTCACAGACTTTCCCCAGAGTGCTACACTTCACACACTTTCCCCAGAGTGCTACACCTCACAGACTTTCCCCAGAGTGCTACTCCTCACACACTTTCCCCAGAGTGCTACATCTCACACACTTTCCCCAGAGTGCGACATCTCACACACTTTCCGCAGTGTGCTTCATCTCACAGACTTTCCCCAGAGTGCTACATCTCACACACTTTCCCCAGAGTGCTAAATCTCACACACTTTCCCCAGTGTGCTACATCTCACACTATTTCCCCAGTGTGTGTCATCTCACACACTTTCCCCAGAGTGCTACATCTCACACACTTTCCCCAGTGTGCTACATCTCACACACTTTCCCTAGAGTGCTAAATCTCACACACTTTCCCCAGTGTGCTACATCTCACACACTTTCCCCAGAGTGCTACATGTCACACACTTTCCGCAGTGTGCTACATCTCACACACTTTCCGCAGTGTGCTACATCTCACAGACTTTCCCCAGAGTGCTACATCTCACACACTTTCCCCAGAATGCTACATCTCACACATTTCCCCACTGTGCTACATCTCACACACTTTCCCCACTGTGCTACACTTCACACACTTTCCCAAGTCTGCTACATCTCACACACTTTCCCCAGAGTGCTACGTCTCACACACGTTCCCCAGTGTTCTACATCTCACACACTTTCCCCAGAGTGCTACACCTCACACACTTTCCCCAGTGTGCTACATCTCACACACTTTCCCCAGAGTGCTACACCTCACAGACTTTCCCCAGAGTGCTGCACCTCACACACTTTCCCCAGTGTGTGTCATCTCACACACTTTCCCCAGAGTGCTCCATCTCACACACTTTCCCCAGAGTGCTACACTTCACACACTTTCCCAAGTGTGCTACATCGCACACACTTTCCCCAGTGTGCTACGTCTCACACACGTTCCCCAGTGTGCTACACCTCACACACTTTCCCCAGAGTGCTACACTTCACACACTTTCCCAAGTGTGCTACATCTCACACACTTTCCCCACTGTGCTACATCTCACACACTTTCCCCAGAGTGCTACGTCTCACACACGTTCCCCAGTGTTCTACATCTCACACACTTTCCCCAGAGTGCTACACCTCACACACTTTCCCCAGTGTGCTACATCTCACACACTTTCCCCAGAGTGCTACACCTCACAGACTTTCCCCAGAGTGCTACTCCTCACACACTTTCCCCAGAGTGCTGCACCTCACACAATTACCTCAGTGTGCTACATCTCACACACTTTCCCCAGAGTGCTGCATCTCACACACATTCCCCAGAGTGCTGCCCCTCACACACTTTCCCCAGTGTGTGTCATCTCACACACTTTCCCCAGAGTGCTACATCTCACACACTTTCCCCAGAGTGCTACACTTCACACACTTTCCCAAGTTCGCTACATCTCACACACTTTCCCCAGAGTGCTACACCTCACAGACTTTCCCCAGAGTGCTACTCCTCACACACATTCCCCAGAGTGCTGCACCTCACACACTTACCTCAGTGTGCTGCATCTCACACACTTTCCCCAGAGTGCTACATCTCACACACTTTCCCCAGAGTGCTACACTTCACACACTTTCCCAAGTTCGCTACATCTCACACACTTTCCCCAGAGTGCTACACTTCACACACTTTCCCAAGTTCGCTACATCTCACACACTTTCCCCAGAGTGCTACACCTCACAGACTTTCCCCAGAGTGCTGCACCTCACACACTTACCTCAGTGTGCTGCACCTCACACACTTTCCCCAGTGTGTGTCATCTCACACACTTTCCCCAGTGTGCTACATCTCACACAGTTTCCCCAGTGTGCTACATCTCACCCACTTTCCCCAGAGTGCTACATCTCACACACTTTCCCCAGAGTGCTACACCTCACAGACTTTCCCCAGAGTGCTGCACCTCACACACTTTCCCCAGTGTGCTACATCTCACACACTTTCCCCAGTGTGCTACATCTCACACACTTTCCCCAGAGTGCTACATCTCACAAACTTTCCGCAGTGTGCTACATCTCACAGACTTTCTCCACTGTGGTACATCTCACACACTTTCCCCAGAGTGCTACACTTCACACACTTTCCCAAGTGTGCTACATCTCACACACTTTCCCCACTGTGCTACATCTCACACACTTTCCCCAGAGTGCTACACTTCACACACTTTCCCAAGTGTGCTACATCTCACACACTTTCCCCAGAGTGCTACACCTCACAGACTTTCCCCAGAGTGCTACTCCTCACACACATTCCCCAGAGTGCTGCACCTCACACACTTACCTCAATGTGCTACATCTCACACACTTGCCCCAGAGTGCTGCACCTCACACACTTTCCCCAGTGTGTGTCATCTCACACACTTTCCCCAGAGTGCTACATCTCACACACTTTCCCGAGAGTGCTAAATCTCACACACTTTCCCCAGTGTGCTACATCTCACACACTTTCCCCAGAGTGCTACATCTCACACACTTTCCGCAGTGTGCTACATCTCACACACTTTCCGCAGTGTGCTACATCTCACAGACTTTCCCCAGAGTGCTACACTTCACACACTTTCCCAAGTGTGCTACATCTCACACACTTTCCCCAGAGTGCTACACCTCACAGACTTTCCCCAGAGTGCTACTCCTCACACACTTTCCCCAGAGTGCTACATCTCACACACTTTCCCCAGAGTGCTACATCTCACACACTTTCCGCAGTGTGCTTCATCTCACAGACTTTCCCCAGAGTGCTACATCTCACACACTTTCCCCAGAGTGCTAAATCTCACACACTTTCCCCAGTGTGCTACATCTCACACACTTTCCCCAGTGTGTGTCATCTCGCACACTTTCCCCAGAGTGCTACATCTCACACACTTTCCCTAGAGTGCTAAATCTCACACACTTTCCCCAGTGTGCTACATCTCACACACTTTCCCCAGAGTGCTACATGTCACACACTTTCCGCAGTGTGCTACATCTCACACACTTTCCGCAGTGTGCTACATCTCACAGACTTTCCCCAGAGTGCTACATCTCACACACTTTCCCCAGAATGCTACATCTCACACATTTCCCCACTGTGCTACATCTCACACACTTTCCCCACTGTGCTACACTTCACACATTTTCCCAAGTGTGCTACATCTCACACACTTTCCCCAGAGTGCTACGTCTCACACACGTTCCCCAGTGTTCTACATCTCACACACTTTCCCCAGAGTGCTACATCTCACACACTTTCCCCAGAGTGCTACACCTCACAGACTTTCCCCAGAGTGCTACTCCTCACACACTTTCCCCAGAGTGCTGCACCTCACACACTTTCCCCAGTGTGTGTCATCTCACACACTTTCCCCAGAGTGCTCCATCTCACACACTTTCCCCAGAGTGCTACACTTCACACACTTTCCCAAGTGTGCTACATCGCACACACTTTCCCCAGTGTGCTACATCTCACACACTTTCCCCAGAGTGCTACACCTCACAGACTTTCCCCAGTGTGCTACATCTCACACACTTTCCCCAGAGTGCTACACCTCACAGACTTTCCCCAGAGTGCTACTCCTCACACACTTGCCCCAGAGTGCTGCACCTCACACACTTATATCAGTGTGCTACATCTCACACACTTTCCCCAGAGTGCTACATCTCACACACTTTCCCCACTGTGCTACATCTCACACACTTTCCCCAGAGTGCTACACTTCACACACTTTCCCAAGTGTGCTACATCTCACACACTTTCCCCAGAGTGCTACGTCTCACACACGTTCCCCAGTGTGCTACATCTCACACACTTTCCCCAGAGTGCTACACCTCACACACTTTCCCCAGTGTGCTACATCTCACACACTTTCCCCAGAGTGGAACACCTCACAGACTTTCCCCAGAGTGCTACTCCTCACACACATTCCCCAGAGTGCTGCACCTCACACACTTACCTCAATGTGCTACATCTCACACACTTTCCCCAGAGTGCTGCACCTCACACACTTTCCCCAGTGTGTGTCATCTCACACACTTTCCCCAGAGTGCTACATCTCACACACTTTCCCGAGTGCTAAATCTCACACACTTTCCCCAGTGTGCTACATCTCACACACTTTCCCCAGAGTGCTACATCTCACACACTTTCCGCAGTGTGCTACATCTCACACACTTTCCGCAGTGTGCTACACCTCACACACTTTCCCCAGCGTGCTACATCTCACAGACTTTCCCCAGAGTGCTACTCCTCACACACTTTCCCCAGTGTGCTACATCTCACACACTTTCCCCAGTGTGCTACATCTCACACACTTTCCCCAGAGTGCTACACTTCACACACTTTCCCAAGTGTGCTACATCTCACACACTTTCCCCAGAGTGCTACACCTCACAGACTTTCCCAAAAGTGCTACTCCTCACACACTTTCCCCAGAGTGCTACATCTCACACACTTTCCCCAGAGTGCTACATCTCACACACTTTCCGCAGTGTGCTTCATCTCACAGACTTTCCCCAGAGTGCTACATCTCACACACTTTCCCCAGAGTGCTAAATCTCACACACTTTCCCCAGTGTGCTACATCGCACACACTTTCCCCAGTGTGTGTCATCTCACACACTTTCCCCAGAGTGCTACATCTCACACACTTTCCCCAGTGTGCTACATCTCACACACTTTCCCTAGAGTGCTAAATCTCACACACTTTCCCCAGTGTGCTACATCTCACACACTTTCCCCAGAGTGCTACATGTCACACACTTTCCGCAGTGTGCTACATCTCACACACTTTCCGCAGTGTGCTACATCTCACAGACTTTCCCCAGAGTGCTACATCTCACACACTTTCCCCAGAATGCTACATCTCACACATTTCCCCACTGTGCTACATCTCACACACTTTCCCCACTGTGCTACACTTCACACACTTTCCCAAGTGTGCTACATCTCACACACTTTCCCCAGAGTGCTACGTCTCACACACGTTCCCCAGTGTTCTACATCTCACACACTTTCCCCAGAGTGCTACACCTCACACACTTTCCCCAGTGTGCTACATCTCACACACTTTCCCCAGAGTGCTACACCTCACAGACTTTCCCCAGAGTGCTACTCCTCACACACTTTCCCCAGAGTGCTGCACCTCACACACTTTCCCCAGTGTGTGTCATCTCACACACTTTCCCCAGAGTGCTCCATCTCACACACTTTCCCCAGAGTGCTACACTTCATACACTTTCCCAAGTGTGCTACATCGCACACACTTTCCCCAGTGTGCTACGTCTCACACACGTTCCCCAGTGTGCTACACCTCACACACTTTCCCCAGAGTGCTACACTTCACACACTTTCCCAAGTGTGCTACATCTCACACACTTTCCCCACTGTGCTACATCTCACACACTTTCCCCAGAGTGCTACGTCTCACACACGTTCCCCAGAGTGCTACATCTCACACACTTTCCCCACTGTGCTACATCTCCCACACTTTCCCCAGAGTGCTACGTCTCACACACGTTCCCCAGAGTGCTACACCTCACACACTTTCCCAAGAGTGCTACTCCTCACACACTTTCCCCAGAGTGCTGCACCTCACACAATTACCTCAGTGTGCTACATCTCACACACTTTCCCCAGAGTGCTGCACCTCACACACTTTCCCCAGTGTGTGTCATCTCACACACTTTCCCCAGAGTGCTACATCTCACACACTTTCCCCAGTGTGCTACATCTCACCCACTTTCCCCAGAGTGCTACATCTCACACACTTTCCCCAGAGTGCTACATCTCACACACTTTCCCCAGAGTGCTACACCTCACACACTTTCCCCAGTGTGCTACATCTCACACACTTTCCCCAGAGTGCTACATCTCACACACTTTCCCCAGAGTGCTACACCTCACACACTTTCCCCAGAGTGCAACCTCAGATACTTTCCACAGAGTGCTACATTTCACACACTTTCCCCACAGTGCTACATCGCACACACTTTCCCCAGAGTGCGACATCTCACACACTTTCCCCAGAGTGCTACATCTCACACACTTTCCCCAGTGTGCTACATCTCACACACATTCCCCAGAGTGCGACATCTCACACACTTTCTCCAGTGTGCTACACCTCACACACTTTACCCAGTGTGCTGCATCTCACACACTTTCCCAGAGTGCTACATCTCACACACTTTCCCCAGTGTGCTACATCTCACACACTTTCCCAAAGTGCTACATCTCACACACATTCCCCAGTGTGCTACATCTCACACACTTTCCCAGACTGCTACATCTCACATACTTTCCCCAGAATGCTACACCTCACACACTTTCCCCTGAGTGCGACATCTCACACACTTTCCCCAGTGTGCTACACCCCACACACTTTCCCCAGAGTGCTACATCTCACACACATTTCCCACTGTGCTACACCTCAAACACTTTCCCTAGTGTGCTACATCTCACACACTTTCCCCACTGTGCTACACTTCACACACTTTCCCAAGTGTGCTACATCTCACACACTTTCCCCAGAGTGCTACGTCTCACACACGTTCCCCAGTGTTCTACATCTCACACACTTTCCCCAGAGTGCTACACCTCACACACTTTCCCCAGTGTGCTACATCTCACACACTTTCCCCAGAGTGCTACACCTCACAGACTTTCCCCAGAGTGCTACTCCTCACACACTTTCCCCAGAGTGCTGCACCTCACACACTTTCCCCAGTGTGTGTCATCTCACACACTTTCCCCAGAGTGCTCCATCTCACACACTTTCCCCAGAGTGCTACACTTCACACACTTTCCCAAGTGTGCTACATCGCACACACTTTCCCCAGTGTGCTACGTCTCACACACGTTCCCCAGTGTGCTACACCTCACACACTTTCCCCAGACTGCTACACTTCACACACTTTCCCAAGTGTGCTACATCTCACACACTTTCCCCACTGTGCTACATCTCACACACTTTCCCCAGAGTGCTACGTCTCACACACGTTCCCCAGTGTTCTACATCTCACACACTTTCCCCAGAGTGCTACACCTCACACACTTTCCCCAGTGTGCTACATCTCACACACTTTCCCCAGAGTGCTACACCTCACAGACTTTCCCCAGAGTGCTACTCCTCACACACTTTCCCCAGAGTGCTGCACCTCACACAATTACCTCAGTGTGCTACATCTCACACACTTTCCCCAGAGTGCTACACCTCACACACTTTCCCCAGAGTGCTACACCTCACACACTTTCCCCAGTGTGCTACATCTCACACACTTTCCCCAGAGTGCTACACCTCACAGACTTTCCCCAGAGTGCTACTCCTCACACACTTTCCCCAGAGTGCTGCACCTCACACAATTACCTCAGTGTGCTGCATCTCACACACTTTCCCCAGAGTGCTGCCCCTCACACACTTTCCCCAGTGTGTGTCATCTCACACACTTTCCCCAGAGTGCTACATCTCACACACTTTCCCCAGAGTGCTACACTTCACACACTTTCCCAAGTTCGCTACATCTCACACACTTTCCCCAGAGTGCTACACCTCACAGACTTTCCCCAGAGTGCTACTCCTCACACACATTCCCCAGAGTGCTGCACCTCACACACTTACCTCAGTGTGCTGCACCTCACACACTTTCCCCAGTGTGTGTCATCTCACACACTTTCCCCAGAGTGCTACATCTCACACACTTTCCCCAGTGTGCTACACCTCACACACTTTCCCCAGTGTGCTACATCTCACACAGTTTCCCCAGTGTGCTACATCTCACCCACTTTCCCCAGAGTGCTACATCTCACACACTTTCCCCAGAGTGCTACACCTCACAGACTTTCCCCAGAGTGCTGCACCTCACACACTTTCCCCAGTGTGCTACATCTCACACACTTTCCCCAGTGTGCTACATCTCACACACTTTCCCCAGAGTGCTACATCTCACGAACTTTCCGCAGTGTGCTACATCTCACAGACTTTCTCCACTGTGGTACATCTCACACACTTTCCCCAGAGTGCTACACTTCACACACTTTCCCAAGTGTGCTACATCTCACACACTTTCTCCAGAGTGCTACGTCTCACACACGTTCCCCAGTGTGCTACATCTCACACACTTTCCCCAGAGTGCTACACCTCACACACTTTCCCCAGTGTGCTACATCTCACACACTTTCCCCAGAGTGCGACACCTCACAGACTTTCCCCAGAGTGCTACTCCTCACACACTTTCCCCAGAGTGCTGCACCTCACACACTTACCTCAGTGTGCTACATCTCACACACTTTCCCCAGAGTGCTGCACCTCACACACTTTCCCCAGTGTGCTACATCTCACACACTTTCCCCAGAGTGCTACGTCTCACACACGTTCCCCAGTGTGCTACATCTCACACACTTTCCCCAGAGTGCTACACCTCACAGACTTTCCCCAGTGTGCTACATCTCACACACTTTCCCCAGAGTGCTACACCTCACAGACTTTCCCCAGAGTGCTACTCCTCACACACTTGCCCCAGAGTGCTGCACCTCACAGACTTATATCAGTGTGCTACATCTCACACACTTTCCCCAGAGTGCTACATCTCACACACTTTCCCCACTGTGCTACATCTCACACACTTTCCCCAGAGTGCTACACTTCACACACTTTCCCAAGTGTGCTACATCTCACACACTTTCCCCAGAGTGCTACACCTCACAGACTTTCCCCAGAGTGCTACTCCTCACACACATTCCCCAGAGTGCTGCACCTCACACACTTACCTCAATGTGCTACATCTCACACACTTTCCCCAGAGTGCTACTCCTCACACACATTCCCCAGAGTGCTGCACCTCACACACTTACCTCAGTGTGCTGCACCTCACACACTTTCCCCAGTGTGTGTCATCTCACACACTTTCCCCAGAGTGCTACATCTCACACACTTTCCCCAGTGTGCTACACCTCACACACTTTCCCCAGTGTGCTACATCTCACACAGTTTCCCCAGTGTGCTACATCTCACCCACTTTCCCCAGAGTGCTACATCTCACACACTTTCCCCAGAGTGCTACACCTCACAGACTTTCCCCAGAGTGCTGCACCTCACACACTTTCCCCAGTGTGCTACATCTCACACACTTTCCCCAGTGTGCTACATCTCACACACTTTCCCCAGAGTGCTACATCTCACGAACTTTCCGCAGTGTGCTACATCTCACACACTTTCCCCAGAGTGCGACACCTCACAGACTTTCCCCAGAGTGCTACTCCTCACACACTTTCCCCAGAGTGCTGCACCTCACACACTTACCTCAGTGTGCTACATCTCACACACTTTCCCCAGAGTGCTGCACCTCACACACTTTCCCCAGTGTGCTACATCTCACACACTTTCCCCAGAGTGCTACGTCTCACACACGTTCCCCAGTGTGCTACATCTCACACACTTTCCCCAGAGTGCTACACCTCACAGACTTTCCCCAGTGTGCTACATCTCACACACTTTCCCCAGAGTGCTACACCTCACAGACTTTCCCCAGAGTGCTACTCCTCACACACTTGCCCCAGAGTGCTGCACCTCACAGACTTATATCAGTGTGCTACATCTCACACACTTTCCCCAGAGTGCTACATCTCACACACTTTCCCCACTGTGCTACATCTCACACACTTTCCCCAGAGTGCTACACTTCACACACTTTCCCAAGTGTGCTACATCTCACACACTTTCCCCAGAGTGCTACACCTCACAGACTTTCCCCAGAGTGCTACTCCTCACACACATTCCCCAGAGTGCTGCACCTCACACACTTACCTCAATGTGCTACATCTCACACACTTTCCCCAGAGTGCTGCACCTCACACACTTTCCCCAGTGTGTGTCATCTCACACACTTTCCCCAGAGTGCTACATCTCACACACTTTCCCGAGAGTGCTAAATCTCACACACTTTCCCCAGTGTGCAACATCTCACACACTTTCCCCAGAGTGCTACATCTCACACACTTTCCGCAGTGTGCTACATCTCACACACTTTCTGCAGTGTGCTACATCTCACAGACTTTCCCCAGAGTGCTACACTTCACACACTTTCCCAAGTGTGCTACATCTCACACACTTTCCCCAGAGTGCTACACCTCACAGACTTTCCCCAGAGTGCTACTCCTCACACACTTTCCCCAGAGTGCTACATCTCACACACTTTCCCCAGAGTGCTACATCTCACACACTTTCCGCAGTGTGCTTCATCTCACAGACTTTCCCCAGAGTGCTACATCTCACACACTTTCCCCAGAGTGCTAAATCTCACACACTTTCCCCAGTGTGCTACATCTCACACACTTTCCCCAGTGTGTCATCTCACACACTTTCCCCAGAGTGCTACATCTCACGCACTTTCCCTAGAGTGCTAAATCTCACACACTTTCCCCAGTGTGCTACATCTCACACACTTTCCCCAGAGTGCTACATGTCACACACTTTCCGCAGTGTGCTACATCTCACACACTTTCCGCAGTGTGCTACATCTCACAGACTTTCCCCAGAGTGCTACATCTCACACACTTTCCCCAGAATGCTACATCTCACACATTTCCCCACTGTGCTACATCTCACAGACTTTCCCCACTGTGCTACATCTCACACACTTTCCCCAGAGTGCTACGTCTCACACACGTTCCCCAGTGTTCTACATCTCACACACTTTCCCCAGAGTGCTACACTTCACACACTTTCCCAAGTGTGCTACATCTCACACACTTTCCCCACTGTGCTACATCTCACACACTTTCCCCAGAGTGCTACGTCTCACACACGTTCCCCAGAGTGCTACATCTCACACACTTTCCCCACTGTGCTACATCTCACACACTTTCCCCAGAGTGCTACGTCTCACACACGTTCCCCAGAGTGCTACACCTCACACACTTTCCCAAGAGTGCTACTCCTCACACACTTTCCCCAGAGTGCTGCACCTCACACAATTACCTCAGTGTGCTACATCTCACACACTTTCCCCAGAGTGCTGCACCTCACACACTTTCCCCAGTGTGTGTCATCTCACACACTTTCCCCAGAGTGCTACATCTCACACACTTTCCCCAGTGTGCTACATCTCACCCACTTTCCCCAGAGTGCTACATCTCACACACTTTCCCCAGAGTGCTACATCTCACACACTTTCCCCAGAGTGCTACACCTCACACACTTTCCCCAGTGTGCTACATCTCACACACTTTCCCCAGAGTGCTACATCTCACACACTTTCCCCAGAGTGCTACACCTCACACACTTTCCCCAGAGTGCAACCTCAGATACTTTCCCCAGAGTGCTACATTTCACACACTTTCCCCACAGTGCTACATCGCACACACTTTCCCCAGAGTGCGACATCTCACACACTTTCCCCAGAGTGCTACATCTCACACACTTTCCCCAGTGTGCTACATCTCACACACATTCCCCAGAGTGCGACATCTCACACACTTTCTCCAGTGTGCTACACCTCACACACTTTACCCAGTGTGCTGCATCTCACACACTTTCCCAGAGTGCTACATCTCACACACTTTCCCCAGTGTGCTACATCTCACACACTTTCCCAAAGTGCTACATCTCACACACATTCCCCAGTGTGCTACATCTCACACACTTTCCCAGACTGCTACATCTCACATACTTTCCCCAGAATGCTACACCTCACACACTTTCCCCTGAGTGCGACATCTCACACACTTTCCCCAGTGTGCTACACCCCACACACTTTCCCCAGAGTGCTACATCTCACACACATTTCCCACTGTGCTACACCTCAAACACTTTCCCTAGTGTGCTACATCTCACACACTTTCCCCACTGTGCTACACTTCACACACTTTCCCAAGTGTGCTACATCTCACACACTTTCCCCAGAGTGCTACGTCTCACACACGTTCCCCAGTGTGCTACACCTCACACACTTTCCCCAGAGTGCTACACTTCACACACTTTCCCAAGTGTGCTACATCTCACACACTTTCCCCACTGTGCTACATCTCACACACTTTCCCCAGAGTGCTACGTCTCACACACGTTCCCCAGAGTGCTACATCTCACACACTTTCCCCACTGTGCTACATCTCACACACTTTCCCCAGAGTGCTACGTCTCACACACGTTCCCCAGAGTGCTACACCTCACACACTTTCCCAAGAGTGCTACTCCTCACACACTTTCCCCAGAGTGCTGCACCTCACACAATTACCTCAGTGTGCTACATCTCACACACTTTCCCCAGAGTGCTGCACCTCACACACTTTCCCCAGTGTGTGTCATCTCACACACTTTCCCCAGAGTGCTACATCTCACACACTTTCCCCAGTGTGCTACATCTCACCCACTTTCCCCAGAGTGCTACATCTCACACACTTTCCCCAGAGTGCTACATCTCACACACTTTCCCCAGAGTGCTACACCTCACACACTTTCCCCAGTGTGCTACATCTCACACACTTTCCCCAGAGTGCTACATCTCACACACTTTCCCCAGAGTGCTACACCTCACACACTTTCCCCAGAGTGCAACCTCAGATACTTTCCCCAGAGTGCTACATTTCACACACTTTCCCCACAGTGCTACATCGCACACACTATCCCCAGAGTGCGACATCTCACACACTTTCCCCAGAGTGCTACATCTCACACACTTTCCCCAGTGTGCTACATCTCACACACATTCCCCAGAGTGCGACATCTCACACACTTTCTCCAGTGTGCTACACCTCACACACTTTACCCAGTGTGCTGCATCTCACACACTTTCCCAGAGTGCTACATCTCACACACTTTCCCCAGTGTGCTACATCTCACACACTTTCCCAAAGTGCTACATCTCACACACATTCCCCAGTGTGCTACATCTCACACACTTTCCCAGACTGCTACATCTCACATACTTTCCCCAGAATGCTACACCTCACACACTTTCCCCTGAGTGCGACATCTCACACACTTTCCCCAGTGTGCTACACCCCACACACTTTCCCCAGAGTGCTACATCTCACACACATTTCCCACTGTGCTACACCTCAAACACTTTCCCTAGTGTGCTACATCTCACACACTTTCCCCACTGTGCTACACTTCACACACTTTCCCAAGTGTGCTACATCTCACACACTTTCCCCAGAGTGCTACGTCTCACACACGTTCCCCAGTGTTCTACATCTCACACACTTTCCCCATAGTGCTACACCTCACACACTTTCCCCAGTGTGCTACATCTCACACACTTTCCCCAGAGTGCTACACCTCACAGACTTTCCCCAGAGTGCTACTCCTCACACACTTTCCCCAGAGTGCTGCACCTCACACACTTTCCCCAGTGTGTGTCATCTCACACACTTTCCCCAGAGTGCTCAATCTCACACACTTTCCCCAGAGTGCTACACTTCACACACTTTCCCAAGTGTGCTACATCGCACACACTTTCCCCAGTGTGCTACGTCTCACACACGTTCCCCAGTGTGCTACACCTCACACACTTTCCCCAGAGTGCTACACTTCACACACTTTCCCAAGTGTGCTACATCTCACACACTTTCCCCACTGTGCTACATCTCACACACTTTCCCCAGAGTGCTACGTCTCACACACGTTCCCCAGTGTTCTACATCTCACACACTTTCCCCAGAGTGCTACACCTCACACACTTTCCCCAGTGTGCTACATCTCACACACTTTCCCCAGAGTGCTACACCTCACAGACTTTCCCCAGAGTGCTACTCCTCACACACTTTCCCCAGAGTGCTGCACCTCACACAATTACCTCAGTGTGCTACATCTCACACACTTTCCCCAGAGTGCTACACCTCACACACTTTCCCCAGAGTGCTACACCTCACACACTTTCCCCAGTGTGCTACATCTCACACACTTTCCCCAGAGTGCTACACCTCACAGACTTTCCCCAGAGTGCTACTCCTCACACACTTTCCCCAGAGTGCTGCACCTCACACAATTACCTCAGTGTGCTGCATCTCACACACTTTCCCCAGAGTGCTGCCCCTCACACACTTTCCCCAGTGTGTGTCATCTCACACACTTTCCCCAGAGTGCTACATCTCACACACTTTCCCCAGAGTGCTACACTTCACACACTTTCCCAAGTTCGCTACATCTCACACACTTTCCCCAGAGTGCTACACCTCACAGACTTTCCCCAGAGTGCTACTCCTCACACACATTCCCCAGAGTGCTGCACCTCACACACTTACCTCAGTGTGCTGCACCTCACACACTTTCCCCAGTGTGTGTCATCTCACACACTTTCCCCAGAGTGCTACATCTCACACACTTTCCCCAGTGTGCTACACCTCACACACTATCCCCAGAGTGCGACATCTCACACACTTTCCCCAGAGTGCTACATCTCACACACTTTCCCCAGTGTGCTACATCTCACACACATTCCCCAGAGTGCGACATCTCACACACTTTCTCCAGTGTGCTACACCTCACACACTTTACCCAGTGTGCTGCATCTCACACACTTTCCCAGAGTGCTACATCTCACACACTTTCCCCAGTGTGCTACATCTCACACACTTTCCCAAAGTGCTACATCTCACACACATTCCCCAGTGTGCTACATCTCACACACTTTCCCAGACTGCTACATCTCACATACTTTCCCCAGAATGCTACACCTCACACACTTTCCCCTGAGTGCGACATCTCACACACTTTCCCCAGTGTGCTACACCCCACACACTTTCCCCAGAGTGCTACATCTCACACACATTTCCCACTGTGCTACACCTCAAACACTTTCCCTAGTGTGCTACATCTCACACACTTTCCCCACTGTGCTACACTTCACACACTTTCCCAAGTGTGCTACATCTCACACACTTTCCCCAGAGTGCTACGTCTCACACACGTTCCCCAGTGTTCTACATCTCACACACTTTCCCCATAGTGCTACACCTCACACACTTTCCCCAGTGTGCTACATCTCACACACTTTCCCCAGAGTGCTACACCTCACAGACTTTCCCCAGAGTGCTACTCCTCACACACTTTCCCCAGAGTGCTGCACCTCACACACTTTCCCCAGTGTGTGTCATCTCACACACTTTCCCCAGAGTGCTCAATCTCACACACTTTCCCCAGAGTGCTACACTTCACACACTTTCCCAAGTGTGCTACATCGCACACACTTTCCCCAGTGTGCTACGTCTCACACACGTTCCCCAGTGTGCTACACCTCACACACTTTCCCCAGAGTGCTACACTTCACACACTTTCCCAAGTGTGCTACATCTCACACACTTTCCCCACTGTGCTACATCTCACACACTTTCCCCAGAGTGCTACGTCTCACACACGTTCCCCAGTGTTCTACATCTCACACACTTTCCCCAGAGTGCTACACCTCACACACTTTCCCCAGTGTGCTACATCTCACACACTTTCCCCAGAGTGCTACACCTCACAGACTTTCCCCAGAGTGCTACTCCTCACACACTTTCCCCAGAGTGCTGCACCTCACACAATTACCTCAGTGTGCTACATCTCACACACTTTCCCCAGAGTGCTACACCTCACACACTTTCCCCAGAGTGCTACACCTCACACACTTTCCCCAGTGTGCTACATCTCACACACTTTCCCCAGAGTGCTACACCTCACAGACTTTCCCCAGAGTGCTACTCCTCACACACTTTCCCCAGAGTGCTGCACCTCACACAATTACCTCAGTGTGCTGCATCTCACACACTTTCCCCAGAGTGCTGCCCCTCACACACTTTCCCCAGTGTGTGTCATCTCACACACTTTCCCCAGAGTGCTACATCTCACACACTTTCCCCAGAGTGCTACACTTCACACACTTTCCCAAGTTCGCTACATCTCACACACTTTCCCCAGAGTGCTACACCTCACAGACTTTCCCCAGAGTGCTACTCCTCACACACATTCCCCAGAGTGCTGCACCTCACACACTTACCTCAGTGTGCTGCACCTCACACACTTTCCCCAGTGTGTGTCATCTCACACACTTTCCCCAGAGTGCTACATCTCACACACTTTCCCCAGTGTGCTACACCTCACACACTTTCCCCAGTGTGCTACATCTCACACAGTTTCCCCAGTGTGCTACATCTCACCCACTTTCCCCAGAGTGCTACATCTCACACACTTTCCCCAGAGTGCTACACCTCACAGACTTTCCCCAGAGTGCTGCACCTCACACACTTTCCCCAGTGTGCTACATCTCACACACTTTCCCCAGTGTGCTACATCTCACACACTTTCCCCAGAGTGCTACATCTCACGAACTTTCCGCAGTGTGCTACATCTCACAGACTTTCTCCACTGTGGTACATCTCACACACTTTCCCCAGAGTGCTACACTTCACACACTTTCCCAAGTGTGCTACATCTCACACACTTTCTCCAGAGTGCTACGTCTCACACACGTTCCCCAGTGTGCTACATCTCACACACTTTCCCCAGAGTGCTACACCTCACACACTTTCCCCAGTGTGCTACTCCTCACACACTTTCCCCAGAGTGCTGCACCTCACACACTTACCTCAGTGTGCTACATCTCACACACTTTCCCCAGAGTGCTGCACCTCACACACTTTCCCCAGTGTGCTACATCTCACACACTTTCCCCAGAGTGCTACGTCTCACACACGTTCCCCAGTGTGCTACATCTCACACACTTTCCCCAGAGTGCTACACCTCACAGACTTTCCCCAGTGTGCTACATCTCACACACTTTCCCCAGAGTGCTACACCTCACAGACATTCCCCAGAGTGCTAATCCTCACACACTTGCCCCAGAGTGCTGCACCTCACAGACTTATATCAGTGTGCTACATCTCACACACTTTCCCCAGAGTGCTACATCTCACACACTTTCCCCACTGTGCTACATCTCACACACTTTCCCCAGAGTGCTACACTTCACACACTTTCCCAAGTGTGCTACATCTCACACACTTTCCCCAGAGTGCTACACCTCACAGACTTTCCCCAGAGTGCTACTCCTCACACACATTCCCCAGAGTGCTGCACCTCACACACTTACCTCAATGTGCTACATCTCACACACTTTCCCCAGAGTGCTGCACCTCACACACTTTCCCCAGTGTGTGTCATCTCACACACTTTCCCCAGAGTGCTACATCTCACACACTTTCCCGAGAGTGCTAAATCTCACACACTTTCCCCAGTGTGCTACATCTCACACACTTTCCCCAGAGTGGTACTCCTCACACACATTCCCCAGAGTGCTACTCCTCACACACTTTCCCCAGAGTGCTACATCTCACACACTTTCCCCAGAGTGCTACATCTCACACACTTTCCGCAGTGTGCTTCATCTCACAGACTTTCCCCAGAGTGCTACATCTCACACACTTTCCCCAGAGTGCTAAATCTCACACACTTTCCCCAGTGTGCTACATCTCACACACTTTCCCCAGTGTGTCATCTCACACACTTTCCCCAGAGTGCTACATCTCAAGCACTTTCCCTAGAGTGCTAAATCTCACACACTTTCCCCAGTGTGCTACATCTCACACACTTTCCCCAGAGTGCTACATGTCACACACTTTCCGCAGTGTGCTACATCTCACACACTTTCCGCAGTGTGCTACATCTCACAGACTTTCCCCAGAGTGCTACATCTCACACACTTTCCCCAGAATGCTACATCTCACACATTTCCCCACTGTGCTACATCTCACACACTTTCCCCACTGTGCTACATCTCACACACTTTCCCCAGAGTGCTACGTCTCACACACGTTCCCCAGTGTTCTACATCTCACACACTTTCCCCAGAGTGCTACACTTCACACACTTTCCCAAGTGTGCTACATCTCACACACTTTCCCCACTGTGCTACATCTCACACACTTTCCCCAGAGTGCTACGTCTCACACACGTTCCCCAGAGTGCTACATCTCACACACTTTCCCCACTGTGCTACATCTCACACACTTTCCCCAGAGTGCTACGTCTCACACACGTTCCCCAGAGTGCTACACCTCACACACTTTCCCAAGAGTGCTACTCCTCACACACTTTCCCCAGAGTGCTGCACCTCACACAATTACCTCAGTGTGCTACATCACACACACTTTCCCCAGAGTGCTGCACCTCACACACTTTCCCCAGTGTGTGTCATCTCACACACTTTCCCCAGAGTGCTACATCTCACACACTTTCCCCAGTGTGCTACATCTCACCCACTTTCCCCAGAGTGCTACATCTCACACACTTTCCCCAGAGTGCTACATCTCACACACTTTCCCCAGAGTGCTACACCTCACACACTTTCCCCAGTGTGCTACATCTCACACACTTTCCGCAGTGTGCTACATCTCACACACTTTCTGCAGTGTGCTACATCTCACAGACTTTCCCCAGAGTGCTACACTTCACACACTTTCCCAAGTGTGCTACATCTCACACACTTTCCCCAGAGTGCTACACCTCACAGACTTTCCCCAGAGTGCTACTCCTCACACACATTCCCCAGAGTGCTGCACCTCACACACTTACCTCAATGTGCTACATCTCACACACTTTCCCCAGAGTGCTACTCCTCACACACATTCCCCAGAGTGCTGCACCTCACACACTTACCTCAGTGTGCTGCACCTCACACACTTTCCCCAGTGTGTGTCATCTCACACACTTTCCCCAGAGTGCTACATCTCACACACTTTCCCCAGTGTGCTACACCTCACACACTTTCCCCAGTGTGCTACATCTCACACAGTTTCCCCAGTGTGCTACATCTCACCCACTTTCCCCAGAGTGCTACATCTCACACACTTTCCCCAGAGTGCTACACCTCACAGACTTTCCCCAGAGTGCTGCACCTCACACACTTTCCCCAGTGTGCTACATCTCACACACTTTCCCCAGTGTGCTACATCTCACACACTTTCCCCAGAGTGCTACATCTCACGAACTTTCCGCAGTGTGCTACATCTCACACACTTTCCCCAGAGTGCGACACCTCACAGACTTTCCCCAGAGTGCTACTCCTCACACACTTTCCCCAGAGTGCTGCACCTCACACACTTACCTCAGTGTGCTACATCTCACACACTTTCCCCAGAGTGCTGCACCTCACACACTTTCCCCAGTGTGCTACATCTCACACACTTTCCCCAGAGTGCTACGTCTCACACACGTTCCCCAGTGTGCTACATCTCACACACTTTCCCCAGAGTGCTACACCTCACAGACTTTCCCCAGTGTGCTACATCTCACACACTTTCCCCAGAGTGCTACACCTCACAGACTTTCCCCAGAGTGCTACTCCTCACACACTTGCCCCAGAGTGCTGCACCTCACAGACTTATATCAGTGTGCTACATCTCACACACTTTCCCCAGAGTGCTACATCTCACACACTTTCCCCACTGTGCTACATCTCACACACTTTCCCCAGAGTGCTACACTTCACACACTTTCCCAAGTGTGCTACATCTCACACACTTTCCCCAGAGTGCTACACCTCACAGACTTTCCCCAGAGTGCTACTCCTCACACACATTCCCCAGAGTGCTGCACCTCACACACTTACCTCAATGTGCTACATCTCACACACTTTCCCCAGAGTGCTGCACCTCACACACTTTCCCCAGTGTGTGTCATCTCACACACTTTCCCCAGAGTGCTACATCTCACACACTTTCCCGAGAGTGCTAAATCTCACACACTTTCCCCAGTGTGCAACATCTCACACACTTTCCCCAGAGTGCTACATCTCACACACTTTCCGCAGTGTGCTACATCTCACACACTTTCTGCAGTGTGCTACATCTCACAGACTTTCCCCAGAGTGCTACACTTCACACACTTTCCCAAGTGTGCTACATCTCACACACTTTCCCCAGAGTGCTACACCTCACAGACTTTCCCCAGAGTGCTACTCCTCACACACTTTCCCCAGAGTGCTACATCTCACACACTTTCCCCAGAGTGCTACATCTCACACACTTTCCGCAGTGTGCTTCATCTCACAGACTTTCCCCAGAGTGCTACATCTCACACACTTTCCCCAGAGTGCTAAATCTCACACACTTTCCCCAGTGTGCTACATCTCACACACTTTCCCCAGTGTGTCATCTCACACACTTTCCCCAGAGTGCTACATCTCACGCACTTTCCCTAGAGTGCTAAATCTCACACACTTTCCCCAGTGTGCTACATCTCACACACTTTCCCCAGAGTGCTACATGTCACACACTTTCCGCAGTGTGCTACATCTCACACACTTTCCGCAGTGTGCTACATCTCACAGACTTTCCCCAGAGTGCTACATCTCACACACTTTCCCCAGAATGCTACATCTCACACATTTCCCCACTGTGCTACATCTCACACACTTTCCCCACTGTGCTACATCTCACACACTTTCCCCAGAGTGCTACGTCTCACACACGTTCCCCAGTGTTCTACATCTCACACACTTTCCCCAGAGTGCTACACTTCACACACTTTCCCAAGTGTGCTACATCTCACACACTTTCCCCACTGTGCTACATCTCACACACTTTCCCCAGAGTGCTACGTCTCACACACGTTCCCCAGAGTGCTACATCTCACACACTTTCCCCACTGTGCTACATCTCACACACTTTCCCCAGAGTGCTACGTCTCACACACGTTCCCCAGAGTGCTACACCTCACACACTTTCCCAAGAGTGCTACTCCTCACACACTTTCCCCAGAGTGCTGCACCTCACACAATTACCTCAGTGTGCTACATCTCACACACTTTCCCCAGAGTGCTGCACCTCACACACTTTCCCCAGTGTGTGTCATCTCACACACTTTCCCCAGAGTGCTACATCTCACACACTTTCCCCAGTGTGCTACATCTCACCCACTTTCCCCAGAGTGCTACATCTCACACACTTTCCCCAGAGTGCTACATCTCACACACTTTCCCCAGAGTGCTACACCTCACACACTTTCCCCAGTGTGCTACATCTCACACACTTTCCCCAGAGTGCTACATCTCACACACTTTCCCCAGAGTGCTACACCTCACACACTTTCCCCAGAGTGCAACCTCAGATACTTTCCCCAGAGTGCTACATTTCACACACTTTCCCCACAGTGCTACATCGCACACACTTTCCCCAGAGTGCGACATCTCACACACTTTCCCCAGAGTGCTACATCTCACACACTTTCCCCAGTGTGCTACATCTCACACACATTCCCCAGAGTGCGACATCTCACACACTTTCTCCAGTGTGCTACACCTCACACACTTTACCCAGTGTGCTGCATCTCACACACTTTCCCAGAGTGCTACATCTCACACACTTTCCCCAGTGTGCTACATCTCACACACTTTCCCAAAGTGCTACATCTCACACACATTCCCCAGTGTGCTACATCTCACACACTTTCCCAGACTGCTACATCTCACATACTTTCCCCAGAATGCTACACCTCACACACTTTCCCCTGAGTGCGACATCTCACACACTTTCCCCAGTGTGCTACACCCCACACACTTTCCCCAGAGTGCTACATCTCACACACATTTCCCACTGTGCTACACCTCAAACACTTTCCCTAGTGTGCTACATCTCACACACTTTCCCCACTGTGCTACACTTCACACACTTTCCCAAGTGTGCTACATCTCACACACTTTCCCCAGAGTGCTACGTCTCACACACGTTCCCCAGTGTGCTACACCTCACACACTTTCCCCAGAGTGCTACACTTCACACACTTTCCCAAGTGTGCTACATCTCACACACTTTCCCCACTGTGCTACATCTCACACACTTTCCCCAGAGTGCTACGTCTCACACACGTTCCCCAGAGTGCTACATCTCACACACTTTCCCCACTGTGCTACATCTCACACACTTTCCCCAGAGTGCTACGTCTCACACACGTTCCCCAGAGTGCTACACCTCACACACTTTCCCAAGAGTGCTACTCCTCACACACTTTCCCCAGAGTGCTGCACCTCACACAATTACCTCAGTGTGCTACATCTCACACACTTTCCCCAGAGTGCTGCACCTCACACACTTTCCCCAGTGTGTGTCATCTCACACACTTTCCCCAGAGTGCTACATCTCACACACTTTCCCCAGTGTGCTACATCTCACCCACTTTCCCCAGAGTGCTACATCTCACACACTTTCCCCAGAGTGCTACATCTCACACACTTTCCCCAGAGTGCTACACCTCACACACTTTCCCCAGTGTGCTACATCTCACACACTTTCCCCAGAGTGCTACATCTCACACACTTTCCCCAGAGTGCTACACCTCACACACTTTCCCCAGAGTGCAACCTCAGATACTTTCCCCAGAGTGCTACATTTCACACACTTTCCCCACAGTGCTACATCGCACACACTATCCCCAGAGTGCGACATCTCACACACTTTCCCCAGAGTGCTACATCTCACACACTTTCCCCAGTGTGCTACATCTCACACACATTCCCCAGAGTGCGACATCTCACACACTTTCTCCAGTGTGCTACACCTCACACACTTTACCCAGTGTGCTGCATCTCACACACTTTCCCAGAGTGCTACATCTCACACACTTTCCCCAGTGTGCTACATCTCACACACTTTCCCAAAGTGCTACATCTCACACACATTCCCCAGTGTGCTACATCTCACACACTTTCCCAGACTGCTACATCTCACATACTTTCCCCAGAATGCTACACCTCACACACTTTCCCCTGAGTGCGACATCTCACACACTTTCCCCAGTGTGCTACACCCCACACACTTTCCCCAGAGTGCTACATCTCACACACATTTCCCACTGTGCTACACCTCAAACACTTTCCCTAGTGTGCTACATCTCACACACTTTCCCCACTGTGCTACACTTCACACACTTTCCCAAGTGTGCTACATCTCACACACTTTCCCCAGAGTGCTACGTCTCACACACGTTCCCCAGTGTTCTACATCTCACACACTTTCCCCATAGTGCTACACCTCACACACTTTCCCCAGTGTGCTACATCTCACACACTTTCCCCAGAGTGCTACACCTCACAGACTTTCCCCAGAGTGCTACTCCTCACACACTTTCCCCAGAGTGCTGCACCTCACACACTTTCCCCAGTGTGTGTCATCTCACACACTTTCCCCAGAGTGCTCAATCTCACACACTTTCCCCAGAGTGCTACACTTCACACACTTTCCCAAGTGTGCTACATCGCACACACTTTCCCCAGTGTGCTACGTCTCACACACGTTCCCCAGTGTGCTACACCTCACACACTTTCCCCAGAGTGCTACACTTCACACACTTTCCCAAGTGTGCTACATCTCACACACTTTCCCCACTGTGCTACATCTCACACACTTTCCCCAGAGTGCTACGTCTCACACACGTTCCCCAGTGTTCTACATCTCACACACTTTCCCCAGAGTGCTACACCTCACACACTTTCCCCAGTGTGCTACATCTCACACACTTTCCCCAGAGTGCTACACCTCACAGACTTTCCCCAGAGTGCTACTCCTCACACACTTTCCCCAGAGTGCTGCACCTCACACAATTACCTCAGTGTGCTACATCTCACACACTTTCCCCAGAGTGCTACACCTCACACACTTTCCCCAGAGTGCTACACCTCACACACTTTCCCCAGTGTGCTACATCTCACACACTTTCCCCAGAGTGCTACACCTCACAGACTTTCCCCAGAGTGCTACTCCTCACACACTTTCCCCAGAGTGCTGCACCTCACACAATTACCTCAGTGTGCTGCATCTCACACACTTTCCCCAGAGTGCTGCCCCTCACACACTTTCCCCAGTGTGTGTCATCTCACACACTTTCCCCAGAGTGCTACATCTCACACACTTTCCCCAGAGTGCTACACTTCACACACTTTCCCAAGTTCGCTACATCTCACACACTTTCCCCAGAGTGCTACACCTCACAGACTTTCCCCAGAGTGCTACTCCTCACACACATTCCCCAGAGTGCTGCACCTCACACACTTACCTCAGTGTGCTGCACCTCACACACTTTCCCCAGTGTGTGTCATCTCACACACTTTCCCCAGAGTGCTACATCTCACACACTTTCCCCAGTGTGCTACACCTCACACACTTTCCCCAGTGTGCTACATCTCACACAGTTTCCCCAGTGTGCTACATCTCACCCACTTTCCCCAGAGTGCTACATCTCACACACTTTCCCCAGAGTGCTACACCTCACAGACTTTCCCCAGAGTGCTGCACCTCACACACTTTCCCCAGTGTGCTACATCTCACACACTTTCCCCAGTGTGCTACATCTCACACACTTTCCCCAGAGTGCTACATCTCACGAACTTTCCGCAGTGTGCTACATCTCACAGACTTTCTCCACTGTGGTACATCTCACACACTTTCCCCAGAGTGCTACACTTCACACACTTTCCCAAGTGTGCTACATCTCACACACTTTCTCCAGAGTGCTACGTCTCACACACGTTCCCCAGTGTGCTACATCTCACACACTTTCCCCAGAGTGCTACACCTCACACACTTTCCCCAGTGTGCTACTCCTCACACACTTTCCCCAGAGTGCTGCACCTCACACACTTACCTCAGTGTGCTACATCTCACACACTTTCCCCAGAGTGCTGCACCTCACACACTTTCCCCAGTGTGCTACATCTCACACACTTTCCCCAGAGTGCTACGTCTCACACACGTTCCCCAGTGTGCTACATCTCACACACTTTCCCCAGAGTGCTACACCTCACAGACTTTCCCCAGTGTGCTACATCTCACACACTTTCCCCAGAGTGCTACACCTCACAGACATTCCCCAGAGTGCTAATCCTCACACACTTGCCCCAGAGTGCTGCACCTCACAGACTTATATCAGTGTGCTACATCTCACACACTTTCCCCAGAGTGCTACATCTCACACACTTTCCCCACTGTGCTACATCTCACACACTTTCCCCAGAGTGCTACACTTCACACACTTTCCCAAGTGTGCTACATCTCACACACTTTCCCCAGAGTGCTACACCTCACAGACTTTCCCCAGAGTGCTACTCCTCACACACATTCCCCAGAGTGCTGCACCTCACACACTTACCTCAATGTGCTACATCTCACACACTTTCCCCAGAGTGCTGCACCTCACACACTTTCCCCAGTGTGTGTCATCTCACACACTTTCCCCAGAGTGCTACATCTCACACACTTTCCCGAGAGTGCTAAATCTCACACACTTTCCCCAGTGTGCTACATCTCACACACTTTCCCCAGAGTGGTACTCCTCACACACATTCCCCAGAGTGCTACTCCTCACACACTTTCCCCAGAGTGCTACATCTCACACACTTTCCCCAGAGTGCTACATCTCACACACTTTCCGCAGTGTGCTTCATCTCACAGACTTTCCCCAGAGTGCTACATCTCACACACTTTCCCCAGAGTGCTAAATCTCACACACTTTCCCCAGTGTGCTACATCTCACACACTTTCCCCAGTGTGTCATCTCACACACTTTCCCCAGAGTGCTACATCTCAAGCACTTTCCCTAGAGTGCTAAATCTCACACACTTTCCCCAGTGTGCTACATCTCACACACTTTCCCCAGAGTGCTACATGTCACACACTTTCCGCAGTGTGCTACATCTCACACACTTTCCGCAGTGTGCTACATCTCACAGACTTTCCCCAGAGTGCTACATCTCACACACTTTCCCCAGAATGCTACATCTCACACATTTCCCCACTGTGCTACATCTCACACACTTTCCCCACTGTGCTACATCTCACACACTTTCCCCAGAGTGCTACGTCTCACACACGTTCCCCAGTGTTCTACATCTCACACACTTTCCCCAGAGTGCTACACTTCACACACTTTCCCAAGTGTGCTACATCTCACACACTTTCCCCACTGTGCTACATCTCACACACTTTCCCCAGAGTGCTACGTCTCACACACGTTCCCCAGAGTGCTACATCTCACACACTTTCCCCACTGTGCTACATCTCACACACTTTCCCCAGAGTGCTACGTCTCACACACGTTCCCCAGAGTGCTACACCTCACACACTTTCCCAAGAGTGCTACTCCTCACACACTTTCCCCAGAGTGCTGCACCTCACACAATTACCTCAGTGTGCTACATCACACACACTTTCCCCAGAGTGCTGCACCTCACACACTTTCCCCAGTGTGTGTCATCTCACACACTTTCCCCAGAGTGCTACATCTCACACACTTTCCCCAGTGTGCTACATCTCACCCACTTTCCCCAGAGTGCTACATCTCACACACTTTCCCCAGAGTGCTACATCTCACACACTTTCCCCAGAGTGCTACACCTCACACACTTTCCCCAGTGTGCTACATCTCACACACTTTCCCCAGAGTGCTACATCTCACACACTTTCCCCAGAGTGCTACACCTCACACACTTTCCCCAGAGTGCAACCTCAGATACTTTCCCCAGAGTGCTACATTTCACACACTTTCCCCACAGTGCTACATCGCACACACTTTCCCCAGAGTGCGACATCTCACACACTTTCCCCAGAGTGCTACATCTCACACACTTTCCCCAGTGTGCTACATCTCACACACATTCCCCAGAGTGCGACATCTCACACACTTTCTCCAGTGTGCTACACCTCACACACTTTACCCAGTGTGCTGCATCTCACACACTTTCCCAGAGTGCTACATCTCACACACTTTCCCCAGTGTGCTACATCTCACACACTTTCCCAAAGTGCTACATCTCACACACATTCCCCAGTGTGCTACATCTCACACACTTTCCCAGACTGCTACATCTCACATACTTTCCCCAGAATGCTACACCTCACACACTTTCCCCTGAGTGCGACATCTCACACACTTTCCCCAGTGTGCTACACCCCACACACTTTCCCCAGAGTGCTACATCTCACACACATTTCCCACTGTGCTACACCTCAAACACTTTCCCTAGTGTGCTACATCTCACACACTTTCCCCACTGTGCTACACTTCACACACTTTCCCAAGTGTGCTACATCTCACACACTTTCCCCAGAGTGCTACGTCTCACACACGTTCCCCAGTGTGCTACACCTCACACACTTTCCCCAGAGTGCTACACTTCACACACTTTCCCAAGTGTGCTACATCTCACACACTTTCCCCACTGTGCTACATCTCACACACTTTCCCCAGAGTGCTACGTCTCACACACGTTCCCCAGAGTGCTACATCTCACACACTTTCCCCACTGTGCTACATCTCACACACTTTCCCCAGAGTGCTACGTCTCACACACGTTCCCCAGAGTGCTACACCTCACACACTTTCCCAAGAGTGCTACTCCTCACACACTTTCCCCAGAGTGCTGCACCTCACACAATTACCTCAGTGTGCTACATCTCACACACTTTCCCCAGAGTGCTGCACCTCACACACTTTCCCCAGTGTGTGTCATCTCACACACTTTCCCCAGAGTGCTACATCTCACACACTTTCCCCAGTGTGCTACATCTCACCCACTTTCCCCAGAGTGCTACATCTCACACACTTTCCCCAGAGTGCTACATCTCACACACTTTCCCCAGAGTGCTACACCTCACACACTTTCCCCAGTGTGCTACATCTCACACACTTTCCCCAGAGTGCTACATCTCACACACTTTCCCCAGAGTGCTACACCTCACACACTTTCCCCAGAGTGCAACCTCAGATACTTTCCCCAGAGTGCTACATTTCACACACTTTCCCCACAGTGCTACATCGCACACACTATCCCCAGAGTGCGACATCTCACACACTTTCCCCAGAGTGCTACATCTCACACACTTTCCCCAGTGTGCTACATCTCACACACATTCCCCAGAGTGCGACATCTCACACACTTTCTCCAGTGTGCTACACCTCACACACTTTACCCAGTGTGCTGCATCTCACACACTTTCCCAGAGTGCTACATCTCACACACTTTCCCCAGTGTGCTACATCTCACACACTTTCCCAAAGTGCTACATCTCACACACATTCCCCAGTGTGCTACATCTCACACACTTTCCCAGACTGCTACATCTCACATACTTTCCCCAGAATGCTACACCTCACACACTTTCCCCTGAGTGCGACATCTCACACACTTTCCCCAGTGTGCTACACCCCACACACTTTCCCCAGAGTGCTACATCTCACACACATTTCCCACTGTGCTACACCTCAAACACTTTCCCTAGTGTGCTACATCTCACACACTTTCCCCACTGTGCTACACTTCACACACTTTCCCAAGTGTGCTACATCTCACACACTTTCCCCAGAGTGCTACGTCTCACACACGTTCCCCAGTGTTCTACATCTCACACACTTTCCCCATAGTGCTACACCTCACACACTTTCCCCAGTGTGCTACATCTCACACACTTTCCCCAGAGTGCTACACCTCACAGACTTTCCCCAGAGTGCTACTCCTCACACACTTTCCCCAGAGTGCTGCACCTCACACACTTTCCCCAGTGTGTGTCATCTCACACACTTTCCCCAGAGTGCTACACTTCACACACTTTCCCAAGTGTGCTACATCGCACACACTTTCCCCAGTGTGCTACGTCTCACACACGTTCCCCAGTGTGCTACACCTCACACACTTTCCCCAGAGTGCTGCACCTCACACAATTACCTCAGTGTGCTACATCTCACACACTTTCCCCAGAGTGCTACACCTCACACACTTTCCCCAGAGTGCTACACCTCACACACTTTCCCCAGTGTGCTACATCTCACACACTTTCCCCAGAGTGCTACACCTCACAGACTTTCCCCAGAGTGCTACTCCTCACACACTTTCCCCAGAGTGCTGCACCTCACACAATTACCTCAGTGTGCTGCATCTCACACACTTTCCCCAGAGTGCTGCCCCTCACACACTTTCCCCAGTGTGTGTCATCTCACACACTTTCCCCAGAGTGCTACATCTCACACACTTTCCCCAGAGTGCTACACTTCACACACTTTCCCAAGTTCGCTACATCTCACACACTTTCCCCAGAGTGCTACACCTCACAGACTTTCCCCAGAGTGCTACTCCTCACACACATTCCCCAGAGTGCTGCACCTCACACACTTACCTCAGTGTGCTGCACCTCACACACTTTCCCCAGTGTGTGTCATCTCACACACTTTCCACAGAGTGCTACATCTCACACACTTTCCCCAGTGTGCTACACCTCACACACTTTCCCCAGTGTGCTACATCTCACACAGTTTCCCCAGTGTGCTACATCTCACCCACTTTCCCCAGAGTGCTACATCTCACACACTTTCCCCAGAGTGCTACACCTCACAGACTTTCCCCAGAGTGCTGCACCTCACACACTTTCCCCAGTGTGCTACATCTCACACACTTTCCCCAGTGTGCTACATCTCACACACTTTCCCCAGAGTGCTACATCTCACGAACTTTCCGCAGTGTGCTACATCTCACAGACTTTCTCCACTGTGGTACATCTCACACACTTTCCCCAGAGTGCTACACTTCACACACTTTCCCAAGTGTGCTACATCTCACACACTTTCTCCAGAGTGCTACGTCTCACACACGTTCCCCAGTGTGCTACATCTCACACACTTTCCCCAGAGTGCTACACCTCACACACTTTCCCCAGTGTGCTACTCCTCACACACTTTCCCCAGAGTGCTGCACCTCACACACTTACCTCAGTGTGCTACATCTCACACACTTTCCCCAGAGTGCTGCACCTCACACACTTTCCCCAGTGTGCTACATCTCACACACTTTCCCCAGAGTGCTACGTCTCACACACGTTCCCCAGTGTGCTACATCTCACACACTTTCCCCAGAGTGCTACACCTCACAGACTTTCCCCAGTGTGCTACATCTCACACACTTTCCCCAGAGTGCTACACCTCACAGACATTCCCCAGAGTGCTAATCCTCACACACTTGCCCCAGAGTGCTGCACCTCACAGACTTATATCAGTGTGCTACATCTCACACACTTTCCCCAGAGTGCTACATCTCACACACTTTCCCCACTGTGCTACATCTCACACACTTTCCCCAGAGTGCTACACTTCACACACTTTCCCAAGTGTGCTACATCTCACACACTTTCCCCAGAGTGCTACACCTCACAGACTTTCCCCAGAGTGCTACTCCTCACACACATTCCCCAGAGTGCTGCACCTCACACACTTACCTCAATGTGCTACATCTCACACACTTTCCCCAGAGTGCTGCACCTCACACACTTTCCCCAGTGTGTGTCATCTCACACACTTTCCCCAGAGTGCTACATCTCACACACTTTCCCGAGAGTGCTAAATCTCACACACTTTCCCCAGTGTGCTACATCTCACACACTTTCCCCAGAGTGCTACATCTCACACACTTTCCGCAGTGTGCTACATCTCACACACTTTCCGCAGTGTGCTACATCTCACAGACTTTCCCCAGAGTGCTACACTTCACACACTTTCCCAAGTGTGCTACATCTCACACACTTTCCCCAGAGTGCTACACCTCACAGACTTTCCCCAGAGTGCTACTCCTCACACACTTTCCCCAGAGTGCTACATCTCACACACTTTCCCCAGAGTGCTACATCTCACACACTTTCCGCAGTGTGCTTCATCTCACAGACTTTCCCCAGAGTGCTACATCTCACACACTTTCCCCAGAGTGCTAAATCTCACACACTTTCCCCAGTGTGCTACATCTCACACACTTTCCCCAGTGTGTGTCATCTCACACACTTTCCCCAGAGTGCTACATCTCACGCACTTTCCCTAGAGTGCTAAATCTCACACACTTTCCCCAGTGTGCTACATCTCACACACTTTCCCCAGAGTGCTACATGTCACACACTTTCCGCAGTGTGCTACATCTCACACACTTTCCGCAGTGTGCTACATCTCACAGACTTTCCCCAGAGTGCTACATCTCACACACTTTCCCCAGAATGCTACATCTCACACATTTCCCCACTGTGCTACATCTCACACACTTTCCCCACTGTGCTACATCTCACACACTTTCCCCAGAGTGCTACGTCTCACACACGTTCCCCAGTGTTCTACATCTCACACACTTTCCCCAGAGTGCTACATCTCACACACTTTCCCCAGAGTGCTACACCTCACAGACTTTCCCCAGAGTGCTACTCCTCACACACTTTCCCCAGAGTGCTGCACCTCACACACTTACCTCAGTGTGCTGCACCTCACACACTTTCCCCAGTGTGTGTCATCTCACACACTTTCCCCAGAGTGCTACATCTCACACACTTTCCCCAGTGTGCTACACCTCACACACTTTCCCCAGTGTGCTACATCTCACACACTTTCCCCAGTGTGCTACATCTCACACACTTTCCTCAGAGTGCTACATCTCACACACTTTCCCCAGAGTGCTACACCTCACACACTTTCCCCAGTATGCTACATCTCACACACTTTTCCCAGTGTGCTCCATCTCACACACTTTCCCCAGTGTGCTACATCTCACACACTTTCCCCAGTGTGCTACACCTCACACACTTTCCCCAGTGTGCTACATCTCACACACTTTCCCCAGTGTGCTACATCTCACACACTTTCCCCAGAGTGCTACATCTCACACACTTTCCCCAGAGTGCTACATCTCACACACTTTCCCCAGAGTGCTACATCTCACACACTTTCTCCAGTGTGCTACACCTCACACACTTTACCCAGTGTGCGACATCTCACACACTTTCCCAGAGTGCTACATCGCACACACTTTCCCCAGTGTGCTACATCTCACACACTTTCCCAGAGTGCTACATCTCACACACTATCCCCAGAGTGCTACATCTCACACACTTTCCCCAGAGTGCTACATCTCACACACTTTCCGCAGTGTGCTTCATCTCACACACTTTCCCCAGAGTGCTACATCTCACACACTTTCCCCACTGTGCTACATCTCACACACTTTCCCCACGGTGCTACACTTCACACACTTTCCCAAGTGTGCTACATCTCACACACTTTCCCCAGACTGCTACGTCTCACACACGTTCCCCAGAGTGCTACATCTCACACACTTTCCCCAGAGTGCTACACCTCACAGACTTTCCCCAGAGTGCTACTCCTCGCACACTTTCCCCAGAGTGCTGCACCTCACACACTTACCTCAGTGTGCTACATCTCACACACTTTCCCCAGTGTGTGTCATCTCACACACTTTCCCCAGAGTGCTACATCTCACACACTTTCCCCAGAGTGCTAAATCTCACACACTTTCCCCAGTGTGCTACATCTCACACACATTCCCCAGTGTGTTTCATCTCACACACTTTCCCCAGTGTGCTACATCTCACACACTTTCCCCAGAGTGCTACACTTCACAGACTTTCCCAAGTGTGCTACATCTCACACACTTTCCCCAGAGTGCTACACCTCACACACCTTCCCCAGTGTGCTACATCTCACACACTTTCCCCAGAGTGCTACACCTCACACACTTTCCCCAGTTTGCTACATCTCACACACTTTCCCCAGAGTGCTACACCTCGCACACTTTCCCCAGTGTGCTACATCTCACACACTTTCCCAGAGTGCTACATCTCACACACATTCCCCAGTGTGCTACATCTCACACACTTTCCCAGAGTGCTACATCTCACATACTTTCCCCAGAATGCTACACCTCACAGACTTTCCCCAGAGTGCTACATTTCACACACTTTCCCCACTGTGCTACATCTCACACACTTTCCCCAGAGTGCTACACTTCACACACTTTCCCAAGTGTGCTACGTCTCACACACGTTCCCCAGTGTGCTACACCTCACAGACTTTCCCCAGAGTGCTACTCCTCACACACTTTCCCCAGAGTGCTACACTTCACAGACTTTCCCAAGTGTGCTACATCTCACACACTTTCCCCAGAGTGCTACACCTCACACACCTTCCCCAGTGTGCTACATCTCACACACTTTCCCCAGAGTGCTACACCTCACACACTTTCCCCAGTTTGCTACATCTCACACACTTTCCCCAGAGTGCTACACCTCACACACTTTCCCCAGTGTGCTACATCTCACACACTTTCCCAGAGTGCTACATCTCACACACATTCCCCAGTGTGCTACATCTCACACACTTTCCCAGAGTGCTACATCTCACATACTTTCCCCAGAATGCTACACCTCACAGACTTTCCCCAGAGTGCTACATTTCACACACTTTCCCCACTGTGCTACATCTCACACACTTTCCCCAGAGTGCTACACTTCACACATGTTCCCAAGTGTGCTACGTCTCACACACGTTCCCCAGTGTGCTACACCTCACAGACTTTCCCCAGAGTGCTACTCCTCACACACTTTCCCCAGAGTGCTACATCTCACACACTTTCCCCAGAGTGCTACATCTCACACACTTTCCCCAGATTGCTAAATCTCACACACTTTCCCCAGAGTGCTACGTCTCTCACACTTTCCCCAGAGTGCTGCACCTCACACACTTTCCCCAGTGTGCTACATCTCACACACTTTCCCCAGAGTGCTACGTCTCTCACACTTTCCCCAGAGTGCTGCACCTCACACACTTTCCCCAGTGTGCTACATCTCACACACTTTCCCCAGAGTGCTACGTCTCTCACACTTTCCCCAGAGTGCTGCACCTCACACACTTTCCCCAGTGTGCTACATCTCACACACTTTCCCCAGAGTGCTACGTCTCTCACACTTTCCCCAGAGTGCTGCACCTCACACACTTTCCCCAGAGTGCTACATCTCACACACTTTCCCCAGAGTGCTACATCTCACACACTTTCCCCAGATTGCTAAATCTCACACACTTTCCCCAGAGTGCTGCATCACACACACTTTCCCCAGTGTGCTACATCTCACACACTTTCCCCAGAGTGCTACATCTCACACACTTTCCCCAGAGTGCTGCATCTCACACACTTTCCGCAGTGTGCTACATCTCACAGACTTTCCCCAGAGTGCTACATCTCACACACTTTCCCCAGAATGCTACATATCACACACTTTCCCCACTGTGCTACAACTCACACACTTTCCCCAGAGTGCTACACTTCACACACTTTCCCAAGTGTGCTACATCTCACACACTTTCCCCAGTGTGCTACGTCTCACACACGTTCCCCAGTGTGCTACATCTCACACACTTTCCCCAGAGTGCTACATCTCACACACTTTCCGCAGAGTGCTACACCTCACACACTTTCCCCAGTGTGTGTCATCTCACACACTTTCCCCAGAGTGCTACATCTCACACACTTTCCCCACTGTGCTACATCTCACACACTTTCCCCAGAGTGCTACATCTCACACACTTTCCCCAGTGTGCTACACCTCACACACTTTCCCCAGTGTGCTACATCTCACACACTTTCCCCAGTGTGCTACATCTCACACACTTTCCTCAGAGTGCTACATCTCACACACTTTCCCCAGAGTGCTACACCTCACACACTTTCCCCAGTATGCTACATCTCACACACTTTTCCCAGTGTGCTCCATCTCACACACTTTCCCCAGTGTGCTACATCTCACACACTTTCCCCAGTGTGCTACACCTCACACACTTTCCCCAGTGTGCTACATCTCACACACTTTCCCCAGTGTGCTACATCTCACACACTTTCCCCAGAGTGCTACATCTCACACACTTTCCCCAGTGTGCTACATCTCACACACTTTCCCCAGAGTGCTACATCTCACACACTTTCTCCAGTGTGCTACACCTCACACACTTTACCCAGTGTGCGACATCTCACACACTTTCCCAGAGTGCTACATCGCACACACTTTCCCCAGTGTGCTACATCTCACACACTTTCCCAGAGTGCTACATCTCACACACATTCCCCAGTGTGCTACATCTCACACACTTTCCCAGAGTGCTACATCTCACACACTTTCCCCAGTGTGTGTCATCTCACACACTTTCCCCAGTGTGCTACATCTCACACACTTTCCCCAGAGTGCTACATCTCATACACTTTCCCCAGAGTGCTCCATCTCACACCATTTCCCCACTGTGCTACATCTCACACACTTTCCCCAGAGTGCTACACTTCACACACTTTCCCAAGTGTGCTACATCTCACACACTTTCCCCAGAGTGCTCCACCTCACACACCTTCCCCAGTGTGCTACATCTCACACACTTTCCCCAGAGTGCTACACCTCACACACTTTCCCCAGTGTGCTACATCTCACACACTTTCCCCAGAGTGCTACACCTCACAGACTTTCCCCAGAGTGCTACTCCTCACACACTTTCCCCAGAGTGCTGCACCTCACACACTTACCTCAGTGTGCTACATCTCACACACTTTCCCCAGAGTGCTGCACCTCACACACTTTCCCCAGCGTGCTACATCTCACACACGTTCCCCAGAGTGCTCCGTCTCACACACGTTCCCCAGTGTGCGACATCTCACACACTTTCCCAAGAGTGCTACACCTCACACACTTTCCCCAGTGTGCTACATCTCACACACTTTCCCCAGAGTGCTACGTCTCACACACGTTCCCCAGTGTGCTACATCTCACACACTTTCCCCAGAGTGCTACACCTCACACACTTTCCCCAGTGTGCTACATCTCACACACTTTCCCCAGAGTGGTACACCTCACAGACTTTCCCCAGAGTGCTACTCCTCACACACATTCCCCAGAGTGCTGCACCTCACACACTTACCTGAATGTGCTACATCTCACACACTTTCCCCAGAGTGCTGCACCTCACACACTTTCCCCAGTGTGTGTCATCTCACACACTTTCCCCAGAGTGCTACATCTCACACACTTTCCCTAGAGTGCTAAATCTCACACACTTTCCCCAGAGTGCTACATCTCACACACTTTCCCCAGAGTGCTACACCTCACACACTTTCCCCAGAGTGCTACATCTCACACACTTTCCCCAGAGTGCTACACCTCAGACACTTTCCCCTGAGTGCGACATCTCACATACTTTCCCCAGAGTGCTGCACCTCACACACTTTCCCCTGAGTGCGACATCTCACACACTTTCCCCAGTGTTCTACATCACACAGACTTTCCCCAGTGTGCTACATCTCACTCACTTTCCCCAGAGTGCTACATCACACACACTTTCCCCAGAGTGCTACACCTCACACACTTTCCCCAGTGTGCTACATCTCACACACTTTCCCCAGTGTGCTACACCTCACACACTTTCCCCAGTGTGCTACATCTCACACACTTTCCCCAGTGTGCTACATCTCAAACACTTTCCCCAGTGTGCTACATCTCACACACTTTCCCCAGAGTGCTACAGCTCACACACTTTACCCAGTGTGCGACATCTCACACACTTTCCCAGAGTGCTACATCGCACACACTTTCCCCAGTGTGCTACATCTCACACACTTTCCCAGAGTGCTACATCTCACACACATTCCCCAGTGTGCTACATCTCACACACTTTCCCAGAGTGCTACATCTCACACACTTTCCCCAGTGTGTGTCATCTCACACACTTTCCCCAGTGTGCTACATCTCACACACTTTCCCCAGAGTGCTACATCTCATACACTTTCCCCAGAGTGCTCCATCTCACACCATTTCCCCACTGTGCTACATCTCACACACTTTCCCCAGAGTGCTACACTTCACACACTTTCCCAAGTGTGCTACATCTCACACACTTTCCCCAGAGTGCTCCACCTCACACACCTTCCCCAGTGTGCTACATCTCACACACTTTCCCCAGAGTGCTACACCTCACACACTTTCCCCAGTGTGCTACATCTCACACACTTTCCCCAGAGTGCTACACCTCACAGACTTTCCCCAGAGTGCTACTCCTCACACACTTTCCCCAGAGTGCTGCACCTCACACACTTACCTCAGTGTGCTACATCTCACACACTTTCCCCAGAGTGCTGCACCTCACACACTTTCCCCAGCGTGCTACATCTCACACACTTTCCCCAGAGTGCTCCGTCTCACACACGTTCCCCAGTGTGCGACATCTCACACACTTTCCCAAGAGTGCTACACCTCACACACTTTCCCCAGTGTGCTACATCTCACACACTTTCCCCAGAGTGCTACGTCTCACACACGTTCCCCAGTGTGCTACATCTCACACACTTTCCCCAGAGTGCTACACCTCACACACTTTCCCCAGTGTGCTACATCTCACACACTTTCCCCAGAGTGGTACACCTCACAGACTTTCCCCAGAGTGCTACTCCTCACACACATTCCCCAGAGTGCTGCACCTCACACACTTACCTGAATGTGCTACATCTCACACACTTTCCCCAGAGTGCTGCACCTCACACACTTTCCCCAGTGTGTGTCATCTCACACACTTTCCCCAGAGTGCTACATCTCACACACTTTCCCTAGAGTGCTAAATCTCACACACTTTCCCCAGAGTGCTACATCTCACACACTTTCCCCAGAGTGCTACACCTCACACACTTTCCCCAGAGTGCTACATCTCACACACTTTCCCCAGAGTGCTACACCTCAGACACTTTCCCCTGAGTGCGACATCTCACATACTTTCCCCAGAGTGCTGCACCTCACACACTTTCCCCTGAGTGCGACATCTCACACACTTTCCCCAGTGTTCTACATCACACAGACTTTCCCCAGTGTGCTACATCTCACTCACTTTCCCCAGAGTGCTACATCACACACACTTTCCCCAGAGTGCTACACCTCACACATTTTCCCCAGTGTGCTACATCTCACACACTTTCCCCAGTGTGCTACACCTCACACACTTTCCCCAGTGTGCTACATCTCACACACTTTCCCCAGTGTGCTACATCTCAAACACTTTCCCCAGTGTGCTACATCTCACACACTTTCCCCAGAGTGCTACAGCTCACACACTTTCCCCAGTGTGCTACATCTCACACACTTTCCCCAGAGTGCTACATCACCCACACTTTCCCCAGAGTGCTACATCTCACACACTTTCCCCAGTGTGCTACACCTCACACACTTTCCCCAGAGTGCTACATCTCACACACTTTCCCCAGAGTGCTACACCTCACACACTTTCCCCAGTGTGCTACATCTCACACACTTTCCCCAGAGTGCTACATCTCACACACTTTCCCCAGAGTGCTACATCTCACACACTTTCCGCAGTGTGCTTCATCTCACAGACTTTCCCCAGAGTGCTACATCTCACACAATTTCCCCAGAGTGCTACATCTCACACACTTTCCCCACTGTGCTACATCTCACACACTTTCCCCACAGTGCTACACTTCACACACTTTCCCAAGTGTGCTACATCTCACACACTTTCCCCAGAGTGCTACGTCTCACACACGTTCCCCAGTGTGCTACATCTCACAGACTTTCCCCAGAGTGCTACATCTCACACACTTTCCCCAGAGTGCTGCACCTCACACAGTTTCCCCAGTGTGTGTCATCTCACACACTTTCCCCAGAGTGCTACATCTCACACACTTTCCCCAGAGTGCTACACTTCACACACTTTCCCAAGTGTGCTACATCTCACACACTTTCCCCAGTGTGCTACGTCTCACGCACGTTCCCCAGTGTGCTACATCTCACACACTTTCCCCAGAGTGCTACACCTCACACACTTTCCCCAGTGTGCTACATCTCACACACTTTCCCCAGAGTGCTACACCTCACAGACTTTCCCCAGAGTGCTACTCCTCACACACATTCCCCAGAGTGCTGCACCTCACACACTTACCTCAGTGTGCTACATCTCACACACTTTCCCCAGAGTGCTGCACCTCACACACTTTCCCCAGTGTGTGTCATCTCACACACTTTCCCCAGAGTGCTACATCTCACACACTTTCCCCAGTGTGCTACACATCACACACTTTCCCCAGTGTGCTACATCTCACACAGTTTCCCCAGTGTGCTACATCTCACCCACTTTCCCCAGAGTGCTACATCTCACACACTTTCCCCAGAGTGCTACACCTCACACACTTTACCCAGTGTGCTACATCTCACACACTTTCCCCAGTGTGCTACATCTCACACACTTTCCCCAGTGTGCTACATCTCACACACTTTCCCCAGAGTGCTACACCTCACACCCTTTCCCTAGAGTGCAACCTCACATACTTTCCCCAGAGTGCTACATTTCACACACTTTCCCCAGAGTGCTACATCGCACATACTTTCCCCAGAGTGTTACATCTCACACACTTTCCCCAGAGTGCTACATCTCACACACTTTCCCCAGTGTGCTACATCTCACACACATTCCCCAGAGTGCTACACCTCACACACTTTACCCAGTGTGCTACATCTCACACAATTTCCCAGAGTGCTACATCTCACACACTTTCCCCAGTGTGCTACATCTCACACACTTTCCCAGAGTGCTACATCTCACACACTTTCCCCAGTGTGCTACACCTCACACACTTTCCCAGAGTGCTACATCTCACACACATTCCCCAGTGTGCTACATCTCACACACTTTCCCAGAGTGCTACATCTCACACACATCCCCCAGTGTGCTACATCTCACACACTTTCCCCAGAGTGCTACATCTCACACACATTTCCCACTGTGCTACACCTCAAACACTTTCCCTAGTGTGCTACATCTCACACACTTTCCCCAGTGTGCTACATCTCACACACTTTCCCCAGAGTGCTACATTTCACACACTTTCCCCAGAGTGCTACACCTCAGACACTTTCCCCTGAGTGCGACATCTCACATACTTTCCCCAGAGTGCTACACCTCACACACTTTCCCCTGAGTGCGACATCTCACACACTTTCCCCAGTGTTCTACACCACACAGACTTTCCCCAGTGTGCTACATCTCACACACTTTCCCCAGAGTGCTACACCTCACACACTTTCCCCAGTGTGCTACATCTCACACACTTTCCCCAGTGTGCTACACCTCACACACTTTCCCAAGTGTGCTACATCTCACACACGTTCCCCAGTGTGCCACATCTCACACACTTTCCCCAGTGTGCTACATCTCACACACTTTCCCCAGAGTGCTACAGCTCACACACTTTCCCCAGTGTGCTACATCTCACACACTTTCCCCAGAGTGCTACATCTCCCACACTTTCCCCAGAGTGCTACACCTCACACACTTTCCCCAGTGTGCTACACCTCACACACTTTCCCCAGAGTGCTACATCTCACACACTTTCCCCAGAGTGCTACACCTCACACACTTTCCCCCAGTGTGCTACATCTCACACACTTTCCCCAGAGTGCTACATCTCACACACTTTCCCAGAGTGCTGCATCTCACACACTTTCCGCAGTGTGCTTCATCTCACAGACTTTCCCCAGAGTGCTACACCTCACACACTTTCCCCAGTGTGCTACACCTCACACACTTTCCCCAGAGTGCTACATCTCACACACTTTCCCCAGAGTGCTACATCTCACACACTTTCCCCAGAGTGCTACATCTCACACACTTTCCGCAGTGTGCTTCATCTCACACACTTTCCCCAGAGTGCTACATCTCACACACTTTCCCCACTGTGCTACATCTCACACACTTTCCCCAGAGTGCTACACTTCACACACTTTCCCAAGTGTGCTACATCTCACACACTTTCCCCAGAGTGCTACGTCTCACACACGTTCCCCAGTGTGCTACATCTCACAGACTTTCCCCAGAGTGCTACACCTCACACACTTTCCCCAGTGTGCTAAACCTCACACACTTTCCCCAGAGTGCTACATCTCACACACTTTCCCCAGAGTGCTACATCTCACACACTTTCCCCAGAGTGCTACATCTCACACACTTTCCCCACTGTGCTACATCTCACACACTTTCCCCACGGTGCTACACTTCACACACTTTCCCAAGTGTGCTACATCTCACACACTTTCCCCAGACTGCTACGTCTCACACACGTTCCCCAGAGTGCTACATCTCACACACTTTCCCCAGAGTGCTACACCTCACAGACTTTCCCCAGAGTGCAACTCCTCACACACTTTCCCCAGAGTGCTGCACCTCACACACTTACCTCAGTGTGCTACATCTCACACACTTTCCCCAGTGTGTGTCATCTCACACACTTTCCCCAGAGTGCTACATCTCACACACTTTCCCCAGAGTGCTAAATCTCACACACTTTCCCCAGTGTGCTACATGTCACACACTTTCCCCAGTGTGTTTCATCTCACACACTTTCCCCAGTGTGCTACATCTCACAGACTTTCCCCAGTGTGCTACATCTCACACACTTTCCCCAGAGTGCTACACTTCACAGACTTTCCCAAGTGTGCTACATCTCACACACTTTCCCCAGAGTGCTACACCTCACACACCTTCCCCAGTGTGCTACATCTCACACACTTTCCCCAGAGTGCTACACCTCACACACTTTCCCCAGTTTGCTACATCTCACACACTTTCCCCAGAGTGCTACACCTCACACACTTTCCCCAGTGTGCTACATCTCACACACTTTCCCAGAGTGCTACATCTCACACACATTCCCCAGTGTGCTACATCTCACACACTTTCCCAGAGTGCTACATCTCACATACTTTCCCCAGAATGCTACACCTCACAGACTTTCCCCAGAGTGCTACATTTCACACACTTTCCCCACTGTGCTACATCTCACACACTTTCCCCAGAGTGCTACACTTCACACACTTTCCCAAGTGTGCTACGTCTCACACACGTTCCCCAGTGTGCTACACCTCACAGACTTTCCCCAGAGTGCTACTCCTCACACACTTTCCCCAGAGTGCTACACTTCACAGACTTTCCCAAGTGTGCTACATCTCACACACTTTCCCCAGAGTGCTACACCTCACACACCTTCCCCAGTGTGCTACATCTCACACACTTTCCCCAGAGTGCTACACCTCACACACTTTCCCCAGTTTGCTACATCTCACACACTTTCCCCAGAGTGCTACACCTCACACACTTTCCCCAGTGTGCTACATCTCACACACTTTCCCCAGAGTGCTACATCTCACACACTTTCCCCAGAGTGCTACACTTCACACACTTTCCCAAGTGTGCTACGTCTCACACACGTTCCCCAGTGTGCTACACCTCACAGACTTTCCCCAGAGTGCTACTCCTCACACACTTTCCCCAGAGTGCTACATCTCACACACTTTCCCCAGAGTGCTACATCTCACACACTTTCCCCAGATTGCTAAATCTCACACACTTTCCCCAGAGTGCTACGTCTCTCACACTTTCCCCAGAGTGCTGCACCTCACACACTTTCCCCAGTGTGCTACATCTCACACACTTTCCCCAGAGTGCTACATCTCACACACTTTCCCCAGATTGCTAAATCTCACACACTTTCCCCAGAGTGCTGCATCTCACACACTTTCCCCAGTGTGCTACATCTCACACACTTTCCCCAGAGTGCTACATCTCACACACTTTCCCCAGATTGCTAAATCTCACACACTTTCCCCAGAGTGCTACATCTCACACACTTTCCCCAGAGTGCTGCATCTCACACACTTTCCGCAGTGTGCTACATCTCACAGACTTTCCCCAGAGTGCTACATCTCACACACTTTCCCCAGAGTGCTACATATCACACACTTTCCCCACTGTGCTACAACTCACACACTTTCCCCAGAGTGCTACACTTCACACACTTTCCCAAGTGTGCTACATCTCACACACTTTCCCCAGTGTGCTACGTCTCACACACGTTCCCCAGTGTGCTACATCTCACACACTTTCCCCAGAGTGCTACATCTCACACACTTTCCGCAGAGTGCTACACCTCACACACTTTCCCCAGTGTGTGTCATCTCACACACTTTCCCCAGAGTGCTACATCTCACACACTTTCCCCACTGTGCTACATCTCACACACTTTCCCCAGAGTGCTACATCTCACACACTTTCCCCAGTGTGCTACACCTCACACACTTTCCCCAGTGTGCTACATCTCACACACTTTCCCCAGTGTGCTACATCTCACACACTTTCCTCAGAGTGCTACATCTCACACACTTTCCCCAGAGTGCTACACCTCACACACTTTCCCCAGTATGCTACATCTCACACACTTTTCCCAGTGTGCTCCATCTCACACACTTTCCCCAGTGTGCTACATCTCACACACTTTCCCCAGTGTGCTACACCTCACACACTTTCCCCAGTGTGCTACATCTCACACACTTTCCCCAGTGTGCTACATCTCACACACTTTCCCCAGAGTGCTACATCTCACACACTTTCCCCAGTGTGCTACATCTCACACACTTTCCCCAGAGTGCTACATCTCACACACTTTCTCCAGTGTGCTACACCTCACACACTTTACCCAGTGTGCGACATCTCACACACTTTCCCAGAGTGCTACATCGCACACACTTTCCCCAGTGTGCTACATCTCACACACTTTCCCAGAGTGCTACATCTCACACACATTCCCCAGTGTGCTACATCTCACACACTTTCCCAGAGTGCTACATCTCACACACTTTCCCCAGTGTGTGTCATCTCACACACTTTCCCCAGTGTGCTACATCTCACACACTTTCCCCAGAGTGCTACATCTCATACACTTTCCCCAGAGTGCTCCATCTCACACCATTTCCCCACTGTGCTACATCTCACACACTTTCCCCAGAGTGCTACACTTCACACACTTTCCCAAGTGTGCTACATCTCACACACTTTCCCCAGAGTGCTCCACCTCACACACCTTCCCCAGTGTGCTACATCTCACACACTTTCCCCAGAGTGCTACACCTCACACACTTTCCCCAGTGTGCTACATCTCACACACTTTCCCCAGAGTGCTACACCTCACAGACTTTCCCCAGAGTGCTACTCCTCACACACTTTCCCCAGAGTGCTGCACGTCACACACTTACCTCAGTGTGCTACATCTCACACACTTTCCCCAGAGTGCTGCACCTCACACACTTTCCCCAGCGTGCTACATCTCACACACTTTCCCCAGAGTGCTCCGTCTCACACACGTTCCCCAGTGTGCGACATCTCACACACTTTCCCAAGAGTGCTACACCTCACACACTTTCCCCAGTGTGCTACATCTCACACACTTTCCCCAGAGTGCTACACCTCACACACTTTCCCCAGTGTGCTACATCTCACACACTTTCCCCAGATTGCTAAATCTCACACACTTTCCCCAGTGTGCTACATCTCACACACTTTCCCCAGAGTGCTGCATCTCACACACTTTCCGCAGTGTGCTACATCTCACAGACTTTCCCCAGAGTGCTACATCTCACACACTTTCCCCAGAGTGCTACATATCACACACTTTCCCCACTGTGCTACAACTCACACACTTTCCCCAGAGTGCTACACTTCACACACTTTCCCAAGTGTGCTACATCTCACACACCTTCCCCAGAGTGCTGCACCTCATACACTTTCCCAAGTGTGCTACATCTCACACACCTTCCCCAGAGTGCTACACCTCACACACGTTCCCCAGTGTGCTACATCTCACACACTTTCCCCAGAGTGCTACACCTCATACACTTTCCCCAGTGTGCTACATCTCACACACTTTCCGCAGAGTGCTACACCTCACACACTTTCCCCAGTGTGTGTCATCTCACACACTTTCCCCAGAGTTCTACATCTCACACACTTTCCCCACTGTGCTACATCTCACACACTTTCCCCAGAGTGCTACATCTCACACACTTTCCCCAGTGTGCTACACCTCACACACTTTCCCCAGTGTGCTACATCTCACACACTTTCCCCAGTGTGCAACATCTCACACACTTTCCTCAGAGTGCTACATCTCACACACTTTCCCCAGAGTGCTACACCTCACACACTTTCCCCAGTATGCTACATCTCACACACTTTTCCCAGTGTGCTCCATCTCACACACTTTCCCCAGTGTGCTACATCTCACACACTTTCCCCAGTGTGCTACACCTCACACACTTTCCCCAGTGTGCTACATCTCACACACTTTCCCCAGTGTGCTACATCTCACACACTTTCCCCAGAGTGCTACATCTCACACACTTTCTCCAGTGTGCTACACCTCACACACTTTACCCAGTGTGCTACATCTCACACACTTTCCCAGAGTGCTACATCTCACACACTTTCCCCAGTGTGCTACATCTCACACACTTTCCCAGAGTGCTACATCTCACACACATTCCCCAGTGTGCTACATCTCACACACTTTCCCAGAGTGCTACATCTCACACACTTTCCCCAGTGTGTGTCATCTCACACATTTTCCCCAGTGTGCTACATCTCACACACTTTCCCCAGAGTGCTACATCTCATACACTTTCCCCAGAGTGCTCCATCTCACACCATTTCCCCACTGTGCTACATCTCACACACTTTCCCCAGAGTGCTACACTTCACACACTTTCCCAAGTGTGCTACATCTCACACACTTTCCCCAGAGTGCTCCACCTCACACACCTTCCCCAGTGTGCTACATCTCACACACTTTCCCCAGAGTGCTACACCTCACACACTTTCCCCAGTGTGCTACATCTCACACACTTTCCCCAGAGTGCTACACCTCACAGACTTTCCCCAGAGTGCTACTCCTCACACACTTTCCCCAGAGTGCTGCACCTCACACACTTACCTCAGTGTGCTACATCTCACACACTTTCCCCAGAGTGCTGCACCTCACACACTTTCCCCAGCGTGCTACATCTCACACACTTTCCCCAGAGTGCTACGTCTCACACACGTTCCCCAGTGTGCGACATCTCACACACTTTCCCAAGAGTGCTACACCTCACACACTTTCCCCAGTGTGCTACATATCACACACTTTCCCCAGAGTGCTACACCTCACAGACTTTCCCCAGAGTGCTACATCTCACACACTTTCCCCAGAGTGCTAAATCTCACACACTTTCCCCAGTGTGCTACATCTCACACACTTTCCCCAGAGTGCTGCATCTCACACACTTTCCGCAGTGTGCTACATCTCACAGACTTTCCCCAGAGTGCTACATCTCACACACTTTCCCCAGAGTGCTACATCTCACACACTTTCCCCAGAGTGCTGCACCTCACACACTTACCTCAGTGTGCTACATCTCACACACATTCCCCAGAGTGCTGCACCTCACACACTTTCCCCAGTGTGTGTCATCTCACACACTTTCCCCAGTGTGCTACATCTCACACACTTTCCCCACTGTGCTACATCTCACACACTTTCCCCAGTGTGCTACATCTCACACACTTTCCCCAGAGTGCTACATCTCACACACTTTCCCCAGTGTGCTACACCTCACACACTTTCCCCAGTGTGCTACATCTCACACAGTTTCCCCAGTGTGCTACATCTCACCCACTTCCCCAGAGTGCTACATCTCACACACATTCCCCAGAGTGCGACACCTCACACACTTTCCCCAGTGTGCTACATCTCTCACACTTTCCCCAGTGTGCTACATCTCACACACTTTCCCCAGTGTGCTACATCTCACACACTTTCCCCAGAGTGCTACACCTCACACCCTTTCCCCAGAGTGCAACCTCACATACTTTCCCCAGAGTGCTACATTTCACACACTTTCCCCAGAGTGCTACATCTCACACACTTTCCCCAGAGTGCTCCATCTCACACACTTTCCCCAGTGTGCTACATCTCACACACATTCCCCAGAGTGCTACATCTCACACACTTTCTCCAGTGTGCTACACCTCACACACTTTACCCAGTGTGCTACATCTCACACACTTTCCCAGAGTGCTACATCTCACACACTTTCCCCAGTGTGCTACATCTCACACACTTTCCCAGAGTGCTACATCTCACACACTTTCCCAGTGTGCTACATCTCACACACATTCCCCAGTGTGCTACATCTCACACACTTTCCCCAGAGTGCTACATTTCACACACTTTCCCCAGAGTGCTACACCTCAGACACTTTCCCCTGAGTGCGACATCTCACACACTTTCCCCAGTGTTCTACACCACACAGACTTTCCCCAGTGTGCTACATCTCACTCACTTTCCCCAGAGTGCTACATCACACACACTTTCCCCAGAGTGCTACACCTCACACACTTTCCCCAGTGTGCTACATCTCACACACTTTCCCCAGTGTGCTACACCTCACACACTTTCCCCAGTGTGCTACATCTCACACACTTTCCCCAGTGTGCTACATCTCAAACACTTTCCCCAGTGTGCTACATCTCACACACTTTCCCCAGAGTGCTACAGCTCACACACTTTCCCCAGTGTGCTACATCTCACACACTTTCCCCAGAGTGCTACATCACCCACACTTTCCCCAGAGTGCTACATCTCACACACTTTCCCCAGTGTGCTACACCTCACACACTTTCCCCAGAGTGCTACATCTCACACACTTTCCCCAGAGTGCTACGCCTCACACACTTTCCCCAGTGTGCTACATCTCACACACTTTCCCCAGAGTGCTACATCTCACACACTTTCCCCAGAGTGCTACATCTCACACACTTTCCGCAGTGTGCTTCATCTCACAGACTTTCCCCAGAGTGCTACATCTCACACAATTTCCCCAGAGTGCTACATCTCACACACTTTCCCCACTGTGCTACATCTCACACACTTTCCCCACAGTGCTACACTTCACACACTTTCCCAAGTGTGCTACATCTCACACACTTTCCCCAGAGTGCTACGTCTCACACACGTTCCCCAGTGTGCTACATCTCACAGACTTTCCCCAGTGTGCTACACCTCACACACTTTCCCCAGTGTGCTACATCTCACACACTTTCCCCAGAGTGCTACACTTCACAGACTTTCCCAAGTGTGCTACATCTCACACACTTTCCCCAGAGTGCTACACCTCACACACCTTCCCCAGTGTGCTACATCTCACACACTTTCCCCAGAGTGCTACACCTCACACACTTTCCCCAGTGTGCTACATCTCACACACTTTCCCCAGAGTGCTACACCTCACACACTTTCCCCAGTGTGCTACATCTCACACACTTTCCCAGAGTGCGACATCTCACACACATTCCCCAGTGTGCTACATCTCACACACTTTCCCAGAGTCCTACATCTCACATACTTTCCCCAGAATGCTACACCTCACACACTTTCCCCAGAGTGCTGCACCTCACACACTTTCCCCAGTGTGCTACATCTCACATACTTTCCCTAGAGTGCTAAATCTCACACACTTTCCCCAGAGTGCTACATCTCACACACTTTCCCCAGAGTGCTACATCTCACACACTTTCCCTAGAGTGCTAAATCTCACACACTTTCCCCAGAGTGCTACATCTCACACACTTTCCCCAGAGTGCTACACCTCACACACTTTCCCCAGAGTGCTACATCTCACACACTTTCCCCAGAGTGCTACATCTCACACACTTTCCGCAGTGTGCTACATCTCACAGACTTTCCCCAGAGTGCTACATCTCACACACTTTCCCCAGAGTGCTACATCTCACACACTTTCCCCACTGTGCTACATCTCACACACTTTCCCCAGAGTGCTACATCTCACACACTTTCCCCAGTGTGCTACACCTCACACACTTTCCCCAGTGTGCTACATCTCACACACTTTCCCCAGTGTGCTACATCTCACACACTTTCCTCAGAGTGCTACATCTCACACACTTTCCCCAGAGTGCTACACCTCACACACTTTCCCCAGTATGCCACATCTCACACACTTTTCCCAGAGTGCTCCATCTCACACACTTTCCCCAGTGTGCTACATCTCACACACTTTCCCCAGTGTGCTACACCTCACACACTTTCCCCAGTGTGCTACATCTCACACACTTTCCCCAGTGTGCTACATCTCACACACTTTCCCCAGAGTGCTACATCTCACACACTTTCTCCAGTGTGCTACACCTCACACACTTTACCCAGTGTGCTACATCTCACACACTTTCCCAGAGTGCTACATCTCACACACTTTCCCCAGTGTGCTACATCTCACACACTTTCCCAGAGTGCTACATCTCACACACATTCTCCAGTGTGCTACATCTCACACACTTTCCCAGAGTGCTACATCTCACACACTTTCCCCAGTGTGTGTCATCTCACACACTTTCCCCAGTGTGCTACATCTCACACACTTTCCCCAGAGTGCTACATTTCATACACTTTCCCCAGAGTGCTCCATCTCACACCATTTCCCCACTGTGCTACATCTCACACACTTTCCCCAGAGTGCTACACTTCACACACTTTCCCAAGTGTGCTACATCTCACACACTTTCCCCAGAGTGCTCCACCTCACACACCTTCCCCAGTGTGCTACATCTCACACACTTTCCCCAGAGTGCTACACCTCACACACTTTCCCCAGTGTGCTACATCTCACACACTTTCCCCAGAGTGCTACACCTCACAGACTTTCCCCAGAGTGCTACTCCTCACACACTTTCCCCAGAGTGCTGCACCTCACACACTTACCTCAGTGTGCTACATCTCACACACTTTCCCCAGAGTGCTGCACCTCACACACTTTCCCCAGCGTGCTACATCTCACACACTTTCCCCAGAGTGCTACGTCTCACACACGTTCCCCAGTGTGCGACATCTCACACACTTTCCCAAGAGTGCTACACCTCACACACTTTCCCCAGTGTGCTACATATCACACACTTTCCCCAGAGTGCTACACCTCACAGACTTTCCCCAGAGTGCTACATCTCACACACTTTCCCCAGAGTGCTAAATCTCACACACTTTCCCCAGTGTGCTACATCTCACACACTTTCCCCAGAGTGCTGCATCTCACACACTTTCCGCAGTGTGCTACATCTCACAGACTTTCCCCAGAGTGCTACATCTCACACACTTTCCCCAGAGTGCTACATCTCACACACTTTCCCCAGAGTGCTGCACCTCACACACTTACCTCAGTGTGCTACATCTCACACACATTCCCCAGAGTGCTGCACCTCACACACTTTCCCCAGTGTGTGTCATCTCACACACTTTCCCCAGTGTGCTACATCTCACACACTTTCCCCACTGTGCTACATCTCACACACTTTCCCCAGTGTGCTACATCTCACACACTTTCCCCAGAGTGCTACATCTCACACACTTTCCCCAGTGTGCTACACCTCACACACTTTCCCCAGTGTGCTACATCTCACACAGTTTCCCCAGTGTGCTACATCTCACCCACTTCCCCAGAGTGCTACATCTCACACACATTCCCCAGAGTGCGACACCTCACACACTTTCCCCAGTGTGCTACATCTCTCACACTTTCCCCAGTGTGCTACATCTCACACACTTTCCCCAGTGTGCTACATCTCACACACTTTCCCCAGAGTGCTACACCTCACACCCTTTCCCCAGAGTGCAACCTCACATACTTTCCCCAGAGTGCTACATTTCACACACTTTCCCCAGAGTGCTACATCTCACACACTTTCCCCAGAGTGCTCCATCTCACACAATTTCCCCAGTGTGCTACATCTCACACACATTCCCCAGAGTGCTACATCTCACACACTTTCTCCAGTGTGCTACACCTCACACACTTTACCCAGTGTGCTACATCTCACACACTTTCCCAGAGTGCTACATCTCACACACTTTCCCCAGTGTGCTACATCTCACACACTTTCCCAGAGTGCTACATCTCACACACTTTCCCAGTGTGCTACATCTCACACACATTCCCCAGTGTGCTACATCTCACACACTTTCCCCAGAGTGCTACATTTCACACACTTTCCCCAGAGTGCTACACCTCAGACACTTTCCCCTGAGTGCGACATCTCACACACTTTCCCCAGTGTTCTACACCACACAGACTTTCCCCAGTGTGCTACATCTCACTCACTTTCCCCAGAGTGCTACATCACACACACTTTCCCCAGAGTGCTACACCTCACACACTTTCCCCAGTGTGCTACATCTCACACACTTTCCCCAGTGTGCTACACCTCACACACTTTCCCCAGTGTGCTACATCTCACACACTTTCCCCAGTGTGCTACATCTCAAACACTTTCCCCAGTGTGCTACATCTCACACACTTTCCCCAGAGTGCTACAGCTCACACACTTTCCCCAGTGTGCTACATCTCACACACTTTCCCCAGAGTGCTACATCACCCACACTTTCCCCAGAGTGCTACATCTCACACACTTTCCCCAGTGTGCTACACCTCACACACTTTCCCCAGAGTGCTACATCTCACACACTTTCCCCAGAGTGCTACACCTCACACACTTTCCCCAGTGTGCTACATCTCACACACTTTCCCCAGAGTGCTACATCTCACACACTTTCCCCAGAGTGCTACATCTCACACACTTTCCGCAGTGTGCTTCATCTCACAGACTTTCCCCAGAGTGCTACATCTCACACAATTTCCCCAGAGTGCTACATCTCACACACTTTCCCCACTGTGCTACATCTCACACACTTTCCCCAGTGTTCTACACTTCACACACTTTCCCAAGTGTGCTACATCTCACACACTTTCCCCAGAGTGCTACGTCTCACACACGTTCCCCAGTGTGCTACATCTCACAGACTTTCCCCAGTGTGCTACACCTCACACACTTTCCCCAGTGTGCTACATCTCACACACTTTCCCCAGAGTGCTACACTTCACAGACTTTCCCAAGTGTGCTACATCTCACACACTTTCCCCAGAGTGCTACACCTCACACACCTTCCCCAGTGTGCTACATCTCACACACTTTCCCCAGAGTGCTACACCTCACACACTTTCCCCAGTGTGCTACATCTCACACACTTTCCCCAGAGTGCTACACCTCACACACTTTCCCCAGTGTGCTACATCTCACACACTTTCCCAGAGTGCGACATCTCACACACATTCCCCAGTGTGCTACATCTCACACACTTTCCCAGAGTCCTACATCTCACATACTTTCCCCAGAATGCTACACCTCACACACTTTCCCCAGAGTGCTGCACCTCACACACTTTCCCCAGTGTGCTACATCTCACACACTTTCCCTAGAGTGCTAAATCTCACACACTTTCCCCAGAGTGCTACATCTCACACACTTTCCCCAGAGTGCTACATCTCACACACTTTCCCTAGAGTGCTAAATCTCACACACTTTCCCCAGAGTGCTACATCTCACACACTTTCCCCAGAGTGCTACACCTCACACACTTTCCCCAGAGTGCTACATCTCACACACTTTCCCCAGAGTGCTACATCTCACACACTTTCCGCAGTGTGCTACATCTCACAGACTTTCCCCAGAGTGCTACATCTCACACACTTTCCCCAGAGTGCTACATCTCACACACTTTCCCCACTGTGCTACATCTCACACACTTTCCCCACTGTGCTACACTTCACACACTTTCCCCAGTGTGCTACATCTCACACACTTTCCCCAGAGTGCTACTCCTCACACACTTTCCCCAGAGTGCTGCACCTCACACAATTACCTCAGTGTGCTACATCTCACACACTTTCCCCAGAGTGCTGCACCTCACACACTTTCCCCAGTGTGTGTCATCTCACACACTTTCCCCAGAGTGCTACATCTCACACACTTTCCCCAGAGTGCTACACTTCACACACTTTCCCAAGTGTGCTACATCTCACACACTTTCCCCAGTGTGCTACGTCTCACGCACGTTCCCCAGTGTGCTACATCTCACACACTTTCCCCAGAGTGCTACACCTCACACACTTTCCCCAGTGTGCTACATCTCACACACTTTCCCCAGAGTGCTACACCTCACAGACTTTCCCCAGAGTGCTACTCCTCACACACATTCCCCAGAGTGCTGCACCTCACACACTTACCTCAGTGTGCTACATCTCACACACTTTCCCCAGAGTGCTGCACCTCACACACTTTCCCCAGTGTGTGTCATCTCACACACTTTCCCCAGAGTGCTACATCTCACACACTTTCCCCAGTGTGCTACACATCACACACTTTCCCCAGTGTTCTACACCACACAGACTTTCCCCAGTGTGCTACATCTCACTCACTTTCCCCAGAGTGCTACATCACACACACTTTCCCCAGAGTGCTACACCTCACACACTTTCCCCAGTGTGCTACATCTCACACACTTTCCCCAGTGTGCTACACCTCACACACTTTCCCCAGTGTGCTACATCTCACACACTTTCCCCAGTGTGCTACATCTCAAACACTTTCCCCAGTGTGCTACATCTCACACACTTTCCCCAGAGTGCTACAGCTCACACACTTTCCCCAGTGTGCTACATCTCACACACTTTCCCCAGAGTGCTACATCACCCACACTTTCCCCAGAGTGCTACATCTCACACACTTTCCCCAGTGTGCTACACCTCACACACTTTCCCCAGAGTGCTACATCTCACACACTTTCCCCAGAGTGCTACACCTCACACACTTTCCCCAGTGTGCTACATCTCACACACTTTCCCCAGAGTGCTACATCTCACACACTTTCCCCAGAGTGCTACATCTCACACACTTTCCGCAGTGTGCTTCATCTCACAGACATTCCCCAGAGTGCTACATCTCACACAATTTCCCCAGAGTGCTACATCTCACACACTTTCCCCACTGTGCTACATCTCACACACTTTCCCCACAGTGCTACACTTCACACACTTTCCCAAGTGTGCTACATCTCACACACTTTCCCCAGAGTGCTACGTCTCACACACGTTCCCCACTGTGCTACATCTCACAGACTTTCCCCAGTGTGCTACACCTCACACACTTTCCCCAGTGTGCTACATCTCACACACTTTCCCCAGAGTGCTACACTTCACAGACTTTCCCAAGTGTGCTACATCTCACACACTTTCCCCAGAGTGCTACACCTCACACACCTTCCCCAGTGTGCTACATCTCACACACTTTCCCCAGAGTGCTACACCTCACACACTTTCCCCAGTGTGCTACATCTCACACACTTTCCCCAGAGTGCTACACCTCACACACTTTCCCCAGTGTGCTACATCTCACACACTTTCCCAGAGTGCGACATCTCACACACATTCCCCAGTGTGCTACATCTCACACACTTTCCCAGAGTCCTACATCTCACATACTTTCCCCAGAATGCTACACCTCACACACTTTCCCCAGAGTGCTGCACCTCACACACTTTCCCCAGTGTGCTACATCTCACACACTTTCCCTAGAGTGCTAAATCTCACACACTTTCCCCAGAGTGCTACATCTCACACACTTTCCCCAGAGTGCTACATCTCACACACTTTCCCTAGAGTGCTAAATCTCACACACTTTCCCCAGAGTGCTACATCTCACACACTTTCCCCAGAGTGCTACACCTCACACACTTTCCCCAGAGTGCTACATCTCACACACTTTCCCCAGAGTGCTACATCTCACACACTTTCCGCAGTGTGCTACATCTCACAGACTTTCCCCAGAGTGCTACATCTCACACACTTTCCCCAGAGTGCTACATCTCACACACTTTCCCCACTGTGCTACATCTCACACACTTTCCCCACTGTGCTACACTTCACACACTTTCCCAAGTGTGCTACATCTCACACACTTTCCCCAGAGTGCTACGTCTCACACACGTTCCCCAGTGTTCTCCATCTCACACACTTTCCCCAGTGTGCTACATCTCACACACTTTCCCCAGAGTGCTACTCCTCACACACTTTCCCCAGAGTGCTGCACCTCACACAATTACCTCAGTGTGCTACATCTCACACACTTTCCCCAGAGTGCTGCACCTCACACACTTTCCCCAGTGTGTGTCATCTCACACACTTTCCCCAGAGTGCTACATCTCACACACTTTCCCCAGAGTGCTACACTTCACACACTTTCCCAAGTGTGCTACATCTCACACACTTTCCCCAGTGTGCTACGTCTCACGCACGTTCCCCAGTGTGCTACATCTCACACACTTTCCCCAGAGTGCTACACCTCACACACTTTCCCCAGTGTGCTACATCTCACACACTTTCCCCAGAGTGCTACACCTCACAGACTTTCCCCAGAGTGCTACTCCTCACACACATTCCCCAGAGTGCTGCACCTCACACACTTACCTCAGTGTGCTACATCTCACACACTTTCCCCAGAGTGCTGCACCTCACACACTTTCCCCAGTGTGTGTCATCTCACACACTTTCCCCAGAGTGCTACATCTCACACACTTTCCCCAGTGTGCTACACATCACATACTTTCCCCAGTGTGCTACATCTCACACAGTTTCCCCAGTGTGCTACATCTCACCCACTTTCCCCAGAGTGCTACATCTCACACACTTTCCCCAGAGTGCTACACCTCACACACTTTACCCAGTGTGCTACATCTCACACACTTTCCCCAGTGTGCTACATCTCACACACTTTCCCCAGTGTGCTACATCTCACACACTTTCCCCAGAGTGCTACACCTCACACACTTTCCCCAGAGTGCAACCTCACATACTTTCCCCAGAGTGCTACATTTCACACACTTTCCCCAGAGTGCTACATCGCACATACTTTCCCCAGAGTGTTACATCTCACACACTTTCCCCAGAGTGCTACATCTCACACACTTTCCCCAGTGTGCTACACCTCACACACTTTCCCCAGAGTGCTACATCTCACACACTTTCTCCAGTGTGCTACACCTCACACACTTTACCCAGTGTGCTACATCTCACACAATTTCCCAGAGTGCTACATCTCACACACTTTCCCCAGTGTGCTACATCTCACACACTTTCCCAGAGTGCTACATCTCACACACATTCCCCAGTGTGCTACATCTCACACACTTTCCCAGAGTGCTACACCTCACACACTTTCCCAGAGTGCTACATCTCACACACATTCCCCAGTGTGCTACATCTCACACACTTTCCCAGAGTGCTACATCTCACACACATTCCCCAGTGTGCTACATCTCACACATTTTCCCCAGAGTGCTACATCTCACACACATTTCCCACTGTGCTACACCTCAAACACTTTCCCTAGTGTGCTACATCTCACACACTTTCCCCAGTGTGCTACATCTCACACACTTTCCCCAGAGTGCTACATTTCACACACTTTCCCCAGAGTGCTACACCTCAGACACTTTCCCCTGAGTGCGACATCTCACATACTTTCCCCAGAGTGCTACACCTCACACACTTTCCCCTGAGTGCGACATCTCACACACTTTCCCCAGTGTTCTACACCACACAGACTTTCCCCAGTGTGCTACATCTCACACACTTTCCCCAGAGTGCTACACCTCACACACTTTCCCCAGTGTGCTACATCTCACACACTTTCCCCAGTGTGCTACACCTCACACACTTTCCCAAGTGTGCTACATCTCACACACGTTCCCCAATGTGCCACATCTCACACACTTTCCCCAGTGTGCTACATCTCACACACTTTCCCCAGAGTGCTACAGCTCACACACTTTCCCCAGTGTGCTACATCTCACACACTTTCCCCAGAGTGCTACATCTCCCACACTTTCCCCAGAGTGCTACACCTCACACACTTTCCCCAGTGTGCTACACCTCACACACTTTCCCCAGAGTGCTACATCTCACACACTTTCCCCAGAGTGCTACACCTCACACACTTTCCCCAGTGTGCTACATCTCACACACTTTCCCCAGAGTGCTACATCTCACACACTTTCCCCAGAGTGCTACACCTCACACACTTTCCCCAGTGTGCTACACCTCACACACTTTCCCCAGAGTGCTACATCTCACACACTTTCCCCAGAGTGCTACATCTCACACACGTTCCCCAGAGTGCTACATCTCACACACTTTCCGCAGTGTGCTTCATCTCACACACTTTCCCCAGAGTGCTACATCTCACACACTTTCCCCACTGTGCTACATCTCACACACTTTCCCCAGAGTGCTACACTTCACACACTTTCCCAAGTGTGCTACATCTCACACACTTTCCCCAGAGTGCTACGTCTCACACACGTTCCCCAGTGTGCTACATCTCACAGACTTTCCCCAGAGTGCTACACCTCGAACACTTTCCCCAGTGTGCTACACCTCACACACTTTCCCCAGAGTGCTACATCTCACACACTTTCCCCAGAGTGCTACATCTCACACACTTTCCCCAGAGTGCTACATCTCACACACTTTCCCCAGTGTGCTACATCTCACACACTTTCCCCAGAGTGCTACATCTCACACACTTTCCCCAGAGTGCTACATCTCACACACTTTCCCCACTGTGCTACATTTCACACACTTTCCCCACGGTGCTACACTTCACACACTTTCCCAAGTGTGCTACATCTCACACACGTTCCCCAGTGTGCTACAACTCACAGACTTTCCCCAGAGTGCTACACCTCGAACACTTTCCCCAGTGTGCTACACCTCACACACTTTCCCCAGAGTGCTACATCTCACACACTTTCCCCAGAGTGCTACATCTCACACACTTTCCCCAGAGTGCTACATCTCACACACTTTCGCCAGAGTGCTACGTCTCACACACGTTCCCCAGAGTGCTACATCTCACACACTTTCCCCAGAGTGCTACACCTCACAGACTTTCCCCAGAGTGCTACTCCTCACACACTTTCCCCAGAGTGCTGCACCTCGCACACTTACCTCAGTGTGCTACATCTCACACACTTTCCCCAGTGTGTGTCATCTCACACACTTTCCCCAGTGTGCTACACCTCACACACTTTCCCCAGAGTGCTACATCTCACACACTTTCCCCAGAGTGCTACATCTCACACACTTTCCCCAGAGTGCTACATCTCACACACTTTCCCCAGAGTGCTACGTCTCACACACGTTCCCCAGAGTGCTACATCTCACACACTTTCCCCAGAGTGCTACACCTCACAGACTTTCCCCAGAGTGCTACTCCTCACACACTTTCCCCAGAGTGCTGCACCTCGCACACTTACCTCAGTGTGCTACATCTCACACACTTTCCCCAGTGTGCTACATCTCACACACTTTCCCCAGTGTGTTTCATCTCACACACTTTCCCCAGTGTGCTACATCTCACAGACTTTCCCCAGAGTGCTACATCTCACACACTTTCCCCAGAGTGCTACATCTCACACACTTTCCCCAGAGTGCTACACCTCACACACTTTCCCCAGTGTGCTACATCTCACACACTTTCCCCAGAGTGCTACATCTCACACACTTTCCCCAGAGTGCTACACCTCACACACTTTCCCCAGTGTGCTACACCTCACACACTTTCCCCAGAGTGCTACATCTCACACACTTTCCCCAGAGTGCTACATCTCACACACGTTCCCCAGAGTGCTACATCTCACACACTTTCCGCAGTGTGCTTCATCTCACACACTTTCCCCAGAGTGCTACATCTCACACACTTTCCCCACTGTGCTACATCTCACACACTTTCCCCAGAGTGCTACACTTCACACACTTTCCCAAGTGTGCTACATCTCACACACTTTCCCCAGAGTGCTACGTCTCACACACGTTCCCCAGTGTGCTACATCTCACAGACTTTCCCCAGAGTGCTACACCTCGAACACTTTCCCCAGTGTGCTACACCTCACACACTTTCCCCAGAGTGCTACATCTCACACACTTTCCCCAGAGTGCTACATCTCACACACTTTCCCCAGAGTGCTACATCTCACACACTTTCCGCAGTGTGCTTCATCTCACACACTTTCCCCAGAGTGCTACATCTCACACACTTTCCCCACTGTGCTACATTTCACACACTTTCCCCACGGTGCTACACTTCACACACTTTCCCAAGTGTGCTACATCTCACACACTTTCCCCAGAGTGCTACGTCTCACACACGTTCCCCAGTGTGCTACAACTCACAGACTTTCCCCAGAGTGCTACACCTCGAACACTTTCCCCAGTGTGCTACACCTCACACACTTTCCCCAGAGTGCTACATCTCACACACTTTCCCCAGAGTGCTACATCTCACACACTTTCCCCAGAGTGCTACATCTCACACACTTTCGCCAGAGTGCTACGTCTCACACACGTTCCCCAGAGTGCTACATCTCACACACTTTCCCCAGAGTGCTACACCTCACAGACTTTCCCCAGAGTGCTACTCCTCACACACTTTCCCCAGAGTGCTGCACCTCGCACACTTACCTCAGTGTGCTACATCTCACACACTTTCCCCAGTGTGTGTCATCTCACACACTTTCCCCAGTGTGCTACACCTCACACACTTTCCCCAGAGTGCTACATCTCACACACTTTCCCCAGAGTGCTACATCTCACACACTTTCCCCAGAGTGCTACATCTCACACACTTTCCCCAGAGTGCTACGTCTCACACACGTTCCCCAGAGTGCTACATCTCACACACTTTCCCCAGAGTGCTACACCTCACAGACTTTCCCCAGAGTGCTACTCCTCACACACTTTCCCCAGAGTGCTGCACCTCGCACACTTACCTCAGTGTGCTACATCTCACACACTTTCCCCAGTGTGCTACATCTCACACACTTTCCCCAGTGTGTTTCATCTCACACACTTTCCCCAGTGTGCTACATCTCACAGACTTTCCCCAGAGTGCTACATCTCACACACTTTCCCCAGAGTGCTACACTTCACAGACTTTCCCAAGTGTGCTACATCTCACACACTTTCCCCAGAGTGCTACACCTCACACACCTTCCCCAGTGTGCTACATCTCACACACTTTCCCCAGAGTGCTACACCTCACACACTTTCCCCAGTGTGCTACATCTCACACACTTTCCCCAGAGTGCTACACCTCACACACTTTCCCCAGTGTGCTACATCTCACACACTTTCCCAGAGTGCTACATCTCACACACATTCCCCAGTGGGCTACATCTCACACACTTTCCCAGAGTGCTACATCTCACATACTTTCCCCAGAATGCTACACCCCACAGACTTTCCCCAGAGTGCTACATTTCACACACTTTCCCCACTGTGCTACATCTCACACACTTTCCCCAGTTTGCTACACTTCACACACTTTCCCAAGTGTGCTACATCTCACACACTTTCCCCAGAGTGCTACATCTCACACACTTTCCCCAGATTGCTAAATCTCACACACTTTCCCCAGTGTGCTACATCTCACACACTTTCCCCAGAGTGCTGCATCTCACACACTTTCCGCAGTGTGCTACATCTCACAGACTTTCCCCAGAGTGCTACATCTCACACACTTTCCCCAGAGTGCTACATATCACACACTTTCCCCACTGTGCTACAACTCACACACTTTCCCCAGAGTGCTACACTTCACACACTTTCCCAAGTGTGCTACATCTCACACACCTTCCCCAGAGTGCTACGTCTCACACACGTTCCCCAGTGTGCTACATCTCACACACTTTCCCCAGAGTGCTACACCTCATACACTTTCCCCAGTGTGCTACATCTCACACACTTTCCGCAGAGTGCTACACCTCACACACTTTCCCCAGAGTGCTACACCTCACACACTTTCCCCAGAGTGCTACATCTCACACACTTTCCCCAGAGTGCTACACCTCACACACTTTCCCCAGTGTGCTACATCTCACACACTTTCCCCAGAGTGCTACATCTCACACACTTTCCCCAGAGTGCTGCATCTCACACACTTTCCGCAGTGTGCTTCATCTCACAGACTTTCCCCAGAGTGCTACACCTCACACACTTTCCCCAGTGTGCTACACCTCACACACTTTCCCCAGAGTGCTACATCTCACACACTTTCCCCAGAGTGCTACATCTCACACACTTTCCCCAGAGTGCTACATCTCACACACTTTCCGCAGTGTGCTTCATCTCACACACTTTCCCCAGAGTGCTACATCTCACACACTTTCCCCACTGTGCTACATCTCACACACTTTCCCCAGAGTGCTACACTTCACACACTTTCCCAAGTGTGCTACATCTCACACACTTTCCCCAGAGTGCTACGTCTCACACACGTTCCCCAGTGTGCTACATCTCACAGACTTTCCCCAGAGTGCTACACCTCACACACTTTCCCCAGTGTGCTACACCTCACACACTTTCCCCAGAGTGCTACATCTCACACACTTTCCCCAGAGTGCTACATCTCACACACTTTCCCCAGAGTGCTACATCTCACACACTTTCCGCAGTGTGCTTCATCTCACACACTTTCCCCAGAGTGCTACATCTCACACACTTTCCCCACTGTGCTACATCTCACACACTTTCCCCACGGTGCTACACTTCACACACTTTCCCAAGTGTGCTACATCTCACACACTTTCCCCAGAGTGCTACGTCTCACACACGTTCCCCAGAGTGCTACATCTCACACACTTTCCCCAGAGTGCTACACCTCACAGACTTTCCCCAGAGTGCTACTCCTCACACACTTTCCCCAGAGTGCTGCACCTCACACACTTACCTCAGCGTGCTACATCTCACACACTTTCCCCAGAGTGCTACACCTCACACACTTTCCCCAGTATGCTACATCTCACACACTTTCCCCAGTGTGCTACACCTCACACACTTTCCCCAGTGTGCTACATCTCACACACTTTCCCCAGTGTGCTACATCTCACACACTTTCCCCAGAGTGCTACATCTCACACACTTTCCCCAGTGTGCTACATCTCACACACTTTCCCCAGAGTGCTACATCTCACACACTTTCTCCAGTGTGCTACACCTCACACACTTTACCCAGTGTGCTACATCTCACACACTTTCCCCAGTGTGCTACATCTCACACACTTTCCCAGAGTGCTACATCTCACACACATTCCCCAGTGTGCTACACCTCACACACTTTCCCAGAGTGCTACATCTCACACACTTTCCCCAGTGTGTGTCATCTCACACACTTTCCCCAGTGTGCTACATCTCACACACTTTCCCCAGAGTGCTACATCTCATACACTTTCCCCAGAGTGCTCCATCTCACACCATTTCCCCACTGTGCTACATCTCACACACTTTCCCCAGAGTGCTACACTTCACACACTTTCCCAAGTGTGCTACATCTCACACACTTTCCCCAGAGTGCTCCACCTCACACACCTTCCCCAGTGTGCTACATCTCACACACTTTCCCCAGAGTGCTACACCTCACACACTTTCCCCAGTGTGCTACATCTCACACACTTTCCCCAGAGTGCTACACCTCACAGACTTTCCCCAGAGTGCTACTCCTCACACACTTTCCCCAGAGTGCTGCACCTCACACACTTACCTCAGTGTGCTACATCTCACACACTTTCCCCAGAGTGCTGCACCTCACACACTTTCCCCAGTGTGCTACATCTCACACACTTTCCCCAGAGTGCTACGTCTCACACACGTTCCCCAGTGTGCGACATCTCACACACTTTCCCAAGAGTGCTACACCTCACACACTTTCCCCAGTGTGCTACATCTCACACACTTTCCCCAGAGTGCTAGACCTCACAGACTTTCCCCAGAGTGCTACATCTCACACACTTTCCCCAGAGTGCTGAATCTCACACACTTTCCCCAGTGTGCGACATCTCACACACTTTCCCCAGAGTGCTGCATCTCACACACTTTCTGCAGTGTGCTACATCTCACAGACTTTCCCCAGAGTGCTACATCTCACACACTTTCCCCAGAGTGCTACATCTCACACACTTTCCCCACTGTGCTACAACTCACACACTTTCCCCAGAGTGCTACACTTCACACACTTTCCCAAGTGTGCTACATCTCACACACCTTCCCCAGAGTGCTACGTCTCACACACGTTCCCCAGTCTGCTACATCTGACACACTTTCCCCAGAGTGCTACACCTCATACACTTTCCCCAGTGTGCTACATCTCACACACTTTCCGCAGAGTGCTACACCTCACACACTTTCCCCAGTGTGTGTCACCTCACACACTTTCCCCAGAGTGCTACATCTCACACACTTTCCCCACTGTGCTACATCTCACACACTTTCCCCAGAGTGATACATCTCACACACTTTCCCCAGTGTGTGTCATCTCACACACTTTCCCCAGTGTGCTACACCTCACACACTTTCCCCAGAGTGCTACATCTCACACACTTTCCCCAGAGTGCTACATCTCACACACTTTCCCCAGAGTGCTACATCTCACACACTTTCCCCAGAGTGCTACGTCTCACACACGTTCCCCAGAGTGCTACATCTCACACACTTTCCCCAGAGTGCTACACCTCACAGACTTTCCCCAGAGTGCTACTCCTCACACACTTTCCCCAGAGTGCTGCACCTCGCACACTTACCTCAGTGTGCTACATCTCACACACTTTCCCCAGTGTGCTACATCTCACACACTTTCCCCAGTGTGTTTCATCTCACACACTTTCCCCAGTGTGCTACATCTCACAGACTTTCCCCAGAGTGCTACATCTCACACACTTTCCCCAGAGTGCTACATCTCACACACTTTCCCCAGAGTGCTACACCTCACACACTTTCCCCAGTGTGCTACATCTCACACACTTTCCCCAGAGTGCTACATCTCACACACTTTCCCCAGAGTGCTACACCTCACACACTTTCCCCAGTGTGCTACACCTCACACACTTTCCCCAGAGTGCTACATCTCACACACTTTCCCCAGAGTGCTACATCTCACACACGTTCCCCAGAGTGCTACATCTCACACACTTTCCGCAGTGTGCTTCATCTCACACACTTGCCCCAGAGTGCTACATCTCACACACTTTCCCCACTGTGCTACATCTCACACACTTTCCCCAGAGTGCTACACTTCACACACTTTCCCAAGTGTGCTACATCTCACACACTTTCCCCAGAGTGCTACGTCTCACACACGTTCCCCAGTGTGCTACATCTCACAGACTTTCCCCAGAGTGCTACACCTCGAACACTTTCCCCAGTGTGCTACACCTCACACACTTTCCCCAGAGTGCTACATCTCACACACTTTCCCCAGAGTGCTACATCTCACACACTTTCCCCAGAGTGCTACATCTCACACACTTTCCGCAGTGTGCTTCATCTCACACACTTTCCCCAGAGTGCTACATCTCACACACTTTCCCCACTGTGCTACATTTCACACACTTTCCCCACGGTGCTACACTTCACACACTTTCCCAAGTGTGCTACATCTCACACACTTTCCCCAGAGTGCTACGTCTCACACACGTTCCCCAGTGTGCTACAACTCACAGACTTTCCCCAGAGTGCTACACCTCGAACACTTTCCCCAGTGTGCTACACCTCACACACTTTCCCCAGAGTGCTACATCTCACACACTTTCCCCAGAGTGCTACATCTCACACACTTTCCCCAGAGTGCTACATCTCACACACTTTCGCCAGAGTGCTACGTCTCACACACGTTCCCCAGAGTGCTACATCTCACACACTTTCCCCAGAGTGCTACACCTCACAGACTTTCCCCAGAGTGCTACTCCTCACACACTTTCCCCAGAGTGCTGCACCTCGCACACTTACCTCAGTGTGCTACATCTCACACACTTTCCCCAGTGTGTGTCATCTCACACACTTTCCCCAGTGTGCTACACCTCACACACTTTCCCCAGAGTGCTACATCTCACACACTTTCCCCAGAGTGCTACATCTCACACACTTTCCCCAGAGTGCTACATCTCACACACTTTCCCCAGAGTGCTACGTCTCACACACGTTCCCCAGAGTGCTACATCTCACACACTTTCCCCAGAGTGCTACACCTCACAGACTTTCCCCAGAGTGCTACTCCTCACACACTTTCCCCAGAGTGCTGCACCTCGCACACTTACCTCAGTGTGCTACATCTCACACACTTTCCCCAGTGTGCTACATCTCACACACTTTCCCCAGTGTGTTTCATCTCACACACTTTCCCCAGTGTGCTACATCTCACAGACTTTCCCCAGAGTGCTACATCTCACACACTTTCCCCAGAGTGCTACATCTCACACACTTTCCCCAGAGTGCTACACCTCACGCACTTTCCCCAGTGTGCTACATCTCACACACTTTCCCCAGAGTGCTACATCTCACACACTTTCCCCAGAGTGCTACACCTCACACACTTTCCCCAGTGTGCTACACCTCACACACTTTCCCCAGAGTGCTACATCTCACACACTTTCCCCAGAGTGCTACATCTCACACACGTTCCCCAGAGTGCTACATCTCACACACTTTCCGCAGTGTGCTTCATCTCACACACTTTCCCCAGAGTGCTACATCTCACACACTTTCCCCACTGTGCTACATCTCACACACTTTCCCCAGAGTGCTACACTTCACACACTTTCCCAAGTGTGCTACATCTCACACACTTTCCCCAGAGTGCTACGTCTCACACACGTTCCCCAGTGTGCTACATCTCACAGACTTTCCCCAGAGTGCTACACCTCGAACACTTTCCCCAGTGTGCTACACCTCACACACTTTCCCCAGAGTGCTACATCTCACACACTTTCCCCAGAGTGCTACATCTCACACACTTTCCCCAGAGTGCTACATCTCACACACTTTCCGCAGTGTGCTTCATCTCACACACTTTCCCCAGAGTGCTACATCTCACACACTTTCCCCACTGTGCTACATTTCACACACTTTCCCCACGGTGCTACACTTCACACACTTTCCCAAGTGTGCTACATCTCACACACTTTCCCCAGAGTGCTACGTCTCACACACGTTCCCCAGTGTGCTACAACTCACAGACTTTCCCCAGAGTGCTACACCTCGAACACTTTCCCCAGTGTGCTACACCTCACACACTTTCCCCAGAGTGCTACATCTCACACACTTTCCCCAGAGTGCTACACCTCACACACTTTCCCCAGTGTGCTACATCTCACACACTTTCCCCAGAGTGCTACATCTCACACACTTTCCCCAGAGTGCTGCATCTCACACACTTTCCGCAGTGTGCTTCATCTCACAGACTTTCCCCAGAGTGCTACACCTCACACACTTTCCCCAGTGTGCTACACCTCACACACTTTCCCCAGAGTGCTACATCTCACACACTTTCCCCAGAGTGCTACATCTCACACACTTTCCCCAGAGTGCTACATCTCACACACTTTCCGCAGTGTGCTTCATCTCACACACTTTCCCCAGAGTGCTACATCTCACACACTTTCCCCACTGTGCTACATCTCACACACTTTCCCCAGAGTGCTACACTTCACACACTTTCCCAAGTGTGCTACATCTCACACACTTTCCCCAGAGTGCTACGTCTCACACACGTTCCCCAGTGTGCTACATCTCACAGACTTTCCCCAGAGTGCTACACCTCACACACTTTCCCCAGTGTGCTACACCTCACACACTTTCCCCAGAGTGCTACATCTCACACACTTTCCCCAGAGTGCTACATCTCACACACTTTCCCCAGAGTGCTACATCTCACACACTTTCCGCAGTGTGCTTCATCTCACACACTTTCCCCAGAGTGCTACATCTCACACACTTTCCCCACTGTGCTACATCTCACACACTTTCCCCACGGTGCTACACTTCACACACTTTCCCAAGTGTGCTACATCTCACACACTTTCCCCAGAGTGCTACGTCTCACACACGTTCCCCAGAGTGCTACATCTCACACACTTTCCCCAGAGTGCTACACCTCACAGACTTTCCCCAGAGTGCTACTCCTCACACACTTTCCCCAGAGTGCTGCACCTCACACACTTACCTCAGCGTGCTACATCTCACACACTTTCCCCAGAGTGCTACACCTCACACACTTTCCCCAGTATGCTACATCTCACACACTTTCCCCAGTGTGCTACACCTCACACACTTTCCCCAGTGTGCTACATCTCACACACTTTCCCCAGTGTGCTACATCTCACACACTTTCCCCAGAGTGCTACATCTCACACACTTTCCCCAGTGTGCTACATCTCACACACTTTCCCCAGAGTGCTACATCTCACACACTTTCTCCAGTGTGCTACACCTCACACACTTTACCCAGTGTGCTACATCTCACACACTTTCCCCAGTGTGCTACATCTCACACACTTTCCCAGAGTGCTACATCTCACACACATTCCCCAGTGTGCTACACCTCACACACTTTCCCAGAGTGCTACATCTCACACACTTTCCCCAGTGTGTGTCATCTCACACACTTTCCCCAGTGTGCTACATCTCACACACTTTCCCCAGAGTGCTACATCTCATACACTTTCCCCAGAGTGCTCCATCTCACACCATTTCCCCACTGTGCTACATCTCACACACTTTCCCCAGAGTGCTACACTTCACACACTTTCCCAAGTGTGCTACATCTCACACACTTTCCCCAGAGTGCTCCACCTCACACACCTTCCCCAGTGTGCTACATCTCACACACTTTCCCCAGAGTGCTACACCTCACACACTTTCCCCAGTGTGCTACATCTCACACACTTTCCCCAGAGTGCTACACCTCACAGACTTTCCCCAGAGTGCTACTCCTCACACACTTTCCCCAGAGTGCTGCACCTCACACACTTACCTCAGTGTGCTACATCTCACACACTTTCCCCAGAGTGCTGCACCTCACACACTTTCCCCAGTGTGCTACATCTCACACACTTTCCCCAGAGTGCTACGTCTCACACACGTTCCCCAGTGTGCGACATCTCACACACTTTCCCAAGAGTGCTACACCTCACACACTTTCCCCAGTGTGCTACATCTCACACACTTTCCCCAGAGTGCTAGACCTCACAGACTTTCCCCAGAGTGCTACATCTCACACACTTTCCCCAGAGTGCTGAATCTCACACACTTTCCCCAGTGTGCGACATCTCACACACTTTCCCCAGAGTGCTGCATCTCACACACTTTCTGCAGTGTGCTACATCTCACAGACTTTCCCCAGAGTGCTACATCTCACACACTTTCCCCAGAGTGCTACATCTCACACACTTTCCCCACTGTGCTACAACTCACACACTTTCCCCAGAGTGCTACACTTCACACACTTTCCCAAGTGTGCTACATCTCACACACCTTCCCCAGAGTGCTACGTCTCACACACGTTCCCCAGTCTGCTACATCTGACACACTTTCCCCAGAGTGCTACACCTCATACACTTTCCCCAGTGTGCTACATCTCACACACTTTCCGCAGAGTGCTACACCTCACACACTTTCCCCAGTGTGTGTCACCTCACACACTTTCCCCAGAGTGCTACATCTCACACACTTTCCCCACTGTGCTACATCTCACACACTTTCCCCAGAGTGATACATCTCACACACTTTCCCCAGTGTGTGTCATCTCACACACTTTCCCCAGTGTGCTACACCTCACACACTTTCCCCAGAGTGCTACATCTCACACACTTTCCCCAGAGTGCTACATCTCACACACTTTCCCCAGAGTGCTACATCTCACACACTTTCCCCAGAGTGCTACGTCTCACACACGTTCCCCAGAGTGCTACATCTCACACACTTTCCCCAGAGTGCTACACCTCACAGACTTTCCCCAGAGTGCTACTCCTCACACACTTTCCCCAGAGTGCTGCACCTCGCACACTTACCTCAGTGTGCTACATCTCACACACTTTCCCCAGTGTGCTACATCTCACACACTTTCCCCAGTGTGTTTCATCTCACACACTTTCCCCAGTGTGCTACATCTCACAGACTTTCCCCAGAGTGCTACATCTCACACACTTTCCCCAGAGTGCTACATCTCACACACTTTCCCCAGAGTGCTACACCTCACACACTTTCCCCAGTGTGCTACATCTCACACACTTTCCCCAGAGTGCTACATCTCACACACTTTCCCCAGAGTGCTACACCTCACACACTTTCCCCAGTGTGCTACACCTCACACACTTTCCCCAGAGTGCTACATCTCACACACTTTCCCCAGAGTGCTACATCTCACACACGTTCCCCAGAGTGCTACATCTCACACACTTTCCGCAGTGTGCTTCATCTCACACACTTGCCCCAGAGTGCTACATCTCACACACTTTCCCCACTGTGCTACATCTCACACACTTTCCCCAGAGTGCTACACTTCACACACTTTCCCAAGTGTGCTACATCTCACACACTTTCCCCAGAGTGCTACGTCTCACACACGTTCCCCAGTGTGCTACATCTCACAGACTTTCCCCAGAGTGCTACACCTCGAACACTTTCCCCAGTGTGCTACACCTCACACACTTTCCCCAGAGTGCTACATCTCACACACTTTCCCCAGAGTGCTACATCTCACACACTTTCCCCAGAGTGCTACATCTCACACACTTTCCGCAGTGTGCTTCATCTCACACACTTTCCCCAGAGTGCTACATCTCACACACTTTCCCCACTGTGCTACATTTCACACACTTTCCCCACGGTGCTACACTTCACACACTTTCCCAAGTGTGCTACATCTCACACACTTTCCCCAGAGTGCTACGTCTCACACACGTTCCCCAGTGTGCTACAACTCACAGACTTTCCCCAGAGTGCTACACCTCGAACACTTTCCCCAGTGTGCTACACCTCACACACTTTCCCCAGAGTGCTACATCTCACACACTTTCCCCAGAGTGCTACATCTCACACACTTTCCCCAGAGTGCTACATCTCACACACTTTCGCCAGAGTGCTACGTCTCACACACGTTCCCCAGAGTGCTACATCTCACACACTTTCCCCAGAGTGCTACACCTCACAGACTTTCCCCAGAGTGCTACTCCTCACACACTTTCCCCAGAGTGCTGCACCTCGCACACTTACCTCAGTGTGCTACATCTCACACACTTTCCCCAGTGTGTGTCATCTCACACACTTTCCCCAGTGTGCTACACCTCACACACTTTCCCCAGAGTGCTACATCTCACACACTTTCCCCAGAGTGCTACATCTCACACACTTTCCCCAGAGTGCTACATCTCACACACTTTCCCCAGAGTGCTACGTCTCACACACGTTCCCCAGAGTGCTACATCTCACACACTTTCCCCAGAGTGCTACACCTCACAGACTTTCCCCAGAGTGCTACTCCTCACACACTTTCCCCAGAGTGCTGCACCTCGCACACTTACCTCAGTGTGCTACATCTCACACACTTTCCCCAGTGTGCTACATCTCACACACTTTCCCCAGTGTGTTTCATCTCACACACTTTCCCCAGTGTGCTACATCTCACAGACTTTCCCCAGAGTGCTACATCTCACACACTTTCCCCAGAGTGCTACATCTCACACACTTTCCCCAGAGTGCTACACCTCACGCACTTTCCCCAGTGTGCTACATCTCACACACTTTCCCCAGAGTGCTACATCTCACACACTTTCCCCAGAGTGCTACACCTCACACACTTTCCCCAGTGTGCTACACCTCACACACTTTCCCCAGAGTGCTACATCTCACACACTTTCCCCAGAGTGCTACATCTCACACACGTTCCCCAGAGTGCTACATCTCACACACTTTCCGCAGTGTGCTTCATCTCACACACTTTCCCCAGAGTGCTACATCTCACACACTTTCCCCACTGTGCTACATCTCACACACTTTCCCCAGAGTGCTACACTTCACACACTTTCCCAAGTGTGCTACATCTCACACACTTTCCCCAGAGTGCTACGTCTCACACACGTTCCCCAGTGTGCTACATCTCACAGACTTTCCCCAGAGTGCTACACCTCGAACACTTTCCCCAGTGTGCTACACCTCACACACTTTCCCCAGAGTGCTACATCTCACACACTTTCCCCAGAGTGCTACATCTCACACACTTTCCCCAGAGTGCTACATCTCACACACTTTCCGCAGTGTGCTTCATCTCACACACTTTCCCCAGAGTGCTACATCTCACACACTTTCCCCACTGTGCTACATTTCACACACTTTCCCCACGGTGCTACACTTCACACACTTTCCCAAGTGTGCTACATCTCACACACTTTCCCCAGAGTGCTACGTCTCACACACGTTCCCCAGTGTGCTACAACTCACAGACTTTCCCCAGAGTGCTACACCTCGAACACTTTCCCCAGTGTGCTACACCTCACACACTTTCCCCAGAGTGCTACATCTCACACACTTTCCCCAGAGTGCTACATCTCACACACTTTCCCCAGAGTGCTACATCTCACACACTTTCGCCAGAGTGCTACGTCTCACACACGTTCCCCAGAGTGCTACATCTCACACACTTTCCCCAGAGTGCTACACCTCACAGACTTTCCCCAGAGTGCTACTCCTCACACACTTTCCCCAGAGTGCTGCACCTCGCACACTTACCTCAGTGTGCTACATCTCACACACTTTCCCCAGTGTGTGTCATCTCACACACTTTCCCCAGTGTGCTACACCTCACACACTTTCCCCAGAGTGCTACATCTCACACACTTTCCCCAGAGTGCTACATCTCACACACTTTCCCCAGAGTGCTACATCTCACACACTTTCCCCAGAGTGCTACGTCTCACACACGTTCCCCAGAGTGCTACATCTCACACACTTTCCCCAGAGTGCTACACCTCACAGACTTTCCCCAGAGTGCTACTCCTCACACACTTTCCCCAGAGTGCTGCACCTCGCACACTTACCTCAGTGTGCTACATCTCACACACTTTCCCCAGTGTGCTACATCTCACACACTTTCCCCAGTGTGTTTCATCTCACACACTTTCCCCAGTGTGCTACATCTCACAGACTTTCCCCAGAGTGCTACATCTCACACACTTTCCCCAGAGTGCTACACTTCACAGACTTTCCCAAGTGTGCTACATCTCACACACTTTCCCCAGAGTGCTACACCTCACACACCTTCCCCAGTGTGCTACATCTCACACACTTTCCCCAGAGTGCTACACCTCACACACTTTCCCCAGTGTGCTACATCTCACACACTTTCCCCAGAGTGCTACACCTCACACACTTTCCCCAGTGTGCTACATCTCACACACTTTCCCAGAGTGCTACATCTCACACACATTCCCCAGTGGGCTACATCTCACACACTTTCCCAGAGTGCTACATCTCACATACTTTCCCCAGAATGCTACACCCCACAGACTTTCCCCAGAGTGCTACATTTCACACACTTTCCCCACTGTGCTACATCTCACACACTTTCCCCAGTTTGCTACACTTCACACACTTTCCCAAGTGTGCTACATCTCACACACTTTCCCCAGAGTGCTACATCTCACACACTTTCCCCAGATTGCTAAATCTCACACACTTTCCCCAGTGTGCTACATCTCACACACTTTCCCCAGAGTGCTGCATCTCACACACTTTCCGCAGTGTGCTACATCTCACAGACTTTCCCCAGAGTGCTACATCTCACACACTTTCCCCAGAGTGCTACATATCACACACTTTCCCCACTGTGCTACAACTCACACACTTTCCCCAGAGTGCTACACTTCACACACTTTCCCAAGTGTGCTACATCTCACACACCTTCCCCAGAGTGCTACGTCTCACACACGTTCCCCAGTGTGCTACATCTCACACACTTTCCCCAGAGTGCTACACCTCATACACTTTCCCCAGTGTGCTACATCTCACACACTTTCCGCAGAGTGCTACACCTCACACACTTTCCCCAGAGTGCTACACCTCACACACTTTCCCCAGAGTGCTACATCTCACACACTTTCCCCAGAGTGCTACACCTCACACACTTTCCCCAGTGTGCTACATCTCACACACTTTCCCCAGAGTGCTACATCTCACACACTTTCCCCAGAGTGCTGCATCTCACACACTTTCCGCAGTGTGCTTCATCTCACAGACTTTCCCCAGAGTGCTACACCTCACACACTTTCCCCAGTGTGCTACACCTCACACACTTTCCCCAGAGTGCTACATCTCACACACTTTCCCCAGAGTGCTACATCTCACACACTTTCCCCAGAGTGCTACATCTCACACACTTTCCGCAGTGTGCTTCATCTCACACACTTTCCCCAGAGTGCTACATCTCACACACTTTCCCCACTGTGCTACATCTCACACACTTTCCCCAGAGTGCTACACTTCACACACTTTCCCAAGTGTGCTACATCTCACACACTTTCCCCAGAGTGCTACGTCTCACACACGTTCCCCAGTGTGCTACATCTCACAGACTTTCCCCAGAGTGCTACACCTCACACACTTTCCCCAGTGTGCTACACCTCACACACTTTCCCCAGAGTGCTACATCTCACACACTTTCCCCAGAGTGCTACATCTCACACACTTTCCCCAGAGTGCTACATCTCACACACTTTCCGCAGTGTGCTTCATCTCACACACTTTCCCCAGAGTGCTACATCTCACACACTTTCCCCACTGTGCTACATCTCACACACTTTCCCCACGGTGCTACACTTCACACACTTTCCCAAGTGTGCTACATCTCACACACTTTCCCCAGAGTGCTACGTCTCACACACGTTCCCCAGAGTGCTACATCTCACACACTTTCCCCAGAGTGCTACACCTCACAGACTTTCCCCAGAGTGCTACTCCTCACACACTTTCCCCAGAGTGCTGCACCTCACACACTTACCTCAGCGTGCTACATCTCACACACTTTCCCCAGAGTGCTACACCTCACACACTTTCCCCAGTATGCTACATCTCACACACTTTCCCCAGTGTGCTACACCTCACACACTTTCCCCAGTGTGCTACATCTCACACACTTTCCCCAGTGTGCTACATCTCACACACTTTCCCCAGAGTGCTACATCTCACACACTTTCCCCAGTGTGCTACATCTCACACACTTTCCCCAGAGTGCTACATCTCACACACTTTCTCCAGTGTGCTACACCTCACACACTTTACCCAGTGTGCTACATCTCACACACTTTCCCCAGTGTGCTACATCTCACACACTTTCCCAGAGTGCTACATCTCACACACATTCCCCAGTGTGCTACACCTCACACACTTTCCCAGAGTGCTACATCTCACACACTTTCCCCAGTGTGTGTCATCTCACACACTTTCCCCAGTGTGCTACATCTCACACACTTTCCCCAGAGTGCTACATCTCATACACTTTCCCCAGAGTGCTCCATCTCACACCATTTCCCCACTGTGCTACATCTCACACACTTTCCCCAGAGTGCTACACTTCACACACTTTCCCAAGTGTGCTACATCTCACACACTTTCCCCAGAGTGCTCCACCTCACACACCTTCCCCAGTGTGCTACATCTCACACACTTTCCCCAGAGTGCTACACCTCACACACTTTCCCCAGTGTGCTACATCTCACACACTTTCCCCAGAGTGCTACACCTCACAGACTTTCCCCAGAGTGCTACTCCTCACACACTTTCCCCAGAGTGCTGCACCTCACACACTTACCTCAGTGTGCTACATCTCACACACTTTCCCCAGAGTGCTGCACCTCACACACTTTCCCCAGTGTGCTACATCTCACACACTTTCCCCAGAGTGCTACGTCTCACACACGTTCCCCAGTGTGCGACATCTCACACACTTTCCCAAGAGTGCTACACCTCACACACTTTCCCCAGTGTGCTACATCTCACACACTTTCCCCAGAGTGCTAGACCTCACAGACTTTCCCCAGAGTGCTACATCTCACACACTTTCCCCAGAGTGCTAAATCTCACACACTTTCCCCAGTGTGCGACATCTCACACACTTTCCCCAGAGTGCTGCATCTCACACACTTTCTGCAGTGTGCTACATCTCACAGACTTTCCCCAGAGTGCTACATCTCACACACTTTCCCCAGAGTGCTACATCTCACACACTTTCCCCACTGTGCTACAACTCACACACTTTCCCCAGAGTGCTACACTTCACACACTTTCCCAAGTGTGCTACATCTCACACACCTTCCCCAGAGTGCTACGTCTCACACACGTTCCCCAGTCTGCTACATCTGACACACTTTCCCCAGAGTGCTACACCTCATACACTTTCCCCAGTGTGCTACATCTCACACACTTTCCGCAGAGTGCTACACCTCACACACTTTCCCCAGTGTGTGTCACCTCACACACTTTCCCCAGAGTGCTACATCTCACACACTTTCCCCACTGTGCTACATCTCACACACTTTCCCCAGAGTGATACATCTCACACACTTTCCCCAGTGTGCTACACCTCACACACTTTCCCCAGTGTGCTACATCTCACACACATTCCCCAGTGTGCTACATCTCACACACTTTCCTCAGAGTGCTACATCTCACACACTTTCCCCAGTGTGCTACATCTCACACACTTTCCCCAGTGTGCTACATCTCACACACTTTCCCCAGTGTGCTACACCTCACACACTTTCCCCAGTGTGCTACATCTCCCACACTTTCCCCAGTGTGCTACATCTCACACACTTTCCCCAGTGTGCTACACCTCACACACTTTCCCCAGTGTGCTACATCTCCCACACTTTCCCCAGTGTGCTACATCTCACACACTTTCCTCAGAGTGCTACATCTCACACACGTTCCCCAGTGTGCTACATCTCACACACTTTCCCCAGTGTGCTACATCTCACACACTTTCCCCAGTGTGCTACACCTCACACACTTTCCCCAGTGTGCTACATCTCACACACTTTCCCCAGAGTGCTACATCTCACACACTTTCTCCAGTGTGCTACATCTCACACACTTTCCCCAGAGTGCTACACCTCACACACTTTACCCAGTGTGCTACATCTCACACACTTTCCCAGAGTGCTACATCTCACACACTTTCCCCAGTGTGCTACATCTCACACACTTTCCCAGAGTGCTACATCTCACACACATTCCCCAGTGAGCTACATCTCACACACTTTCCCAGAGTGCTACATCTCACACACTTTCCCCAGTGTGTGTCATCTCACACACTTTCCCCAGTGTGCTACATCTCACACACTTTCCCCAGAGTGCTACATCTCATACACTTTCCCCAGAGTGCTCCATCTCACACCATTTCCCCACTGTGCTACATCTCACACACTTTCCCCAGAGTGCTACACTTCACACACTTTCCCAAGTGTGCTACATCTCACACACTTTCCCCAGAGTGCTACGTCTCACACACGTTCCCCAGTGTTCTACATCTCACACACTTTCCCCAGTGTGCTACATCTCACACACTTTCCCCAGAGTGCTACACCTCACACACTTTCCCCAGAGTGCTGCACCTCACACAATTACCTCAGTGTGCTACATCTCACACACTTTCCCCAGAGTGCTGCACCTCACACACATTCCCCAGGTTGTGTCATCTCACACACTTTCCCCAGAGTGCTACATCTCACACACTTTCCCCAGAGTGCTACACTTCACACACTTTCCCAAGTGTGCTACATCTCACACACTTTCCCCAGTGTGCTACGTCTCACACACGTTCCCCAGTGTGCTACACCTCACACACTTTCCCCAGGTTGTGTCATCTCACACACTTTCCCCAGAGTGCTACATCTCACACACTTTCCCCAGAGTGCTACACCTCACACACTTTCCCCAGAGTGCTGCACCTCACACAATTACCTCAGTGTGCTACATCTCACACACTTTCCCCAGAGTGCTACATCTCACACACTTTCCCCAGAGTGCTACATCTCACACACTTTCCCCAGAGTGCTACACTTCACACACTTTCTCAAGTGTGCTACATCTCACACACTTTCCCCAGTGTGCTACATCTCACACACTTTCCCCAGAGTGCTACACCTCACAGACTTTCCCCAGAGTGCTACTCCTCACACACATTCCCCAGAGTGCTGCACCTCACACACTTACCTCAGTGTGCTACATCTCACACACTTTCCCCAGTGTGCTACATCTCAACACACTTTCCCCAGAGTGCTGCACCTCACACACTTTCCCCAGTATGCTACATCTCACACACTTTCCCCAGTGTGCTACATCTCACACACTTTCCCCAGTGTGCTACATCTCACACACTTTCCCCAGTGTGCTACACCTCACACACTTTCCCCAGTGTGCTACATCTCACACACTTTCCCCAGAGTGCTACATCTCACACACTTTCCCCAGTGTGCTACATCTCACACACTTTCCCAGAGTGCTAAATCACACACACACTTTCTCCAGTGTGCTACACCTCACACACTTTACCCAGTGTGCTACATCTCACACACTTTCCCAGAGTGCTACATCTCACACACTTTCCCCAGTGTGCTACATCTCACACACTTTCCCAGAGTGCTACATCTCACACACATTCCCCAGTGTGCTACATCTCACACACTTTCCCAGAGTGCTACATCTCACACACTTTCCCCAGTGTGTATCATCTCACACACTTTCCCCAGTGTGCTACATCTCACACACTTTCCCCAGAGTGCTACATCTCATACACTTTCCCCAGAGTGCTCCATCTCACACCATTTCCCCACTGTGCTACATCTCACACACTTTCCCCAGAGTGCTACACTTCACACACTTTCCCAAGTGTGCTACATCTCACACACTTTCCCAAAGTGCTCCACCTCACACACCTTCCCCAGTGTGCTACATCTCACACACTTTCCCCAGAGTGCTACACCTCACACACTTTCCCCAGTGTGCTACATCTCACACACTTTCCCCAGAGTGCTACACCTCACAGACTTTCCCCAGAGTGCTACTCCTCACACACTTTCCCCAGAGTGCTGCACCTCACACACTTACCTCAGTGTGCTACATCTCACACACTTTCCCCAGAGTGCTGCACCTCACACACTTTCCCCAGTGTGCTACATCTCACACACATTCCCCAGAGTGCTACGTCTCACACACGTTCCCCAGTGTGCGACATCTCACACATTTCCCAAGAGTGCTACACCTCACACACTTTCCCCAGTGTGCTACATCTCACACACTTTCCCCAGAGTGCTACACCTCACAGACTTTCCCCAGAGTGCTACATCTCACACACTTTCCCCAGAGTGCTAAATCTCACACACTTTCCCCAGTGTGCTACATCTCACACACTTTCCCCAGAGTGCTGCATCTCACACACTTTCCGCAGTGTGCTACATCTCACAGACTTTCCCCAGAGTGCTACATCTCACACACTTTCCCCAGAGTGCTACATCTCACACACTTTCCCCACTGTGCTACAACTCACACTCTTTCCCCAGAGTGCTACACTTCACACACTTTCCCAAGTGTGCTACATCTCACACACCTTTCCCAGAGTGCTACGTCTCACACACGTTCCCCAGTGTGCTACATCTCACACACTTTCCCCAGAGTGCTACACCTCATACACTTTCCCCAGTGTGCTACATCTCACACACTTTCCGCAGACTGCTACACCTCACACACTTTCCCCAGTGTGTGTCATCTCACACACTTTCCCCAGAGTGCTACATCTCACATACTTTCCCCACTGTGCTACATCTCACACACTTTCCCCAGAGTGATACATCTCACACACTTTCCCCAGTGTGCTACACCTCACACACTTTCCCCAGTGTGCTACATCTCACATACTTTCCCCAGTGTGCTACATCTCACACACTTTCCTCAGAGTGCTACATCTCACACACTTTCCCCAGTGTGCTACATCTCACACACTTTCCCCAGTGTGCTACATCTCACACACTTTCCCCAGTGTGCTACACCTCACACACTTTCCCCAGTGTGCTACATCTCACACACTTTCCCCAGTGTGCTACATCTCACACACTTTCCCCAGAGTGCTACATCTCACACACTTTCCCCAGTGTGCTACATCTCACACACTTTCCCCAGAGTGCTACATCTCACACACTTTCTCCAGTGTGCTACACCTCACACACTTTACCCAGTGTGCTACATCTCACACACTTTCCCAGAGTGCTACATCTCATACACTTTCCCAGAGTGCTACATCTCACACACATTCCCCAGTGAGCTACATCTCACACACTTTCCCAGAGTGCTACATCTCACACACTTTCCCCAGTGTGTGTCATCTCACACACTTTCCCCAGTGTGCTACATCTCACACACTTTCCCCAGAGTGCTACATCTCATACACTTTTCCGAGAGTGCTCCATCTCACACCATTTCCCCACTGTGCTACATCTCACACACTTTCCCCAGAGTGCTACACTTCACACACTTTCCCAAGTGTGCTACATCTCACACACTTTCCCCAGAGTGCTACGTCTCACACACGTTCCCCAGTGTTCTACATCTCACACACTTTCCCCAGTGTGCTACATCTCACACACTTTCCCCAGAGTGCTACACCTCACACACTTTCCCCAGAGTGCTGCACCTCACACAATTACCTCAGTGTGCTACATCTCACACACTTTCCCCAGAGTGCTACATCTCACACACTTTCCCCAGAGTGCTACATCTCACACACTTTCCCCAGAGTGCTACATCTCACACACTTTCCCCAGAGTGCTGCACCTCACACACTTTCCCCAGGTTGTGTCATCTCACACACTTTCCCCAGAGTGCTACATCTCACACACTTTCCCCAGAGTGCTACACTTCACACACTTTCCCAAGTGTGCTACATCTCACACACTTTCCCCAGTGTGCTACGTCTCACACACGTTCCCCAGTGTGCTACATCTCACACACTTTCCCCAGAGTGCTACACCTCACAGACTTTCCCCAGAGTGCTACTCCTCACACACATTCCCCAGAGTGCTGCACCTCACACACTTACCTCAGTGTGCTACATCTCACACACTTTCCCCAGAGTGCTGCACCTCACACACTTTCCCCAGTGTGTGTCATCTCACACACTTTCCCCAGTGTGCTACATCTCACACACTTTCCCCACTGTGCTACACCTCACACACTTTCCCCAGAGTGCTACATCTCACACACTTTCCCCAGTGTGCTACACCTCACACACTTTCCCCAGTGTGCTACATCTCACACACTTTCCCCAGTGTGCTACATCTCACACACTTTCCCCAGAGTGCTACATCTCACACACTTTCCCCAGTGTGCTACACCTCACACACTTTCCCCAGTGTGCTACATCTCACACAGTTTCCCCAGTGTGCTACATCTCACCCACTTCCCCAGAGTGCTACATCTCACACACTTTCCCCAGAGTGCTACACCTCACACACTTTCCCCAGTGTGCTACATCTCTCACACTTTCCCCAGTGTGCTACATCTCACACACTTTCCCCAGTGTGCTACATCTCACACACTTTACCCAGAGTGCTACACCTCACACCCTTTCCCCAGAGTGCAACCTCACATACTTTCCCCAGAGTGCTACATTTCACACACTTTCCCCAGAGTGCTACATCGCACACACTTTCCCCAGAGTGCTACATCTCACACACTTTCCCCAGAGTGCTCCATCTCACACACTTTCCCCAGTGTGCTACATCTCACACACTTTCCCCAGAGTGCTACACCTCACACACTTTACCCAGTGTGCTACATCTCACACACTTTCCCAGAGTGCTACATCTCACACACTTTCCCCAGTGTGCTACATCTCACACACTTTCCCCAGTGTGCTACATCTCACACACTTTCCCAGAGTGCTACATCTCACACACATTCCCCAGTGTGCTACATCTCACACACTTTCCCAGAGTGCTACATCTCACACACTTTCCCCAGTGTGCTACACCCCACACACTTTCCCCAGAGTGCTACATCTCACACACATTTCCCACTGTGCTACACCTCAAACACTTTCCCTAGTGTGCTACATCTCACACACTTTCCCCAGTGTGCTACATCTCACACACTTTCCCCAGAGTGCTACATTTCACACACTTTCCCCTGAGTGCTACACCTCAGACACTTTCCCGAGTGCGACATCTCACATACTTTCCCCAGAGTGCTGCAGCTCACACACTTTTCCCTGAGTGCGACATCTCACACACTTTCCCCAGTGTTCTACACCACACAGACTTTCCCCAGTGTGCTACATCTCACTCACTTTCCCCAGAGTGCTACATCACACACACTTTCCCCAGAGTGCTACACCTCACACACTTTCCCCAGTGTGCTACATCTCACACACTTTCCCCAGTGTGCTACACCTCACACACTTTCCCCAGTGTGCTACATCTCACACACTTTCCCCAGTGTGCTACATCTCAAACACTTTCCCCAGTGTGCTACATCTCACACACTTTCCCCAGAGTGCTACAGCTCACACACTTTCCCCAGTGTGCTACATCTCACACACTTTCCCCAGAGTGCTACATCACCCACACTTTCCCCAGAGTGCTACACCTCACACACTTTCCCCAGTGTGCTACACCTCACACACTTTCCCCAGAGTGCTACATCTCACACACTTTCCCCAGAGTGCTACATCTCACACACTTTCCCCAGAGTGCTACATCTCACACACTTTCCGCAGTGTGCTTCATCTCACAGACTTTCCCCAGAGTGCTACATCTCACACACTTTCCCCAGAGTGCTACACTTCACACACTTTCCCAAGTGTGCTACATCTCACACACTTTCCCCAGAGTGCTACATCTCACACACTTTCCCCACTGTGCTACACTTCACACACTTTCCCAAGTGTGCTACATCTCACACACTTTCCCCAGAGTGCTACATCTCACACACTTTCCCCAGAGTGCTACGTCTCACACACGTTCCCCAGTGTGCTACATCTCACAGACTTTCCCCAGAGTGCTACACTTCACACACTTTCCCAAGTGTGCTACATCTCACACACTTTCCCCAGAGTGCTACGTCTCACACACGTTCCCCAGTGTGCTACATCTCACAGACTTTCCCCAGTGTGCTACACTTCACAGACTTTCCCAAGTGTGCTACATCTCACACACTTTCCCCAGAGTGCTACACCTCACACACCTTCCCCAGTGTGCTACATCTCACACACTTTCCCCAGTGTGCTACATCTCACACACTTTCCCCAGAGTGCTACACTTCACAGACTTTCCCAAGTGTGCTACATCTCACACACTTTCCCCAGAGTGCTACACCTCACACACCTTCCCCAGTGTGCTACATCTCACACACTTTCCCCAGAGTGCTACACCTCACACACTTTCCCCAGTGTGCTACATCTCACACACTTTCCCCAGAGTGCTACACCTCACACACTTTCCCCAGTGTGCTACATCTCACACACTTTCCCAGAGTGCGACATCTCACACACATTCCCCAGTGTGCTACATCTCACACACTTTCCCAGAGTCCTACATCTCACATACTTTCCCCAGAATGCTACACCTCACACACTTTCCCCAGAGTGCTGCACCTCACACACTTTCCCCAGTGTGTGTCATCTCACACACTTTCCCCAGAGTGCTACATCTCACACACTTTCCCTAGAGTGCTAAATCTCACACACTTTCCCCAGAGTGCTACATCTCACACACTTTCCCCAGAGTGCTACACCTCACACACTTTCCCCAGAGTGCTACATCTCACACACTTTCCCCAGAGTGCTACATCTCACACACTTTCCCCAGAGTGCTACATCTCACACACTTTCCGCAGTGTGCTACATCTCACAGACTTTCCCCAGAGTGCTACATCTCACACACTTTCCCCAGAGTGCTACATCTCACACACTTTCCCCACTGTGCTACATCTCACACACTTTCCCCACTGTGCTACACTTCACACACTTTCCCAAGTGTGCTACATCTCACACACTTTCCCCAGAGTGCTACGTCTCACACACGTTCCCCAGTGTTCTCCATCTCACACACTTTCCCCAGAGTGCTACGTCTCACACACTTTCCCCAGAGTGCTACATCTCACACACTTTCCCCAGAGTGCTACACTTCACACACTTTCCCAAGTGTGCTACATCTCACACACTTTCCCCAGTGTGCTACGTCTCACGCACGTTCCCCAGTTTGCTACATCTCACACACTTTCCCCAGCGTGCTACATCTCACACACTTTCCCCAGAGTGCTACATTTCACACACTTTCCCCAGAGTGCTACACCTCAGACACTTTCCCGAGTGCGACATCTCACATACTTTCCCCAGAGTGCTGCAGCTCACACACTTTTCCCTGAGTGCGACATCTCACACACTTTCCCCAGTGTTGTACACCACACAGACTTTCCCCAGTGTGCTACATCTCACTCACTTTCCCCAGAGTGCTACATCACACACACTTTCCCCAGAGTGCTACACCTCACACACTTTCCCCAGTGTGCTACATCTCACACACTTTCCCCAGTGTGCTACACCTCACACACTTTCCCCAGTGTGCTACATCTCACACACTTTCCCCAGTGTGCTACATCTCAAACACTTTCCCCAGTGTGCTACATCTCACACACTTTCCCCAGAGTGCTACAGCTCACACACTTTCCCCAGTGTGCTACATCTCACACACTTTCCCCAGAGTGCTACATCACCCACACTTTCCCCAGAGTGCTACACCTCACACACTTTCCCCAGTGTGCTACACCTCACACACTTTCCCCAGAGTGCTACATCTCACACACTTTCCCCAGAGTTCTACATCTCACACACTTTCCCCAGAGTGCTACATCTCACACACTTTCCGCAGTGTGCTTCATCTCACAGACTTTCCCCAGAGTGCTACATCTCACACACTTTCCCCAGAGTGCTACACTTCACACACTTTCCCAAGTGTGCTACATCTCACACACTTTCCCCAGAGTGCTACGTCTCACACACGTTCCCCAGTGTGCTACATCTCACAGACTTTCCCCAGAGTGCTACACTTCACACACTTTCCCAAGTGTGCTACATCTCACACACTTTCCCCAGAGTGCTACGTCTCACACACGTTCCCCAGTGTGCTACATCTCACAGACTTTCCCCAGTGTGCTACACTTCACAGACTTTCCCAAGTGTGCTACATCTCACACACTTTCCCCAGAGTGCTACACCTCACACACCTTCCCCAGTGTGCTACATCTCACACACTTTCCCCAGTGTGCTACATCTCACACACTTTCCCCAGAGTGCTACACTTCACAGACTTTCCCAAGTGTGCTACATCTCACACACTTTCCCCAGAGTGCTACACCTCACACACCTTCCCCAGTGTGCTACATCTCACACACTTTCCCCAGAGTGCTACACCTCACACACTTTCCCCAGTGTGCTACATCTCACACACTTTCCCCAGAGTGCTACACCTCACACACTTTCCCCAGTGTGCTACATCTCACACACTTTCCCAGAGTGCGACATCTCACACACATTCCCCAGTGTGCTACATCTCACACACTTTCCCAGAGTCCTACATCTCACATACTTTCCCCAGAATGCTACACCTCACACACTTTCCCCAGAGTGCTGCACCTCACACACTTTCCCCAGTGTGTGTCATCTCACACACTTTCCCCAGAGTGCTACATCTCACACACTTTCCCTAGAGTGCTAAATCTCACACACTTTCCCCAGAGTGCTACATCTCACACACTTTCCCCAGAGTGCTACACCTCACACACTTTCCCCAGAGTGCTACATCTCACACACTTTCCCCAGAGTGCTACATCTCACACACTTTCCCCAGAGTGCTACATCTCACACACTTTCCGCAGTGTGCTACATCTCACAGACTTTCCCCAGAGTGCTACATCTCACACACTTTCCCCAGAGTGCTACATCTCACACACTTTCCCCACTGTGCTACATCTCACACACTTTCCCCACTGTGCTACACTTCACACACTTTCCCAAGTGTGCTACATCTCACACACTTTCCCCAGAGTGCTACGTCTCACACACGTTCCCCAGTGTTCTCCATCTCACACACTTTCCCCAGAGTGCTACGTCTCACACACTTTCCCCAGAGTGCTACATCTCACACACTTTCCCCAGAGTGCTACACTTCACACACTTTCCCAAGTGTGCTACATCTCACACACTTTCCCCAGTGTGCTACGTCTCACGCACGTTCCCCAGTTTGCTACATCTCACACACTTTCCCCAGAGTGCTACACCTCACACACTTTCCCCAGTGTGCTACATCTCACACACTTTCCCCAGAGTGCTACACCTCACAGACTTTCCCCAGAGTGCTACTCCTCACACACATTCCCCAGAGTGCTGCACCTCACACACTTACCTCAGTGTGCTACATCTCACACACTTTCCCCAGAGTGCTGCACCTCACACACTTTCCCCAGTGTGTGTCATCTCACACACTTTCCCCAGAGTGCTACATCTCACACACTTTCCCCAGTGTGCTACACATCACACACTTTCCCCAGTGTGCTACATCTCACACAGTTTCCCCAGTGTGCTACATCTCACCCACTTTCCCCAGAGTGCTACATCTCACACACTTTCCCCAGAGTGCTACACCTCACACACTTTACCCAGTGTGCTACATCTCACACACTTTCCCCAGTGTGCTACATCTCACACACTTTCCCCAGTGTGCTACATCTCACACACTTTCCCCAGAGTGCTACACCTCACACCCTTTCCCCAGAGTGCTACATTTCACACACTTTCCCCAGAGTGCTACATCGCACACAGTTTCCCCAGAGTGTTCCATCTCACACACATTCCCCAGAGTGCTACATCTCACACACTTTCCCCAGTGTGCTACATCTCACACACATTCCCCAGAGGGCTACATCTCACACACTTTCTCCAGTGTGCTACACCTCACACACTTTACCCAGTGTGCTACATCTCACACAATTTCCCAGAGTGCTACATCTCACACACTTTCCCCAGTGTGCTACATCTCACACACTTTCCCAGAGTGCTACATCTCACACACATTCCCCAGTGTGCTACATCTCACACACTTTCCCAGAGTGCTACATCTCACACACTTTCCCCAGTGTGCTACACCCCACACACTTTCCCCAGAGTGCTACATCTCACACACATTTCCCACTGTGCTACACCTCAAACACTTTCCCTAGTGTGCTACATCTCACACACTTTCCCCAGTGTGCTACATCTCACACACTTTCCCCAGAGTGCTACATTTCACACACTTTCCCCAGAGTGCTACACCTCACACACTTTCCCCAGAGTGCTACACCTCAGACACTTTCCCCTGAGTGCGACATCTCACATACTTTCCCCAGAGTGCTACACCTCACATACTTTCCCCTGAGTGCGACATCTCACACACTTTCCCCAGAGTGCTACACCTCACACACTTTACCCAGTGTGCTACATCTCACACACTTTCCCCAGTGTGCTACATCTCACACACTTTCCCCAGTGTGCTACATCTCACACACTTTCCCCAGAGTGCTACACCTCACACCCTTTCCCCAGAGTGCTACATTTCACACACTTTCCCCAGAGTGCTACATCGCACACAGTTTCCCCAGAGTGTTACATCTCACACACTTTCCCCAGAGTGCTACATCTCACACACTTTCCCCAGTGTGCTACATCTCACACACATTCCCCAGAGTGCTACATCTCACACACTTTCTCCAGTGTGCTACACCTCACACACTTTACCCAGTGTGCTACATCTCACACAATTTCCCAGAGTGCTACATCTCACACACTTTCCCCAGTGTGCTACATCTCACACACTTTCCCAGAGTGCTACATCTCACACACATTCCCCAGTGTGCTACATCTCACACACTTTCCCAGAGTGCTACATCTCACACACTTTCCCCAGTGTGCTACACCCCACACACTTTCCCCAGAGTGCTACATCTCACACACATTTCCCACTGTGCTACACCTCAAACACTTTCCCTAGTGTGCTACATCTCACACACTTTCCCCAGTGTGCTACATCTCACACACTTTCCCCAGAGTGCTACATTTCACACACTTTCCCCAGAGTGCTACACCTCAGACACTTTCCCCTGAGTGCGACATCTCACATACTTTCCCCAGAGTGCTACACCTCACATACTTTCCCCTGAGTGCGACATCTCACACACTTTCCCCAGTGTTCTACACCACACAGACTTTACCCAGTGTGCTACATCTCACACACTTTCCCCAGAGTGCTACACCTCACACACTTTCCCCAGTGTGCTACATCTCACACACTTTCCCCAGTGTGCTACACCTCACACACTTTCCCAAGTGTGCTACATCTCACACACGTTCCCCAGTGTGCCACATCTCACACACTTTCCCCAGTGTGCTACATCTCACACACTTTCCCCAGAGTGCTACAGCTCACACACTTTCCCCAGTGTGCTACATCTCACACACTTTCCCCAGAGTGCTACATCTCCCACACTTTCCCCAGAGTGCTACACCTCACACACTTTCCCCAGAGTGCTACATCTCACACACTTTCCCCAGAGTGCTACACCTCACACACTTTCCCCAGTGTGCTACATCTCACACACTTTCCCCAGAGAGCTACATCTCACACACTTTCCCCAGAGTGCTGCATCTCACACACTTTCCGCAGTGTGCTTCATCTCACAGACTTTCCCCAGAGTGCTACACCTCACACACTTTCCCCAGTGTGCTACACCTCACACACTTTCCCCAGAGTGCTACATCTCACACACTTTCCCCAGAGTGCTACATCTCACACACTTTCCCCAGAGTGCTACATCTCACACACTTTCCGCAGTGTGCTTCATCTCACACACTTTCCCCAGAGTGCTACATCTCACACACTTTCCCCACTGTGCTACATCTCACACACTTTCCCCAGAGTGCTACACTTCACACACTTTCCCAAGTGTGCTACATCTCACACACTTTCCCCAGAGTGCTACGTCTCACACACGTTCCCCAGTGTGCTACATCTCACACACTTTCCCCAGTGTGCTACACCTCACACACTTTCCCCAGTGTGCTACATCTCACACACTTTCCCCAGAGTGCTACACCTCACAGACTTTCCCCAGAGTGCTACTCCTCACACACTTTCCCCAGAGTGCTGCACCTCACACACTTACCTCAGTGTGCTACATCTCACACACTTTCCCCAGTGTGTGTCATCTCACACACTTTCCCCAGAGTGCTACATCTCACACACTTTCCCCAGAGTGCTAAATCTCACACACTTTCCCCAGTGTGCTACATCTCACAGACTTTCCCCAGAGTGCTACATCTCACACACTTTCCCCAGAGTGCTACACTTCAGAGACTTTCCCAAGTGTGCTACATCTCACACACTTTCCCCAGAGTGCTACACCTAACACACTTTCCCCAGAGTGCTACACCTCACACACCTTCCCCAGTGTGCTACATCTCACACACTTTCCCCAGAGTGCTACACCTCACACACTTTCCCCAGTGTGCTACATCTCACACACTTTCCCCACTGTGCTACATCTCACACACTTTCCCCAGAGTGCTACACTTCACACACTTTCCCAAGTGTGCTACATCTCACACACTTTCCCCAGAGTGCTACGTCTCACACACGTTCCCCAGTGTGCTACACCTCACAGACTTTCCCCAGAGTGCTACTCCTCACACACTTTCCCCAGAGTGCTGCACCTCACACACTTACCTCAGTGTGCTACGTCTCTCACACTTTCCCCAGAGTGCTGCACCTCACACACTTTCCCCAGAGTGCTACATCTCACACACTTTCCCCAGAGTGCTACATCTCACACACTTTCCCCAGAGTGCTAAATCTCACACACTTTCCCCAGTGTGCTACATCTCACACACTTTCCCCAGAGTGCTACATCTCACACACTTTCCCCAGAGTGCTAAATCTCACACACTTTCCCCAGTGTGCTACATCTCACACACTTTCCCCAGAGTGCTGCATCTCACACACTTTCCGCAGTATGCTACATCTCACAGACTTTCCCCAGAGTGCTACATCTCACACACTTTCCCCAGAGTGCTACATCTCACACACTTTCCCCACTGTGCTACAACTCACACACTTTCCCCAGAGTGCTACACTTCACACACTTTCCCAAGTGTGCTACATCTCACACATCTTCCCCAGAGTGCTACGTCTCACACACGTTCCCCAGTGTGCTACATCTCACACACTTTCCCCAGAGTGCTACACCTCATACACTTTCCCCAGTGTGCTACATCTCACACACTTTCCGCAGAGTGCTACACCTCACACACTTTCCCCAGTGTGTGTCATCTCACACACTTTCCCCAGAGTGCTACACCTCACAGACTTTCCCCAGAGTGCTACTCCTCACACACATTCCCCAGTGTGCTGCACCTCACACACTTACCTCAGTGTGCTACATCTCACACACTTTCCCCAGAGTGCTGCACCTCACACACTTTCCCCAGTGTGTGTCATCTCACACACTTTCCCCAGTGTGCTACATCTCACACACTTTCCCCACTGTGCTACACCTCACACACTTTCCCCAGAGTGCTACATCTCACACACTTTCCCCAGTGTGCTACACCTCACACACTTTCCCCAGTGTGCTACATCTCACACACTTTCCCCAGTGTGCTACATCTCACACACTTTCCCCAGAGTGCTACATCTCACACACTTTCCCCAGTGTGCTACACCTCACACACTTTCCCCAGTGTGCTACATCTCACACAGTTTCCCCAGTGTGCTACATCTCACCCACTTCCCCAGAGTGCTACATCTCACACACTTTCCCCAGAGTGCTACACCTCACACACTTTCCCCAGTGTGCTACATCTCTCACACTTTCCCCAGTGTGCTACATCTCACACACTTTCCCCAGTGTGCTACATCTCACACACTTTACCCAGAGTGCTACACCTCACACCCTTTCCCCAGAGTGCAACCTCACATACTTTCCCCAGAGTGCTACATTTCACACACTTTCCCCAGAGTGCTACATCGCACACACTTTCCCCAGAGTGCTACATCTCACACACTTTCCCCAGAGTGCTCCATCTCACACACTTTCCCCAGTGTGCTACATCTCACACACTTTCCCCAGAGTGCTACACCTCACACACTTTACCCAGTGTGCTACATCTCACACACTTTCCCAGAGTGCTACATCTCACACACTTTCCCCAGTGTGCTACATCTCACACACTTTCCCAGAGTGCTACATCTCACACACATTCCCCAGTGTGCTACATCTCACACACTTTCCCAGAGTGCTACATCTCACACACTTTCCCCAGTGTGCTACACCCCACACACTTTCCCCAGAGTGCTACATCTCACACACATTTCCCACTGTGCTACACCTCAAACACTTTCCCTAGTGTGCTACATCTCACACACTTTCCCCAGTGTGCTACATCTCACACACTTTCCCCAGAGTGCTACATTTCACACACTTTCCCCAGAGTGCTACACCTCAGACACTTTCCCGAGTGCGACATCTCACATACTTTCCCCAGAGTGCTGCAGCTCACACACTTTTCCCTGAGTGCGACATCTCACACACTTTCCCCAGTGTTCTACACCACACAGACTTTCCCCAGTGTGCTACATCTCACTCACTTTCCCCAGAGTGCTACATCACACACACTTTCCCCAGAGTGCTACACCTCACACACTTTCCCCAGTGTGCTACATCTCACACACTTTCCCCAGTGTGCTACACCTCACACACTTTCCCCAGTGTGCTACATCTCACACACTTTCCCCAGTGTGCTACATCTCAAACACTTTCCCCAGTGTGCTACATCTCACACACTTTCCCCAGAGTGCTACAGCTCACACACTTTCCCCAGTGTGCTACATCTCACACACTTTCCCCAGAGTGCTACATCACCCACACTTTCCCCAGAGTGCTACACCTCACACACTTTCCCCAGTGTGCTACACCTCACACACTTTCCCCAGAGTGCTACATCTCACACACTTTCCCCAGAGTGCTACATCTCACACACTTTCCCCAGAGTGCTACATCTCACACACTTTCCGCAGTGTGCTTCATCTCACAGACTTTCCCCAGAGTGCTACATCTCACACACTTTCCCCAGAGTGCTACACTTCACACACTTTCCCAAGTGTGCTACATCTCACACACTTTCCCCAGAGTGCTACATCTCACACACTTTCCCCACTGTGCTACACTTCACACACTTTCCCAAGTGTGCTACATCTCACACACTTTCCCCAGAGTGCTACGTCTCACACACGTTCCCCAGTGTGCTACATCTCACAGACTTTCCCCAGAGTGCTACACTTCACACACTTTCCCAAGTGTGCTACATCTCACACACTTTCCCCAGAGTGCTACGTCTCACACACGTTCCCCAGTGTGCTACATCTCACAGACTTTCCCCAGTGTGCTACACTTCACAGACTTTCCCAAGTGTGCTACATCTCACACACTTTCCCCAGAGTGCTACACCTCACACACCTTCCCCAGTGTGCTACATCTCACACACTTTCCCCAGTGTGCTCCATCTCACACACTTTCCCCAGAGTGCTACACTTCACAGACTTTCCCAAGTGTGCTACATCTCACACACTTTCCCCAGAGTGCTACACCTCACACACCTTCCCCAGTGTGCTACATCTCACACACTTTCCCCAGAGTGCTACACCTCACACACTTTCCCCAGTGTGCTACATCTCACACACTTTCCCCAGAGTGCTACACCTCACACACTTTCCCCAGTGTGCTACATCTCACACACTTTCCCAGAGTGCGACATCTCACACACATTCCCCAGTGTGCTACATCTCACACACTTTCCCAGAGTCCTACATCTCACATACTTTCCCCAGAATGCTACACCTCACACACTTTCCCCAGAGTGCTGCACCTCACACACTTTCCCCAGTGTGTGTCATCTCACACACTTTCCCCAGAGTGCTACATCTCACACACTTTCCCTAGAGTGCTAAATCTCACACACTTTCCCCAGAGTGCTACATCTCACACACTTTCCCCAGAGTGCTACACCTCACACACTTTCCCCAGAGTGCTACATCTCACACACTTTCCCCAGAGTGCTACATCTCACACACTTTCCCCAGAGTGCTACATCTCACACACTTTCCGCAGTGTGCTACATCTCACAGACTTTCCCCAGAGTGCTACATCTCACACACTTTCCCCAGAGTGCTACATCTCACACACTTTCCCCACTGTGCTACATCTCACACACTTTCCCCACTGTGCTACACTTCACACACTTTCCCAAGTGTGCTACATCTCACACACTTTCCCCAGAGTGCTACGTCTCACACACGTTCCCCAGTGTTCTCCATCTCACACACTTTCCCCAGAGTGCTACGTCTCACACACTTTCCCCAGAGTGCTACATCTCACACACTTTCCCCAGAGTGCTACACTTCACACACTTTCCCAAGTGTGCTACATCTCACACACTTTCCCCAGTGTGCTACGTCTCACGCACGTTCCCCAGTTTGCTACATCTCACACACTTTCCCCAGAGTGCTACACCTCACACACTTTCCCCAGTGTGCTACATCTCACACACTTTCCCCAGAGTGCTACACCTCACAGACTTTCCCCAGAGTGCTACTCCTCACACACATTCCCCAGAGTGCTGCACCTCACACACTTACCTCAGTGTGCTACATCTCACACACTTTCCCCAGAGTGCTGCACCTCACACACTTTCCCCAGTGTGTGTCATCTCACACACTTTCCCCAGAGTGCTACATCTCACACACTTTCCCCAGTGTGCTACACATCACCCACTTTCCCCAGAGTGCTACATCTCACACACTTTCCCCAGAGTGCTACACCTCACACACTTCACCCAGTGTGCTACATCTCACACACTTTCCCCAGTGTGCTACATCTCACACACTTTCCCCAGTGTGCTACATCTCACACACTTTCCCCAGAGTGCTACACCTCACACCCTTTCCCCAGAGTGCTACATTTCACACACTTTCCCCAGAGTGCTACATCGCACACAGTTTCCCCAGAGTGTTACATCTCACACACATTCCCCAGAGTGCTACATCTCACACACTTTCTCCAGTGTGCTACACCTCACACACTTTACCCAGTGTGCTACATCTCACACAATTTCCCAGAGTGCTACATCTCACACACTTTCCCCAGTGTGCTACATCTCACACACTTTCCCAGAGTGCTACATCTCACACACATTCCCCAGTGTGCTACATCTCACACACTTTCCCAGAGTGCTACATCTCACACACTTTCCCCAGTGTGCTACACCCCACACACTTTCCCCAGAGTGCTACATCTCACACACATTTCCCACTGTGCTACACCTCAAACACTTTCCCTAGTGTGCTACATCTCACACACTTTCCCCAGTGTGCTACATCTCACACACTTTCCCCAGAGTGCTACATTTCACACACTTTCCCCAGAGTGCTACACCTCAGACACTTTCCCCTGAGTGCGACATCTCACATACTTTCCCCAGAGTGCTACACCTCACATACTTTCCCCTGAGTGCGACATCTCACACACTTTCCCCAGTGTTCTACACCACACAGACTTTACCCAGTGTGCTACATCTCACACACTTTCCCCAGAGTGCTACACCTCACACACTTTCCCCAGTGTGCTACATCTCACACACTTTCCCCAGTGTGCTACACCTCACACACTTTCCCAAGTGTGCTACATCTCACACACGTTCCCCAGTGTGCCACATCTCACACACTTTCCCCAGTGTGCTACATCTCACACACTTTCCCCAGAGTGCTACAGCTCACACACTTTCCCCAGTGTGCTACATCTCACACACTTTCCCCAGAGTGCTACATCTCCCACACTTTCCCCAGAGTGCTACACCTCACACACTTTCCCCAGAGTGCTACATCTCACACACTTTCCCCAGAGTGCTACACCTCACACACTTTCCCCAGTGTGCTACATCTCACACACTTTCCCCAGAGAGCTACATCTCACACACATTCCCCAGAGTGCTGCATCTCACACACTTTCCGCAGTGTGCTTCATCTCACAGACTTTCCCCAGAGTGCTACACCTCACACACTTTCCCCAGTGTGCTACACCTCACACACTTTCCCCAGAGTGCTACATCTCACACACTTTCCCCAGAGTGCTACATCTCACACACTTTCCCCAGAGTGCTACATCTCACACACTTTCCGCAGTGTGCTTCATCTCACACACTTTCCCCAGAGTGCTACATCTCACACACTTTCCCCACTGTGCTACATCTCACACACTTTCCCCAGAGTGCTACACTTCACACACTTTCCCAAGTGTGCTACATCTCACACACTTTCCCCAGAGTGCTACGTCTCACACACGTTCCCCAGTGTGCTACATCTCACACACTTTCCCCAGTGTGCTACACCTCACACACTTTCCCCAGTGTGCTACATCTCACACACTTTCCCCAGAGTGCTACACCTCACACACTTTCCCCAGTGTGCTACATCTCACACACTTTCCCCAGAGTGCTGCACCTCACACACTTACCTCAGTGTGCTACATCTCACACACTTTCCCCAGTGTGTGTCATCTCACACACTTTCCCCAGAGTGCTACATCTCACACACTTTCCCCAGAGTGCTAAATCTCACACACTTTCCCCAGTGTGCTACATCTCACAGACTTTCCCCAGAGTGCTACATCTCACACACTTTCCCCAGAGTGCTACACTTCAGAGACTTTCCCAAGTGTGCTACATCTCACACACTTTCCCCAGAGTGCTACACCTAACACACTTTCCCCAGAGTGCTACACCTCACACACCTTCCCCAGTGTGCTACATCTCACACACTTTCCCCAGAGTGCTACACCTCACACACTTTCCCCAGTGTGCTACATCTCACACACTTTCCCCACTGTGCTACATCTCACACACTTTCCCCAGAGTGCTACACTTCACACACTTTCCCAAGTGTGCTACATCTCACACACTTTCCCCAGAGTGCTACGTCTCACACACGTTCCCCAGTGTGCTACACCTCACAGACTTTCCCCAGAGTGCTACTCCTCACACACTTTCCCCAGAGTGCTGCACCTCACACACTTACCTCAGTGTGCTACGTCTCTCACACTTTCCCCAGAGTGCTGCACCTCACACACTTTCCCCAGAGTGCTACATCTCACACACTTTCCCCAGAGTGCTACATCTCACACACTTTCCCCAGAGTGCTAAATCTCACACACTTTCCCCAGTGTGCTACATCTCACACACTTTCCCCAGAGTGCTACATCTCACACACTTTCCCCAGAGTGCTAAATCTCACACACTTTCCCCAGTGTGCTACATCTCACACACTTTCCCCAGAGTGCTGCATCTCACACACTTTCCGCAGTATGCTACATCTCACAGACTTTCCCCAGAGTGCTACATCTCACACACTTTCCCCAGAGTGCTACACTTCACACACTTTCCCAAGTGTGCTACATCTCACACATCTTCCCCAGAGTGCTACGTCTCACACACGTTCCCCAGTGTGCTACATCTCACACACTTTCCCCAGAGTGCTACACCTCATACACTTTCCCCAGTGTGCTACATCTCACACACTTTCCGCAGAGTGCTACACCTCACACACTTTCCCCAGTGTGTGTCATCTCACACACTTTCCCCAGAGTGCTACATCTCACACACTTTCCCCACTGTGCTACATCTCACACACTTTCCCCACTGTGCTACATCTCACACACTTTCCCCAGAGTGCTACATCTCACACACTTTCCCCAGTGTGCTACACCTCACACACTTTCCCCAGTGTGCTACATCTCACACACTTTCCCCAGTGTGCTACATCTCACACACTTTCCTCAGAGTGCTACATCTCACACACTTTCCCCAGAGTGCTACACCTCACACACTTTCCCCAGTGTGCTACATCTCACACACTTTCCCCAGTGTGCTACATCTCACACACTTTCCCCAGTGTGCTACATCTCACACACTTTCCCCAGTGTGCTACACCTCACACACTTTCCCCAGTGTGCTACATCTCACACACTTTCCCCAGTGTGCTACATCTCACACACTTTCCCCAGAGTGCTACATCTCACACACTTTCCCCAGTGTGCTGCATCTCACACACTTTCCCCAGAGTGCTACATCTCACACACTTTCTCCAGTGTGCTCCACCTCACACACTTTACCCAGTGTGCTACATCTCACACACTTTCCCAGAGTGCTACATCTCACACACTTTCCCCAGTGTGCTACATCTCACACACTTTCCCAGAGTGCTACATCTCACACACATTCCCCAGTGTGCTACATTTCACACACTTTCCCAGAGTGCTACATCTCACACACTTTCCCCAGTGTGTGTCATCTCACACACTTTCCCCAGTGTGCTACATCTCACACACTTTCCCCAGAGTGCTACATCTCATACACTTTCCCCAGAGTGCTCCATCTCACACCATTTCCCCACTGTGCTACATCTCACACACTTTCCCCAGAGTGCTACACTTCACACACTTTCCCAAGTGTGCTACATCTCACACACTTTCCCCAGAGTGCTCCACCTCACACACCTTCCCCAGTGTGCTACATCTCACACACTTTCCCCAGAGTGCTACACCTCACACACTTTCCCCAGTGTGCTACATCTCACACACTTTCCCCAGAGTGCTACACCTCACAGACTTTCCCCAGACTGCTACTCCTCACACACTTTCCCCAGAGTGCTGCACCTCACACACTTACCTCAGTGTGCTACATCTCACACACTTTCCCCAGAGTGCTGCACCTCACACACTTTCCCCAGTGTGCTACATCTCACACACTTTCCCCAGAGTGCTACGTCTCACACACGTTCCCCAGTGTGCGACATCTCACACACTTTCCCAAGAGTGCTACACCTCACACACTTTCCCCAGTGTGCTACATCTCACACACTTTCCCCAGAGTGCTACACCTCACAGACTTTCCCCAGAGTGCTACATCTCACACACTTTCCCCAGAGAGCTAAATCTCACACACTTTCCCCAGTGTGCTACATCTCACACACTTTCCCCAGAGTGCTGCATCTCACACACTTTCCGCAGTGTGCTACATCTCACAGACTTTCCCCAGAGTGCTACATCTCACACACTTTCCCCAGAGTGCTACATCTCACACACTTTCCCCACTGTGCTACAACTCACACACTTTCCCCAGAGTGCTACACTTCACACACTTTCCCAAGTGTGCTACATCTCACACACCTTCCCCAGAGTGCTACGTCTCACACACGTTCCCCAGTGTGCTACATCTCACACACTTTCCCCAGAGTGCTACACCTCATACACTTTCCCCAGTGTGCTACATCTCACACACTTTCCGCAGAGTGCTACACCTCACACACTTTCCCCAGTGTGCGTCATCTCACACACTTTCCCCAGAGTGCTACATCTCACACACTTTCCCCACTGTGCTACATCTCACACACTTTCCCCAGAGTGATACATCTCACACACTTTCCCCAGTGTGCTACACCTCACACACTTTCCCCAGTGTGCTACATCTCACACACTTTCCCCAGTGTGCTACATCTCACACACTTTCGTCAGAGTGCTACATCTCACACACTTTCCCCAGTGTGCTACATCTCACACACTTTCCCCAGTGTGCTACATCTCACACACTTTCCCCAGTGTGCTACACCTCACACACTTTCCCCAGTGTGCTACATCTCACACACTTTCCCCAGTGTGCTACATCTCACACACTTTCCCCAGAGTGCTACATCTCACACACTTTCCCCAGTGTGCTACACCTCACATACTTTCCCCAGTGTGCTACATCTCACACACTTTCCCCAGTGTGCTACATCTCACACACTTTCCCCAGAGTGCTACATCTCACACACTTTCCCCAGTGTGCTACACCTCACACACTTTCCCCAGTGTGCTACATCTCACACAGTTTCCCCAGTGTGCTACATCTCACCCACTTCCCCAGAGTGCTACATCTCACACACTTTCCCCAGAGTGCTACACCTCACACACTTTCCCCAGTGTGCTACATCTCTCACACTTTCCCCAGTGTGCTACATCTCACACACTTTCCCCAGTGTGCTACATCTCACACACTTTACCCAGAGTGCTACACCTCACACCCTTTCCCCAGAGTGCAACCTCACATACTTTCCCCAGAGTGCTACATTTCACACACTTTCCCCAGAGTGCTACATCGCACACACTTTCCCCAGAGTGCTACATCTCACACACTTTCCCCAGAGTGCTCCATCTCACACACTTTCCCCAGTGTGCTACATCTCACACACTTTCCCCAGAGTGCTACACCTCACACACTTTACCCAGTGTGCTACATCTCACACACTTTCCCAGAGTGCTACATCTCACACACTTTCCCCAGTGTGCTACATCTCACACACTTTCCCAGAGTGCTACATCTCACACACATTCCCCAGTGTGCTACATCTCACACACTTTCCCAGAGTGCTACATCTCACACACTTTCCCCAGTGTGCTACACCCCACACACTTTCCCCAGAGTGCTACATCTCACACACATTTCCCACTGTGCTACACCTCAAACACTTTCCCTAGTGTGCTACATCTCACACACTTTCCCCAGTGTGCTACATCTCACACACTTTCCCCAGAGTGCTACATTTCACACACTTTCCCCAGAGTGCTACACCTCAGACACTTTCCCGAGTGCGACATCTCACATACTTTCCCCAGAGTGCTGCAGCTCACACACTTTTCCCTGAGTGCGACATCTCACACACTTTCCCCAGTGTTCTACACCACACAGACTTTCCCCAGTGTGCTACATCTCACTCACTTTCCCCAGAGTGCTACATCACACACACTTTCCCCAGAGTGCTACACCTCACACACTTTCCCCAGTGTGCTACATCTCACACACTTTCCCCAGTGTGCTACACCTCACACACTTTCCCCAGTGTGCTACATCTCACACACTTTCCCCAGTGTGCTACATCTCAAACACTTTCCCCAGTGTGCTACATCTCACACACTTTCCCCAGAGTGCTACAGCTCACACACTTTCCCCAGTGTGCTACATCTCACACACTTTCCCCAGAGTGCTACATCACCCACACTTTCCCCAGAGTGCTACACCTCACACACTTTCCCCAGTGTGCTACACCTCACACACTTTCCCCAGAGTGCTACATCTCACACACTTTCCCCAGAGTGCTACACCTCACACACTTTCCCCAGTGTGCTACATCTCACACACTTTCCCCAGAGTGCTACATCTCACACACTTTCCCCAGAGTGCTACATCTCACACACTTTCCGCAGTGTGCTTCATCTCACAGACTTTCCCCAGAGTGCTACATCTCACACACTTTCCCCAGAGTGCTACACTTCACACACTTTCCCAAGTGTGCTACATCTCACACACTTTCCCCAGAGTGCTACGTCTCACACACGTTCCCCAGTGTGCTACATCTCACAGACCTTCCCCAGAGTGCTACACTTCACACACTTTCCCAAGTGTGCTACATCTCACACACTTTCCCCAGAGTGCTACGTCTCACACACGTTCCCCAGTGTGCTACATCTCACAGACTTTCCCCAGTGTGCTACACTTCACAGACTTTCCCAAGTGTGCTACATCTCACACACTTTCCCCAGAGTGCTACACCTCACACACCTTCCCCAGTGTGCTACATCTCACACACTTTCCCCAGTGTGCTACATCTCACACACTTTCCCCAGAGTGCTACACTTCACAGACTTTCCCAAGTGTGCTACATCTCACACACTTTCCCCAGAGTGCTACACCTCACACACCTTCCCCAGTGTGCTACATCTCACACACTTTCCCCAGAGTGCTACACCTCACACACTTTCCCCAGTGTGCTACATCTCACACACTTTCCCCAGAGTGCTACACCTCACACACTTTCCCCAGTGTGCTACATCTCACACACTTTCCCAGAGTGCGACATCTCACACACATTCCCCAGTGTGCTACATCTCACACACTTTCCCAGAGTCCTACATCTCACATACTTTCCCCAGAATGCTACACCTCACACACTTTCCCCAGAGTGCTGCACCTCACACACTTTCCCCAGTGTGTGACATCTCACACACTTTCCCCAGAGTGCTACATCTCACACACTTTCCCTAGAGTGCTAAATCTCACACACTTTCCCCAGAGTGCTACATCTCACACACTTTCCCCAGAGTGCTACACCTCACACACTTTCCCCAGAGTGCTACATCTCACACACTTTCCCCAGAGTGCTACATCTCACACACTTTCCCCAGAGTGCTACATCTCACACACTTTCCGCAGTGTGCTACATCTCACAGACTTTCCCCAGAGTGCTACATCTCACACACTTTCCCCAGAGTGCTACATCTCACACACTTTCCCCACTGTGCTACATCTCACACACTTTCCCCACTGTGCTACACTTCACACACTTTCCCAAGTGTGCTACATCTCACACACTTTCCCCAGAGTGCTACGTCTCACACACGTTCCCCAGTGTTCTCCATCTCACACACTTTCCCCAGAGTGCTACGTCTCACACACTTTCCCCAGAGTGCTACATCTCACACACTTTCCCCAGAGTGCTACACTTCACACACTTTCCCAAGTGTGCTACATCTCACACACTTTCCCCAGTGTGCTACGTCTCACGCACGTTCCCCAGTTTGCTACATCTCACACACTTTCCCCAGAGTGCTACACCTCACACACTTTCCCCAGTGTGCTACATCTCACACACTTTCCCCAGAGTGCTACACCTCACAGACTTTCCCCAGAGTGCTACTCCTCACACACATTCCCCAGAGTGCTACACCTCACACACTTACCTCAGTGTGCTACATCTCACACACTTTCCCCAGAGTGCTGCACCTCACACACTTTCCCCAGTGTGTGTCATCTCACACACTTTCCCCAGAGTGCTACATCTCACACACTTTCCCCAGTGTGCTACACATCACACACTTTCCCCAGTGTGCTACATCTCACACAGTTTCCCCAGTGTGCTACATCTCACCCACTTTCCCCAGAGTGCTACATCTCACACACTTTCCCCAGAGTGCTACACCTCACACACTTTACCCAGTGTGCTACATCTCACACACTTTCCCCAGTGTGCTACATCTCACACACTTTCCCCAGTGTGCTACATCTCACACACTTTCCCCAGAGTGCTACACCTCACACCCTTTCCCCAGAGTGCTACATTTCACACACTTTCCCCAGAGTGCTACATCGCACACAGTTTCCCCAGAGTGTTACATCTCACACACTTTCCCCAGAGTGCTACATCTCACAGACTTTCCCCAGTGTGCTACATCTCACTCACTTTCCCCAGAGTGCTACATCACACACACTTTCCCCAGAGTGCTACACCTCACACACTTTCCCCAGTGTGCTACATCTCACACACTTTCCCCAGTGTGCTACACCTCACACACTTTCCCCAGTGTGCTACATCTCACACACTTTCCCCAGTGTGCTACATCTCAAACACTTTCCCCAGTGTGCTACATCTCACACACTTTCCCCAGAGTGCTACAGCTCACACACTTTCCCCAGTGTGCTACATCTCACACACTTTCCCCAGAGTGCTACATCACCCACACTTTCCCCAGAGTGCTACACCTCACACACTTTCCCCAGTGTGCTACACCTCACACACTTTCCCCAGAGTGCTACATCTCACACACTTTCCCCAGAGTGCTACACCTCACACACTTTCCCCAGTGTGCTACATCTCACACACTTTCCCCAGAGTGCTACATCTCACACACTTTCCCCAGAGTGCTACATCTCACACACTTTCCGCAGTGTGCTTCATCTCACAGACTTTCCCCAGAGTGCTACATCTCACACACTTTCCCCAGAGTGCTACACTTCACACACTTTCCCAAGTGTGCTACATCTCACACACTTTCCCCAGAGTGCTACGTCTCACACACGTTCCCCAGTGTGCTACATCTCACAGACCTTCCCCAGAGTGCTACACTTCACACACTTTCCCAAGTGTGCTACATCTCACACACTTTCCCCAGAGTGCTACGTCTCACACACGTTCCCCAGTGTGCTACATCTCACAGACTTTCCCCAGTGTGCTACACTTCACAGACTTTCCCAAGTGTGCTACATCTCACACACTTTCCCCAGAGTGCTACACCTCACACACCTTCCCCAGTGTGCTACATCTCACACACTTTCCCCAGTGTGCTACATCTCACACACTTTCCCCAGAGTGCTACACTTCACAGACTTTCCCAAGTGTGCTACATCTCACACACTTTCCCCAGAGTGCTACACCTCACACACCTTCCCCAGTGTGCTACATCTCACACACTTTCCCCAGAGTGCTACACCTCACACACTTTCCCCAGTGTGCTACATCTCACACACTTTCCCCAGAGTGCTACACCTCACACACTTTCCCCAGTGTGCTACATCTCACACACTTTCCCAGAGTGCGACATCTCACACACATTCCCCAGTGTGCTACATCTCACACACTTTCCCAGAGTCCTACATCTCACATACTTTCCCCAGAATGCTACACCTCACACACTTTCCCCAGAGTGCTGCACCTCACACACTTTCCCCAGTGTGTGACATCTCACACACTTTCCCCAGAGTGCTACATCTCACACACTTTCCCTAGAGTGCTAAATCTCACACACTTTCCCCAGAGTGCTACATCTCACACACTTTCCCCAGAGTGCTACACCTCACACACTTTCCCCAGAGTGCTACATCTCACACACTTTCCCCAGAGTGCTACATCTCACACACTTTCCCCAGAGTGCTACATCTCACACACTTTCCGCAGTGTGCTACATCTCACAGACTTTCCCAGAGTGCTACATCTCACACACTTTCCCCAGAGTGCTACATCTCACACACTTTCCCCACTGTGCTACATCTCACACACTTTCCCCACTGTGCTACACTTCACACACTTTCCCAAGTGTGCTACATCTCACACACTTTCCCCAGAGTGCTACGTCTCACACACGTTCCCCAGTGTTCTCCATCTCACACACTTTCCCCAGAGTGCTACGTCTCACACACTTTCCCCAGAGTGCTACATCTCACACACTTTCCCCAGAGTGCTACACTTCACACACTTTCCCAAGTGTGCTACATCTCACACACTTTCCCCAGTGTGCTACGTCTCACGCACGTTCCCCAGTTTGCTACATCTCACACACTTTCCCCAGAGTGCTACACCTCACACACTTTCCCCAGTGTGCTACATCTCACACACTTTCCCCAGAGTGCTACACCTCACAGACTTTCCCCAGAGTGCTACTCCTCACACACATTCCCCAGAGTGCTACACCTCACACACTTACCTCAGTGTGCTACATCTCACACACTTTCCCCAGAGTGCTGCACCTCACACACTTTCCCCAGTGTGTGTCATCTCACACACTTTCCCCAGAGTGCTACATCTCACACACTTTCCCCAGTGTGCTACACATCACACACTTTCCCCAGTGTGCTACATCTCACACAGTTTCCCCAGTGTGCTACATCTCACCCACTTTCCCCAGAGTGCTACATCTCACACACTTTCCCCAGAGTGCTACACCTCACACACTTTACCCAGTGTGCTACATCTCACACACTTTCCCCAGTGTGCTACATCTCACACACTTTCCCCAGTGTGCTACATCTCACACACTTTCCCCAGAGTGCTACACCTCACACCCTTTCCCCAGAGTGCTACATTTCACACACTTTCCCCAGAGTGCTACATCGCACACAGTTTCCCCAGAGTGTTACATCTCACACACTTTCCCCAGAGTGCTACATCTCACACACTTTCCCCTGTGTGCTACATCTCACACACATTCCCCAGAGTGCTACATCTCACACACTTTCTCCAGTGTGCTACACCTCACACACTTTACCCAGTGTGCTACATCTCACACAATTTCCCAGAGTGCTACATCTCACACACTTTCCCCAGTGTGCTACATCTCACACACTTTCCAGAGTGCTACATCTCACACACATTCCCCAGTGTGCTACATCTCACACACTTTCCCAGAGTGCTACATCTCACACACTTTCCCCAGTGTGCTACACCCCACACACTTTCCCCAGAGTGCTACATCTCACACACATTTCCCACTGTGCTACACCTCAAACACTTTCCCTAGTGTGCTACATCTCACACACTTTCCCCAGTGTGCTACATCTCACACACTTTCCCCAGAGTGCTACATTTCACACACTTTCCCCAGAGTGCTACACCTCAGACACTTTCCCCTGAGTGCGACATCTCACATACTTTCCCCAGAGTGCTACACCTCACATACTTTCCCCTGAGTGCGACATCTCACACACTTTCCCCAGTGTTCTACACCACACAGACTTTACCCAGTGTGCTACATCTCACACACTTTCCCCAGAGTGCTACACCTCACACACTTTCCCCAGTGTGCTACATCTCACACACTTTCCCAAGTGTGCTACACCTCACACACTTTCCCAAGTGTGCTACATCTCACACACGTTCCCCAGTGTGCCACATCTCACACACTTTCCCAGTGTGCTACATCTCACACACTTTCCCCAGAGTGCTACAGCTCACACACTTTCCCCAGTGTGCTACATCTCACACACTTTCCCCAGAGTGCTACATCTCCCACACTTTCCCCAGAGTGCTACACCTCACACACTTTCCCCAGAGTGCTACATCTCACACACTTTCCCCAGAGTGCTACACCTCACACACTTTCCCCAGTGTGCTACATCTCACACACTTTCCCCAGAGAGCTACATCTCACACACTTTCCCCAGAGTGCTGCATCTCACACACTTTCCGCAGTGTGCTTCATCTCACAGACTTTCCCCAGAGTGCTACACCTCACACACTTTCCCCAGTGTGCTACACCTCACACACTTTCCCCAGAGTGCTACATCTCACACACTTTCCCAGAGTGCTACATCTCACACACTTTCCCAGAGTGCTACATCTCACACACTTTCCGCAGTGTGCTTCATCTCACACACTTTCCCCAGAGTGCTACATCTCACACACTTTCCCCACTGTGCTACATCTCACACACTTTCCCCAGAGTGCTACACTTCACACACTTTCCCAAGTGTGCTACATCTCACACACTTTCCCCAGAGTGCTACGTCTCACACACGTTCCCCAGTGTGCTACATCTCACACACTTTCCCCAGTGTGCTACACCTCACACACTTTCCCCAGTGTGCTACATCTCACACACTTTCCCCAGAGTGCTACACCTCACAGACTTTCCCCAGAGTGCAACTCCTCACACACTTTCCCCAGAGTGCTGCACCTCACACACTTACCTCAGTGTGCTACATCTCACACACTTTCCCCAGTGTGTGTCATCTCACACACTTTCCCCAGAGTGCTACATCTCACACACTTTCCCCAGAGTGCTAAATCTAACACACTTTCCCCAGTGTGCTACATCTCACACACTTTCCCCAGTGTGTGTCATCTCACACACTTTCCCCAGTGTGCTACATCTCACAGACTTTCCCCAGAGTGCTACATCTCACACACTTTCCCCAGAGTGCTACACTTCAGAGACTTTCCCAAGTGTGCTACATCTCACACACTTTCCCCAGAGTGCTACACCTAACACACTTTCCCCAGAGTGCTACACCTCACACGCCTTCCCCAGTGTGCTACATCTCACACACTTTCCCCAGAGTGCTACACCTCACACACTTTCCCCAGTGTGCTACATCTCACAAACGTTCCCCACTGTGCTACATCTCACACACTTTCCCCAGAGTGCTACACTTCACACACTTTCCCAAGTGTGCTACATCTCACACACTTTCCCCAGAGTGCTACGTCTCACACACGTTCCCCAGTGTGCTACACCTCACAGACTTTCCCCAGAGTGCTACTCCTCACACACTTTCCCCAGAGTGCTGCACCTCACACACTTACCTCAGTGTGCTATCACGTGCTCACTGTGTCACTTTCCCCAGAGTGCTACATCTCACACACTTTTCCCCAGAAGTGCTACATCTCACACACTTCCCCAGAGTGCTAAATCTCACAGCACTTTCCCCAGTGTGCTACATCTCACACACTTTCCCCAGAGTGCTACATCTCACACACTTTCCCCAGAGTGCTAAATCTCACACACTTTCCCCAGTGTGCTACATCTCACACACTTTCCCCAGAGTGCTGCATCTCACACACTTTCCGCAGTATGCTACATCTCACAGACTTTCCCCAGAGTGCTACATCTCACACACTTTCCCCAGAGTGCTACATCTCACACACTTTCCCCACTCGTGCTACAACTCACACACTTTCCCCAGAGTGCTACACTTCACACACTTTCCCAAGTGTGCTACATCTCACACATCTTCCCCAGAGTGCTACGTCTCACACACGTTCCCAGTGTGCTACATCTCACACACTTTCCCCAGAGTGCTACACCTCATACACTTTCCCCAGTGTGCTACATCTCACACACTTTCCGCAGAGTGCTACACCTCACACACTTTCCCCAGTGTGTGTCATCTCACACACTTTCCCAGAGTGCTACATCTCACACACTTTCCCCACTGTGCTACATCTCACACACTTTCCCCACTGTGCTACATCTCACACACTTCTCCCAGAGTGCTACATCTCACACACTTTCCCCAGTGTGCTACACCTCACACACTTTCCCCAGTGTGCTACATCTCACACACTTTCCCCAGTGTGCTACATCTCACACACTTTCCTCAGAGTGCTACATCTCACACACTTTCCCCAGAGTGCTACACCTCACACACTTTCCCCAGTGTGCTACATCTCACACACTTTCCCCAGTGTGCTACATCTCACACACTTTCCCCAGTGTGCTACATCTCACACTTTCCCCAGTGTGCTACACCTCACACACTTTCCCCAGTGTGCTACATCTCACACACTTTCCCCAGTGTGCTACATCTCAACACACTTTCCCCAGAGTGCTACATCTCACACACTTTCCCCAGTGTGCTACATCTCACACACTTTCCCCCAGAGTGCTACATCTCACACACTTTCTCCAGTGTGCTCCACCTCACACACTTTACCCAGTGTGCTACATCTCACACACTTTCCCAGAGTGCTACATCTCACACACTTTCCCCAGTGTGCTACATCTCACACACTTTCCCAGAGTGCTACATCTCACACACATTCCCCAGTGTGCTACATTTCACACACTTTCCCAGAGTGCTACATCTCACACACTTTCCCAGTGTGTGTCATCTCACACACTTTCCCCCAGTGTGCTACATCTCACACACTTTCCCCAGAGTGCTACATCTCATACACTTTCCCCAGAGTGCTCCATCTCACACCATTTCCCCACTGTGCTACATCTCACACACTTTCCCCAGAGTGCTACACTTCACACACTTTCCCAAGTGTGCTACATCTCACACACTTTCCCCAGAGTGCTCCACCTCACACACCTTCCCCAGTGTGCTACATCTCACACACTTTCCCCAGAGTGCTACACCTCACCACACTTTCCCCAGTGTGCTACATCTCACACACTTTCCCCAGAGTGCTACACCTCACAGACTTTCCCCAGACTGATACTCCTCACACACTTTCCCCAGAGTGCTGCCACCTCACACACTTACCTCAGTGTGCTACACCTCACACACTTTCCCCAGAGTGCTGCACCTCACACACTTTCCCCAGTGCTGCTACATCTCACACACTTTCCCCAGAGTGCTACGTCTCACACACGTTCCCCAGTGTGCGACATCTCACACACTTTCCCAAGAGTGCTACACCTCACACACTTTCCCCAGTGTGCTACATCTCACACACTTTCCCCAGAGTGCTACACCTCACAGACTTTCCCAGAGTGCTACATCTCACACACTTTCCCCAGAGAGCTAAATCTCACACACTTTCCCCAGTGTGCTACATCTCACACACTTTCCCCAGAGTGCTGCATCTCACACACTTTCCGCAGTGTGCTACATCTCACAGACTTTCCCCAGAGTGTTACATCTCACACACTTTCCCCAGAGTGCTACATCTCACACACTTTCCCCACTGTGCTACAAACTCACACACTTTCCCCAGAGTGCTACACTTCACACACTTTCCCAAGTGTGCTACATCTCACACACCTTCCCAGAGTGCTACGTCTCACACACGTTCCCCAGTGTGCTACATCTCACACACTTTCCCCAGAGTGCTACACCTCATACACTTCCCCAGTGTGCTACATCTCACACACTTTCCGCAGAGTGCTACACCTCACACACTTTCCCCAGTGTGCGTCATCTCACACACTTTCCCCAGAGTGCTACATCTCACACACTTTCCCCCACTGTGCTACATCTCACACACTTTCCCCAGAGTGATACATCTCACACACTTTCCCCAGTGTGCTACACCTGACACACTTTCCCCAGTGTGCTACATCTCACACACTTTCCCCAGTGTGCTACATCTCACACACTTTCGTCAGAGTGCTACATCTCACACACTTTCCCCAGTGTGCTACATCTCACACACTTTCCCAGTGTGCTACATCTCTCACACACTTTCCCCAGTGTGCTACACCTCACACACTTTCCCCAGTGTGCTACATCTCACACACTTTCCCCAGTGTGCTACATCTCACACACTTTCCCCAGAGTGCTACATCTCACACACTTTCCCCAGTGTGCTACATCTCACACACTTTCCCCAGAGTGCTACATCTCACACACTTTCTCCAGTGTGCTAGCACCTCACACACTTTCCCAGTGTGCTACATCTCACACACTTTCCCAGAGTGCTACATCTCACACACTTTCCCCAGTGTGCTACATCTCACACACTTTCCAGAGTGCTACATCTCACACACATTCCCCAGTGAGCTACATCTCACACACTTTCCCAGAGTGCTACATCTCACACACTTTCCCCAGTGTGTGTCATCTCACACACTTTCCCCAGTGTGCTACATCTCACACACTTTCCCCAGAGTGCTACATCTCATACACTTTCCCAGAGTGCTCCATCTCACACCATTTCCCCACTGTGCTACATCTCACACACTTTTCCCCAGAGTGCTACACTTCACACACTTTCCCAAGTGTGCTACATCTCACACACTTTCCCCAGAGTGCTACGTCTCACACACGTTCCCCCAGTGTTCTACATCTCACACACTTTCCCCAGTGTGCTACATCTCACACACTTTCCGCAGAGTGCTACACCCTCACACACTTTCCCCAGTGTGTGTCATCTCACACACTTTCCCCAGAGTGCTACATCTCACACACTTTCCCCACTGTGCTACATCTCACACACTTTCCCCAGAGTGATACATCTCACACACTTTCCCCAGTGTGCTACACCTCACACACTTTCCCCAGTGTGCTACATCTCACACACTTTCCCCAGTGTGCTACATCTCACACACTTTCCTCGGAGTGCTACATCTCACACACTTTCCCCAGTGTGCTACATCTCACACACTTTCCCCAGTGTGCTACATCTCACACACTTTCCCCAGTGTGCTACACCTCACACACTTTCCCCAGTGTGCTACATCTCACACACTTTCCCAGTGTGCTACATCTCACACACTTTCCCCAGAGTGCTACATCTCACACACTTTCCCCAGTGTGCTACATCTCACACACTTTCCCCCAGAGTGCTACATCGTCGACACACTTTCTCCAGTGTGCTACACCTCACACACTTTACCCAGTGTGCTACATCTCACACACTTTCCCAGAGTGCTACATCTCACACACTTTCCCCAGTGTGCTACATCTCACACACTTTCCAGAGTGCTACATCTCACACACATTCCCCAGTGAGCTACATCTCACACACTTTCCCAGAGTGCTACATCTCACACACTGTCCCCAGTGTGTGTCATCTCACACACTTTCCCTCAGTGTGTGCTACATCTCACACACTTTCCCAGAGTGCTACATCTCATACACTTTCCCCAGAGTGCTCCATCTCACACCATTTCCCCACTGTGCTACATCTCACACACTTTCCCCCAGAGTGCTACACTTCACACACTTCCCAAGTGTGCTACATCTCACACACTTTCCCCAGAGTGCTACGTCTCACACACGTTCCCCAGTGTTCTACATCCTCACACACTTTCCCCCAGTGTGCTGCATCTCACACACTTTCCCCAGAGTGCTACACCTCACACACTTTCCCCAGAGTGCTGCACCTCACACAATTACCCTCAGTGTGCTACATCTCACACACTTTCCCCAGGTTGTGTCATCTCACACACTTTCCCCAGAGTGCTACATCTCACACCACTTTCCCCAGAGTGCTACACTTCACACACTTTTCCCAAGTGTGCTACATCTCACACACTTTCCCCAGTGTGCTACGTCTCACACACGTTCCCCAGTGTGCTACATCTCACACTTTCCCCAGAGTGCTACACCTCACAGACTTTCCCCAGAGTGCTACTCCTCACACACATTCCCAGAGTGCTGCACCTCACACACTTACCTCATGTGTGCTACATCTCACACACTTTCCCCAGAGTGCTGCACCTCACACACTTTCCCCAGTGTGTGTCATCTCACACACTTTCCCCAGTGTGCTACATCTCACACACTTTCCCACTGTGCTACATCTCACACACTTTCCCCAGTGTGCTACATCTCACACACTTTCCCCAGTGTGCTACATCTCACACACTTTCCCCAGAAGTGCTACATCTCACACACTTTCCCCAGTGTGCTACATCTCACACAGTTTCCCCAGTGTGCTACATCTCACCCACTTCCCAGAGTGCTACATCTCACACACTTTCCCCAGAGTGCTACACCTCACACACTTTCCCCAGTGTGCTACATCTCTCACACTTTCCCCAGTGTGCTACATCTCACACACTTTCCCAAGTGTGCTACATCTCACACACTTTCCCCAGAGTGCTACACCTCACACCCTTTCCCCAGGAGTGCAACCTCACACACTTTCCCAGAGTGCTACACCTCACACACTTTCCCCAGTGTGCTACATCTCACACACTTTCCCCAGTGTGCTACACCTCACACACTTTCCCAAGTGTGCAACATCTCACACACGTTCCCCAGTGTGCACATCTCACACACTTTCCCAGAGTGCTACATCTCCCACACTTTCCCCAGAGTGCTACTCCTCACACACTTTCCCCAGTGTGCTACACCTCACACACTTTCCCCAGAGTGCTACATCTCACACACTTTCCCCAGAGTGCTACACCTCACACACTTTCCCGGAGTGCTACATCTCACACACTTTCCCCAGAGTGCTACAGCTCACACACTTTCCCCAGTGTTGCTACATCTCACACACTTTCCCCAGAGTGCTACATCTCCCACACTTTCCCCAGAGTGCTACACTCACACACTTTCCCCAGTGTGCTACACCTCACACACTTTCCCCAGAGTGCTACATCTCACACACTTTCCCCAGAGTGCTAGACCTCACACACTTTTCCCCAGTGTGCTACATCTCACACACTTTCCCCAGAGTGCTACATCTCACACACTTTCCCAGAGTGCTGCATCTCACACACTTTCCGCAGTGTGCTTCATCTCACAGACTTTCCCCAGAGTGCTACACCTCACACACTTTCCCCAGTGTGCTACACCTCACAACACTTTCCCCAGAGTGCTACATCTCACACACTTTCCCCAGAGTGCTACATCTCACACACTTTCCCAGAGTGCTACATCTCACACACTTTCCGCAGTGTGCTTCATCTCACACACTTTCCCCAGAGTGCTACATCTCACACACTTTCCCCACTGTGCTACATCTCACACACTTTCCCCAGAGTGCTACACTTCACACACTTTCCCAAGTGTGCTACATCTCACACACTTTCCCAGAGTGCTACGTCTCACACACGTTCCCCAGTGTGCTACATCTCACACACTTTCCCCAGTGTGCTACACCTCACACACTTTCCCCAGTGTGCTACATCTCACACACTTTCCCCAGAGTGCTACACCTCACAGACTTTCCCCAGAGTGCTACTCCTCACACACTTTCCCCAGAGTGCTGCACCTCACACACTTACCTCAGTGTGCTACATCTCACACACTTTCCCCAGTGTGCGTCATCTCGACACACTTTCCCCAGAGTGCTACATCTCACACACTTTCCCCACTGTGCTACATCTCACACACTTTCCCCAGAGTGATACATCTCACACACTTTCCCCAGTGTGCTACACCTCACACACTTTCCCCAGTGTGCTACATCTCACACACTTTCCCCAGTGTGCTACATCTCACACACTTTCGTCAGAGTGCTACATCTCACACACTTTCCCCAGTGTGCTACATCTCACACACTTTCCCCAGTGTGCTACATCTCACACACTTTCCCCAGTGTGCTACACCTCACACACTTTCCCCAGTGTGCTACATCTCACACACTTTCCCCAGTGTGCTACATCTCACACACTTTCCCCAGAGTGCTACATCTCACACACTTTCCCCAGTGTGCTACATCTCACACACTTTCCCCAGAGTGCTACATCTCACACACTTTCTCCAGTGTGCTACACCTCACACACTTTCCCAGTGTGCTACATCTCACACACTTTCCCAGAGTGCTACATCTCACACACTTTCCCCAGTGTGCTACATCTCACACACTTTCCCAGAGTGCTACATCTCACACACATTCCTCAGTGAGCTACATCTCACACACTTTCCAGGAGTGCTACATCTCACACACTTTCCCCCAGTGTGTGTCATCTCACACACTTTCCCCAGTGTGCTACATCTCACACACTTTCCCCAGAGTGCTACATCTCATACACTTTCCCCAGAGTGCTCCATCTCACACACCATTTCCCCACTGTGCTACATCTCACACACTTTCCCCAGAGTGCTACACTTCACACACTTTCCCAAGTGTGCTACATCTCACACACTTTCCCAGAGTGCTACGTCTCACACCCGTTCCCCAGTGTTCTACATCTCACACACTTTCCCCAGTGTGCTACATCTCACACACTTTCCGCAGAGTGCTACACCTCACACACTTTCCCCAGTGTGTGTCATCTCACACACTTTCCCCAGAGTGCTACATCTCACACACTTTCCCCACTGTGCTACATCTCACACTTTCCCCAGAGTGATACATCTCACACACTTTCCCCAGTGTGCTACTCCTCACACACTTTCCCCAGTGTGCTACATCTCACACACTTTCCCCAGTGTGCTACATCTCACACACTTTCCCTCAGAGTGCTACATCTCACACACTTTCCCCAGTGTGCTACATCTCACACACTTTCCCCAGTGTGCTACATCTCACCAACTTTCCCCAGTGTGCTACACCTCACACACTTTCCCCAGTGTGCTACATCTCACACACTTTCCCCAGTGTGCTACATCTCACACACTTTCCCCAGAGTGCTACATCTCACACACTTTCCCCAGTGGTGCTACATCTCACACACTTTCCCCAGAGTGCTACATCTCACACACTTTCTCCAGTGTGCTACACCTCACACACTTTACCCAGTGTGCTACATCTCACACACTTTCCCAGAGTGCTACATCTCACACACTTTCCCCAGTGTGCTACATCTCACACACTTTCCCAGAGTGCTACATCTCACACACATTCCCCAGTGAGCTACATCTCACACACTTTCCAGAGTGCTACATCTCACACACTGTCCCCAGTGTGTGTCATCTCACACACTTTCCCCAGTGTGCTACATCTCACACCACTTTCCCAGAGTGCTACATCTCATACACTTTCCCCAGAGTGCTCCATCTCACACCATTTCCCCACTGTGCTACATCTCACACACTTTCCCCAGAGTGCTACACTTCACACACTTTCCCAAGTGTGCTACATCTCACACACTTTCCCCCAGAGTGCTACGTCTCACACACGTTCCCCAGTGTTCTACATCTCACACACTTTCCCCAGTGTGCTGCATCTCACACACTTTCCCCAGGAGTGCTACACCTCACACACTTTCCCCAGAGTGCTGCACCTCACACAATTACCTCAGTGTGCTACATCTCACACACTTTCCCCAGGTTGTGTCATCTCACACACTTTCCCCAGAGTGCTACATCTCACACACTTTCCCCAGAGTGCTACATCACGTGCTCACTGTGTGTGTGCTACATCTCACACACTTTCCCCAGTGTGCTACGTCTCACACACGTTCCCCAGTGTGCTACATCTCACACACTTTCCCCAGAGTGCTACACCTCACAGACTTTCCCCAGAGTGCTACTCCTCACACACATTCCCCAGAGTGCTGCACCTCACACACTTACCTCAGTGTGCTACATCTCACACACTTTCCCCAGAGTTCTGCACCTTACACACTTTCCCCAGTGTGTGTCATCTCACACACTTTCCCCAGTGTGCTACATCTCACACACTTTCCCCACTGTGCTACATCTCACACACTTTCCCCAGTGTGCTACATCTCACACACTTTCCCCAGTGTGCTACATCTCACACACTTTCCCCAGAGTGCTACATCTCACACACTTTCCCCAGTGTGCTACATCTCACACAGTTTCCCCAGTGTGCTACATCTCACCCACTTCCCCAGAGTGCTACATCTCACACACTTTCCCCAGAGTGCTACACCTCACACACTTTCCCCAGTGTGCTACATCTCTCACACTTTCCCCAGTGTGCTACATCTCACACACTTTCCCCAGTGTGCTACATCTCACACACTTTCCCCAGAGTGCTACACCTCACACCCTTTCCCCAGAGTGCAACCTCACACACTTTCCCCAGAGTGCTACACCTCACACACTTTCCCCAGTGTGCTACATCTCACACACTTTCCCCAGTGTGCTACACCTCACACACTTTCCCAAGTGTGCAACATCTCACACACGTTCCCCAGTGTGCCACATCTCACACACTTTCCCCAGAGTGCTACATCTCCCACACTTTCCCCAGAGTGCTACACCTCACACACTTTCCCCAGTGTGCTACACCTCACACACTTTCCCCAGAGTGCTACATCTCACACACTTTCCCCAGAGTGCTACACCTCACACACTTTCCCCAGAGTGCTACATCTCACACACTTTCCCCAGAGTGCTACAGCTCACACACTTTCCCCAGTGTGCTACATCTCACACACTTTCCCCAGAGTGCTACATCTCCCACACTTTCCCCAGAGTGCTACACCTCACACACTTTCCCCAGTGTGCTACACCTCACACACTTTCCCCAGAGTGCTACATCTCACACACTTTCCCCAGAGTGCTACACCTCACACACTTTCCCCAGTGTGCTACATCTCACACACTTTCCCCAGAGTGCTACATCTCACACACTTTCCCCAGAGTGCTGCATCTCACACACTTTCCGCAGTGTGCTTCATCTCACAGACTTTCCCCAGAGTGCTACACCTCACACACTTTCCCCAGTGTGCTACACCTCACACACTTTCCCCAGAGTGCTACATCTCACACACTTTCCCCAGAGTGCTACATCTCACACACTTTCCCCAGAGTGCTACATCTCACACACTTTCCGCAGTGTGCTTCATCTCACACACTTTCCCCAGAGTGCTACATCTCACACACTTTCCCCACTGTGCTACATCTCACACACTTTCCCCAGAGTGCTACACTTCACACACTTTCCCAAGTGTGCTACATCTCACACACTTTCCCCAGAGTGCTACGTCTCACACACGTTCCCCAGTGTGCTACATCTCACACACTTTCCCCAGTGTGCTACACCTCACACACTTTCCCCAGTGTGCTACATCTCACACACTTTCCCCAGAGTGCTACACCTCACAGACTTTCCCCAGAGTGCTACTCCTCACACACTTTCCCCAGAGTGCTGCACCTCACACACTTACCTCAGTGTGCTACATCTCACACACTTTCCCCAGTGTGTGTCATCTCACACACTTTCCCCAGAGTGCTACATCTCACACACTTTCCCCAGAGTGCTAAATCTCACACACTTTCCCCAGTGTGCTACGTCTCACACACTTTCCCCAGTGTGCTACATCTCACACACTTTCCCCAGTGTGCTACATCTCACAGACTTTCCCCAGAGTGCTACATCTCACACACGTTCCCCAGAGTGCTACACTTCACAGACTTTCCCAAGTGTGCTACATCTCACACACTTTCCCCAGAGTGCTACACCTCACACACCTTCCCCAGTGTGCTACATCTCACACACTTTCCCCAGAGTGCTACACCTCACACACTTTCCCCAGTGTGCTACATCTCACACACTTTCCCCCACTGTGCTACATCTCACACACTTTCCCCAGAGTGCTACACTTCACACACTTTCCCAAGTGTGCTACATCTCACACACTTTCCCCAGAGTGCTACGTCTCACACACGTTCCCCAGTGTGCTACACCTCACAGACTTTCCCCAGAGTGCTACTCCTCACACACTTTCCCCAGAGTGCTGCACCTCACACACTTACCTCAGTGTGCTACGTCTCTCACACTTTCCCCAGAGTGCTGCACCTCACACACTTTCCCCAGAGTGCTACATCTCACACACTTTCCCCAGAGTGCTAAATCTCACACACTTTCCCCAGTGTGCTACATCTCACACACTTTCCCCAGAGTGCTACATCTCACACACTTTCCCCAGAGTGCTAAATCTCACACACTTTCCCCAGTGTGCTACATCTCACACACTTTCCCCAGAGTGCTGCATCTCACACACTTTCCGCAGTATGCTACATCTCACAGACTTTCCCCAGAGTGCTACATCTCACACACTTTCCCCAGAGTGCTACATCTCACACACTTTCCCCACTGTGCTACAACTCACACACTTTCCCCAGAGTGCTACACTTCACACACTTTCCCAAGTGTGCTACATCTCACACACCTTCCCCAGAGTGCTACATCTCACACACGTTCCCCAGGTTGTGTCATCTCACACACTTTCCCCAGAGTGCTACATCTCACACACTTTCCCCAGAGTGCTACACTTCACACACTTTCCCAAGTGTGCTACATCTCACACACTTTCCCCAGTGTGCTACGTCTCACACACGTTCCCCAGTGTGCTACATCTCACACACTTTCCCCAGAGTGCTACACCTCACAGACTTTCCCCAGAGTGCTACTCCTCACACACATTCCCCAGAGTGCTGCACCTCACACACTTACCTCAGTGTGCTACATCTCACACACTTTCCCCAGAGTGCTGCACCTCACACACTTTCCCCAGTGTGTGTCATCTCACACACTTTCCCCAGTGTGCTACATCTCACACACTTTCCCCACTGTGCTACATCTCACACACTTTCCCCAGTGTGCTACATCTCACACACTTTCCCCAGTGTGCTACATCTCACACACTTTCCCCAGAGTGCTACATCTCACACACTTTCCCCAGTGTGCTACATCTCACACAGTTTCCCCAGTGTGCTACATCTCACCCGCTTCCCCAGAGTGCTACATCTCACACACTTTCCCCAGAGTGCTACACCTCACACACTTTCCCCAGTGTGCTACATCTCTCACACTTTCCCCAGTGTGCTACATCTCACACACTTTCCCCAGTGTGCTACATCTCACACACTTTCCCCAGAGTGCTACACCTCACACCCTTTCCCCAGAGTGCAACCTCACACACTTTCCCCAGAGTGCTACACCTCACACACTTTCCCCAGTGTGCTACATCTCACACACTTTCCCCAGTGTGCTACACCTCACACACTTTCCCAAGTGTGCAACATCTCACACACGTTCCCCAGTGTGCCACATCTCACACACTTTCCCCAGTGTGCTACATCTCACACACTTTCCCCAGAGTGCTACAGCTCACACACTTTCCCCAGTGTGCTACATCTCACACACTTTCCCCAGAGTGCTACATCTCCCACACTTTCCCCAGAGTGCTACACATCACACACTTTCCCCAGTGTGCTACACCTCACACACTTTCCCCAGAGTGCTACATCTCACACACTTTCCCCAGAGTGCTACACCTCACACACTTTCCCCAGTGTGCTACATCTCACACACTTTCCCCAGAGTGCTACATCTCACACACTTTCCCCAGAGTGCTGCATCTCACACACTTTCCGCAGTGTGCTTCATCTCACAGACTTTCCCCAGAGTGCTACACCTCACACACTTTCCCCAGTGTGCCACACCTCACACACTTTCCCCAGAGTGCTACATCTCACACACTTTCCTCAGAGTGCTACATCTCACACACTTTCCCCAGAGTGCTACATCTCACACACTTTCCGCAGTGTGCTTCATCTCACACACTTTCCCCAGAGTGCTACATCTCACACACTTTCCCCACTGTGCTACATCTCACACACTTTCCCCAGAGTGCTACACTTCACACACTTTCCCAAGTGTGCTACATCTCACACACTTTCCCCAGAGTGCTACGTCTCACACACGTTCCCCAGTGTGCTACATCTCACACACTTTCCCCAGAGTGCTACACCTCACAGACTTTCCCCAGAGTGCTACTCCTCACACACTTTCCCCAGAGTGCTGCACCTCATACACTTACCTCAGTGTGCTACATCTCACACACTTTCCCCAGTGTGTGTCATCTCACACACTTTCCCCAGAGTGCTACATCTCACACACTTTCCCCAGAGTGCTAAATCTCACACACTTTCCCCAGTGTGCTACATCTCACACACTTTCCCCAGTGTGTGTCATCTCACACACTTTCCCCAGTGTGCTACATCTCACAGACTTTCCCCAGAGTGCTACATCTCACACACTTTCCCCAGAGTGCTACACTTCACAGACTTTCCCAAGTGTGCTACATCTCACACACTTTCCCCAGAGTGCTACACCTCACACACCTTCCCCAGTGTGCTACATCTCACACACTTTCCCCAGAGTGCTACACCTCACACACTTTCCCCAGTGTGCTACATCTCACACACTTTCCCCACTGTGCTACATCTCACACACTTTCCCCAGAGTGCTACACTTCACACACTTTCCCAAGTGTGCTACATCTCACACACTTTCCCCAGAGTGCTACGTCTCACACACGTTCCCCAGTGTGCTACACCTCACAGACTTTCCCCAGAGTGCTACTCCTCACACACTTTCCCCAGAGTGCTGCACCTCACACACTTACCTCAGTGTGCTACGTCTCTCACACTTTCCCCAGAGTGCTGCACCTCACACACTTTCCCCAGAGTGCTACATCTCACACACTTTCCCCAGAGTGCTAAATCTCACACACTTTCCCCAGTGTGCTACATCTCACACACTTTCCCCAGAGTGCTACATCTCACACACTTTCCCCAGAGTGCTAAATCTCACACACTTTCCCCAGTGTGCTACATCTCACACACTTTCCCCAGAGTGCTGCATCTCACACACTTTCCGCAGTATGCTACATCTCACAGACTTTCCCCAGAGTGCTACATCTCACACACTTTCCCCAGAGTGCTACATCTCACACACTTTCCCCACTGTGCTACAACTCACACACTTTCCCCAGAGTGCTACACTTCACACACTTTCCCAAGTGTGCTACATCTCACACACCTTCCCCAGAGTGCTACGTCTCACACACGTTCCCCAGTGTGCTACATCTCACACACTTTCCCCAGAGTGCTACACCTCATACACTTTCCCCAGTGTGCTACATCTCACACACTTTCCGCAGAGTGCTACACCTCACACACTTTCCCCAGTGTGTGTCATCTCACACACTTTCCCCAGAGTGCTACATCTCACACACTTTCCCCACTGTGCTACATCTCACACACTTTCCCCACTGTGCTACATCTCACACACTTTCCCCAGAGTGCTACATCTCACACACTTTCCCCAGTGTGCTACACCTCACACACTTTCCCCAGTGTGCTACATCTCACACACTTTCCCCAGTGTGCTACATCTCACACACTTTCCTCAGAGTGCTACATCTCACACACTTTCCCCAGAGTGCTACACCTCACACACTTTCCCCAGTGTGCTACATCTCACACACTTTCCCCAGTGTGCTACATCTCACACACTTTCCCCAGTGTGCTACATCTCACACACTTTCCCCAGTGTGCTACACCTCACACACTTTCCCCAGTGTGCTACATCTCACACACTTTCCCCAGTGTGCTACACCTCACACACTTTCCGCAGAGTGCTACACCTCACACACTTTCCCCAGTGTGTGTCATCTCACACACTTTCCCCAGAGTGCTACATCTCACACACTTTCCCCAGTGTGCTACATCTCACACACTTTCCCCAGAGTGCTACATCTCACACACTTTCTCCAGTGTGCTCCACCTCACACACTTTACCCAGTGTGCTACATCTCACACACTTTCCCAGAGTGCTACATCTCACACACTTTCCCCAGTGTGCTACATCTCACACACTTTCCCAGAGTGCTACATCTCACACACATTCCCCAGTGTGCTACATCTCACACACTTTCCCAGAGTGCTACATCTCACACACTTTCCCCAGTGTGTGTCATCTCACACACTTTCCCCAGTGTGCTACATCTCACACACTTTCCCCAGAGTGCTACATCTCATACACTTTCCCCAGAGTGCTCCATCTCACACCATTTCCCCACTGTGCTACATCTCACACACTTTCCCCAGAGTGCTACACTTCACACACTTTCCCAAGTGTGCTACATCTCACACACTTTCCCCAGAGTGCTCCACCTCACACACCTTCCCCAGTGTGCTACATCTCACACACTTTCCCCAGAGTGCTACACCTCACACACTTTCCCCAGTGTGCTACATCTCACACACTTTCCCCAGAGTGCTACACCTCACAGACTTTCCCCAGAGTGCTACTCCTCACACACTTTCCCCAGAGTGCTGCACCTCACACACTTACCTCAGTGTGCTACATCTCACACACTTTCCCCAGAGTGCTGCACCTCACACACTTTCCCCAGTGTGCTACATCTCACACACTTTCCCCAGAGTGCTACGTCTCACACACGTTCCCCAGTGTGCGACATCTCACACACTTTCCCAAGAGTGCTACACCTCACACACTTTCCCCAGTGTGCTACATCTCACACACTTTCCCCAGAGTGCGACACCTCACAGACTTTCCCCAGAGTGCTACATCTCACACACTTTCCCCAGAGAGCTAAATCTCACACACTTTCCCCAGTGTGCTACATCTCACACACTTTCCCCAGAGTGCTGCATCTCACACACTTTCCGCAGTGTGCTACATCTCACAGACTTTCCCCAGAGTGCTACATCTCACACACTTTCCCCAGAGTGCTACATCTCACACACTTTCCCCACTGTGCTACAACTCACACACTTTCCCCAGAGTGCTACACTTCACACACTTTCCCAAGTGTGCTACATCTCACACACCTTCCCCGAGTGCTACGTCTCACACACGTTCCCCAGTGTGCTACATCTCACACACTTTCCCCAGAGTGCTACACCTCATACACTTTCCCCAGTGTGCTACATCTCACACACTTTCCGCAGAGTGCTACACCTCACACACTTTCCCCAGTGTGCGTCATCTCACACACTTTCCCCAGAGTGCTACATCTCACACACTTTCCCCACTGTGCTACATCTCACACACTTTCCCCAGAGTGATACATCTCACACACTTTCCCCAGTGTGCTACACCTCACACACTTTCCCCAGTGTGCTACATCTCACACACTTTCCCCAGTGTGCTACATCTCACACACTTTCCTCAGAGTGCTACATCTCACACACTTTCCCCAGTGTGCTACATCTCACACACTTTCCCCAGTGTGCTACATCTCACACACTTTCCCCAGTGTGCTACACCTCACACACTTTCCCCAGTGTGCTACATCTCACACACTTTCCCCAGTGTGCTACATCTCACACACTTTCCCCAGAGTGCTACATCTCACACACTTTCCCCAGTGTGCTACATCTCACACACTTTCCCCAGAGTGCTACATCTCACACACTTTCTCCAGTGTGCTACACCTCACACACTTTACCCAGTGTGCTACATCTCACACACTTTCCCAGAGTGCTACATCTCACACACTTTCCCCAGTGTGCTACATCTCACACACTTTCCCAGAGTGCTACATCTCACACACATTCCCCAGTGAGCTACATCTCACACACTTTCCCAGAGTGCTACATCTCACACACTTTCCCCAGTGTGTGTCATCTCACACACTTTCCCCAGTGTGCTACATCTCACACACTTTCCCCAGAGTGCTACATCTCATACACTTTCCCCAGAGTGCTCCATCTCACACCATTTCCCCACTGTGCTACATCTCACACACTTTCCCCAGAGTGCTACACATCACACACTTTCCCAAGTGTGCTACATCTCACACACTTTCCCCAGAGTGCTACGTCTCACACACGTTCCCCAGTGTTCTACATCTCACACACTTTCCCCAGTGTGCTACATCTCACACACTTTCCGCAGAGTGCTACACCTCACACACTTTCCCCAGTGTGTGTCATCTCACACACTTTCCCCAGAGTGCTACATCTCACACACTTTCCCCACTGTGCTACATCTCACACACTTTCCCCAGAGTGATACATCTCACACACTTTCCCCAGTGTGCTACACCTCACACACACTTTCCCCAGTGTGCTACATCTCACACACTTTCCCCAGTGTGCTACATCTCACACACTTTCCTCAGAGTGCTACATCTCACACACTTTCCCCAGTGTGCTACATCTCACACACTTTCCCCAGTGTGCTACATCTCACACACTTTCCCCAGTGTGCTACATCTCACACACTTTCCCCAGAGTGCTACATCTCACACACTTTCCCCAGTGTGCTACATCTCACACACTTTCCCCAGAGTGCTACATCTCACACACTTTCTCCAGTGTGCTACACCTCACACACTTTACCCAGTGTGCTACATCTCACACACTTTCCCAGAGTGCTACATCTCACACACTTTCCCCAGTGTGCTACATCTCACACACTTTCCCAGAGTGCTACATCTCACACACATTCCCCAGTGAGCTACATCTCACACACTTTCCCAGAGTGCTACATCTCACACACTTTCCCCAGTGTGTGTCATCTCACACACTTTCCCCAGTGTGCTACATCTCACACACTTTCCCCAGAGTGCTACATCTCATACACTTTCCCCAGAGTGCTACATCTCACACACTTTCCCCAGAGTGCTACACTTCACACACTTTCCCAAGTGTGCTACATCTCACACACTTTCCCCAGAGTGCTACGTCTCACACACGTTCCCCAGTGTTCTACATCTCACACACTTTCCCCAGTGTGCTGCATCTCACACACTTTCCCCAGAGTGCTACACCTCACACACTTTCCCCAGAGTGCTGCACCTCACACAATTACCTGAGTGTGCTACATCTCACACACTTTCCCCAGAGTGCTGCACCTCACACACTTTCCCCAGGTTGTGTCATCTCACACACTTTCCCCAGAGTGCTACATCTCACACACTTTCCCCAGAGTGCTACACTTCACACACTTTCCCAAGTGTGCTACATCTCACACACTTTCCCCAGTGTGCTACGTCTCACACACGTTCCCCAGTGTGCTACATCTCACACACTTTCCCCAGAGTGCTACACCTCACAGACTTTCCCCAGAGTGCTACTCCTCACACACATTCCCCAGAGTGCTGCACCTCACACACTTACCTCAGTGTGCTACATCTCACACACTTTCCCCAGAGTGCTGCACCTCACACACTTTCCCCAGTGTGTGTCATCTCACACACTTTCCCCAGTGTGCTACATCTCACACACCTTCCCCACTGTGCTACATCTCACACACTTTCCCCAGTGTGCTACATCTCACACACTTTCCCCAGTGTGCTACATCTCACACACTTTCCACAGAGTGCTACATCTCACACACTTTCCCCAGTGTGCTACACCTCACACACTTTCCCCAGTGTGCTACATCTCACACAGTTTCCCCAGTGTGCTACATCTCACCCACTTCCCAGAGTGCTACATCTCACACACTTTCCCCAGAGTGCTACACCTCACACACTTTCCCCAGTGTGCTACATCTCTCACACTTTCCCCAGTGTGCTACATCTCACACACTTTCCCCAGTGTGCTACATCTCACACACTTTCCCCAGAGTGCTACACCTCACACCCTTTCCCCAGAGTGCAACCTCACACACTTTCCCCAGAGTGCTACACCTCACACACTTTCCCCAGTGTGCTACATCTCACACACTTTCCCCAGTGTGCTACACCTCACACACTTTCCCAAGTGTGCAACATCTCACACACGTTCCCCAGTGTGCCACATCTCACACACTTTCCCCAGTGTGCTACATCTCACACACTTTCCCCAGAGTGCTACAGCTCACACACTTTCCCCAGTGTGCTACATCTCACACACTTTCCCCAGAGTGCTACATCTCCCACACTTTCCCCAGAGTGCTACACCTCACACACATTCCCCAGTGTGCTACACCTCACACACTTTCCCCAGAGTGCTACATCTCACACACTTTCCCCAGAGTGCTACACCTCACACACTTTCCCCAGTGTGCTACATCTCACACACTTTCCCCAGAGTGCTACATCTCACACACTTTCCCCAGAGTGCTGCATCTCACACACTTTCCGCAGTGTGCTTCATCTCACAGACTTTCCCCAGAGTGCTACACCTCACACACTTTCCCCAGTGTCCTACACCTCACACACTTTCCCCAGAGTGCTACATCTCACACACTTTCCCCAGAGTGCTACATCTCACACACTTTCCCCAGAGTGCTACATCTCACACACTTTCCGCAGTGTGCTTCATCTCACACACTTTCCCCAGAGTGCTACATTTCACACACTTTCCCCACTGTGCTACATCTCACACACTTTCCCCAGAGTGCTACACTTCACACACTTTCCCAAGTGTGCTACATCTCACACACTTTCCCCAGAGTGCTACGTCTCACACACGTTCCCCAGTGTGCTACATCTCACACACATTCCCCAGTGTGCTACACCTCACACACTTTCCCCAGTGTGCTACATCTCACACACTTTCCCCAGAGTGCTACACCTCACAGTCTTTCCCCAGAGTGCTACTCCTCACACACTTTCCCCAGAGTGCTGCACCTCACACACTTACCTCAGTGTGCTACATCTCACACACTTTCCCCAGTGTGTGTCATCTCACACACTTTCCCCAGAGTGCTACATCTCACACACTTTCCCCAGAGTGCTAAATCTCACACACTTTCCCCAGTGTGCTACATCTCACACACTTTCCCCAGTGTGTGTCATCTCACACACTTTCCCCAGTGTGCTACATCTCACAGACTTTCCCCAGAGTGCTACATCTCACACACTTTCCCCAGAGTGCTACACTTCACAGACTTTCCCAAGTGTGCTACATCTCACACACTTTCCCCAGAGTGCTACACTTCACACACTTTCCCAAGTGTGCTACATCTCACACACTTTCCCCAGAGTGCTACGTCTCACACACGTTCCCCAGTGTGCTACATCTCACACACTTTCCCCAGTGTGCTACACCTCACACACTTTCCCCAGTGTGCTACATCTCACACACTTTCCCCAGAGTGCTACACCTCACAGACTTTCCCCAGAGTGCTACTCCTCACACACTTTCCCCAGAGTGCTGCACCTCACACACTTACCTCAGTGTGCTACATCTCACACACTTTCCCCAGTGTGTGTCATCTCACACACTTTCCCCAGAGTGCTACATCTCACACACTTTCCCCAGAGTGCTAAATCTCACACACTTTCCCCAGTGTGCTACATCTCACACACTTTCCCCAGTGTGTGTCATCTCACACACTTTCCCCAGTGTGCTACATCTCACAGACTTTCCCCAGAGTGCTACATCTCACACACTTTCCCCAGAGTGCTACACTTCACAGACTTTCCCAAGTGTGCTACATCTCACACACTTCCCCAGAGTGCTACACCTCACACACCTTCCCCAGTGTGCTACATCTCACACACTTTCCCCAGAGTGCTACACCTCACACACTTTCCCCAGTGTGCTACATCTCACACACTTTCCCCAGAGTGCTACACCTCACACACTTTCCCCAGTGTGCTACATCTCACACACTTTCCCAGAGTGCTACATCTCACACACATTCCCCAGTGTGCTACATCTCACACACTTTCCCAGAGTGCTACATCTCACATACTTTCCCCAGAATGCTACACCTCACAGACTTTCCCCAGAGTGCTACATTTCACACACTTTCCCCACTGTGCTACATCTCACACACTTTCCCCAGAGTGCTACACTTCACACACTTTCCCAAGTGTGCTACATCTCACACACTTTCCCCAGAGTGCTACGTCTCACACACGTTCCCCAGTGTGCTACACCTCACAGACTTTCCCCAGAGTGCTACTCCTCACACACTTTCCCCAGAGTGCTGCACCTCACACACTTACCTCAGTGTGCTACGTCTCTCACACTTTCCCCAGAGTGCTGCACCTCACACACTTTCCCCAGTGTGCTACATCTCACACACTTTCCCCAGAGTGCTACATCTCACACACTTTCCCCAGAATGCTAAATCTCACACACTTTCCCCAGTGTGCTACATCTCACACACTTTCCCCACAGTGCTGCATCTCACACACTTTCCGCAGTGTGCTCCATCTCACAGACTTTCCCCAGAGTGCTACATCTCACACACTTTCCCCAGAGTGCTACATCTCACACACTTTCCCCACTGTGCTACAACTCACACACTTTCCCCAGAGTGCTACACTTCACACACTTTCCCAAGTGTGCTACATCTCACACACCTTCCCCAGAGTGCTACGTCTCACACACGTTCCCCAGTGTGCTACATCTCACACACTTTCCCCAGAGTGCTACACCTCATACACTTTCCCCAGTGTGCTACATCTCACACACTTTCCGCAGAGTGCTACACCTCACACACTTTCCCCAGTGTGTGTCATCTCACACACTTTCCCCAGAGTGCTACATCTCACACACTTTCCCCACTGTGCTACATCTCACACACTTTCCCCAGAGTGCTACATCTCACACACTTTCCCCAGTGTGCTACACCTCACACACTTTCCCCAGTGTGCTACATCTCACACACTTTCCCCAGTGTGCTACATCTCACACACTTTCCTCAGAGTGCTACATCTCACACACTTTCCCCAGAGTGCTACACCTCACACACTTTCCCCAGTATGCTAAATCTCACACACTTTCCCCAGTATGCTACATCTCACACACTTTCCCCAGTGTGCTACATCTCACACACTTTCCCCAGTGTGCTACACCTCACACACTTTCCCCAGTGTGCTACATCTCACACCATTTCCCCACTGTGCTACATCTCACACACTTTCCCCAGAGTGCTACACTTCACACACTTTCCCAAGTGTGCTACATCTCACACACTTTCCCCAGAGTGCTCCACCTCACACACCTTCCCCAGTGTGCTACATCTCACACACATTCCCCAGTGTGCAACATCTCACACACTTTCCCAGAGTGCTACATCTCACATACTTTCCCCAGAATGCTACACCTCACAGACTTTCCCCAGAGTGCTACATTTCACACACTTTCCCCACTGTGCTACATCTCACACACTTTCCCCAGAGTGCTACACATCACACACTTTCCCAAGTGTGCTACATCTCACACACTTTCCCCAGAGTGCTACGTCTCACACACGTTCCCCAGTGTGCTACACCTCACAGACTTTCCCCAGAGTGCTACTCCTCACACACTTTCCCCAGAGTGCTGCACCTCACACACTTACCTCAGTGTGCTACGTCTCTCACACTTTCCCCAGAGTGCTGCACCTCACACACTTTCCCCAGTGTGCTACATCTCACACACTTTCCCCAGAGTGCTACATCTCACACACTTTCCCCAGAGTGCTAAATCTCACACACTTTCCCCAGTGTGCTACATCTCACACACTTTCCCCAGAGTGCTGCATCTCACACACTTTCCGCAGTGTGCTCCATCTCACAGACTTTCCCCAGAGTGCTACATCTCACACACTTTCCCCAGAGTGCTACATCTCACACACTTTCCCCACTGTGCTACAACTCACACACTTTCCCCAGAGTGCTACACTTCACACACTTTCCCAAGTGTGCTACATCTCACACACCTTCCCCAGAGTGCTACGTCTCACACACGTTCCCCAGTGTGCTACATCTCACACACTTTCCCCAGAGTGCTACACCTCATACACTTTCCCCAGTGTGCTACATCTCACACACTTTCCGCAGAGTGCTACACCTCACACACTTTCCCCAGTGTGTGTCATCTCACACACTTTCCCCAGAGTGCTACATCTCACACACTTTCCCCACTGTGCTACATCTCACACACTTTCCCCAGAGTGCTACATCTCACACACTTTCCCCAGTGTGCTACACCTCACACACTTTCCCCAGTGTGCTACATCTCACACACTTTCCCCAGTGTGCTACATCTCACACACTTTCCTCAGAGTGCTACATCTCACACACTTTCCCCAGAGTGCTACACCTCACACACTTTCCCCAGTATGCTAAATCTCACACACTTTCCCCAGTGTGCTACATCTCACACACTTTCCCCAGTGTGCTACATCTCACACACTTTCCCCAGTGTGCTACACCTCACACACTTTCCCCAGTGTGCTACATCTCACACCATTTCCCCACTGTGCTACATCTCACACACTTTCCCCAGAGTGCTACACTTCACACACTTTCCCAAGTGTGCTACATCTCACACACTTTCCCCAGAGTGCTCCACCTCACACACCTTCCCCAGTGTGCTACATCTCACACACTTTCCCCAGAGTGCTACACCTCACACACTTTCCCCAGTGTGCTACATCTCACACACTTTCCCCAGAGTGCTACACCTCACAGACTTTCCCCAGAGTGCTACTCCTCACACACTTTCCCCAGAGTGCTGCACCTCACACACTTACCTCAGTGTGCTACATCTCACACACTTTCCCCAGAGTGCTGCACCTCACACACTTTCCCCAGTGTGCTACATCTCACACACTTTCCCCAGAGTGCTACGTCTCACACACGTTCCCCAGTGTGCGACATCTCACACACTTTCCCAAGAGTGCTACACCTCACACACTTTCCCCAGTGTGCTACATCTCACACACTTTCCCCAGAGTGCTACACCTCACAGACTTTCCCCAGAGTGCTACATCTCACACAGTTTCCCCAGAGTGCTAAATCTCACACACTTTCCCCAGTGTGCTACATCTCACACACTTTCCCCAGAGTGCTGCATCTCACACACTTTCCGGAGTGTGCTACATCTCACAGACTTTCCCCAGAGTGCTACATCTCACACACTTTCCCCAGAGTGCTACATCTCACACACTTTCCCCACTGTGCTACAACTCACACACTTTCCCCAGAGTGCTACACTTCACACACTTTCCCAAGTGTTCTACATCTCACACACCTTCCCCAGAGTGCTACATCTCACACACTTTCCCCAGAGTGATACATCTCACACACTTTCCCCAGTGTGCTACACCTCACACACTTTCCCCAGTGTGCTACATCTCACACACTTTCCCAGAGTGCTACATCTCACACACTTTCCCCAGAGTGCTACATCTCACACACATTTCCCACTGTGCTACACCTCAAACACTTTCCCTAGTGTGCTACATCTCACACACTTTCCCCAGTGTGCTACATCTCACACACTTTCCCCAGAGTGCTACATTTCACACACTTTCCCCAGAGTGCCACACCTCAGACACTTTCCCCTGAGTGCGACATCTCACATACTTTCCCCAGAGTGCTACACCTCACACACTTTCCCCTGAGTGCGACATCTCACACACTTTCCCCAGTGTTCTACACCACACAGACTTTCCCCAGTGTGCTACATCTCACACACTTTCCCCAGAGTGCTACACCTCACACACTTTCCCCAGTGTGCTACATCTCACACACTTTCCCCAGTGTGCTACACCTCACACACTTTCCCAAGTGTGCTACATCTCACACACTTTCCCCAGTGTGCCACATCTCACACACTTTCCCCAGTGTGCTACATCTCACACACTTTCCCCAGAGTGCTACAGCTCACACACTTTCCCCAGTGTGCTACATCTCACACACTTTCCCCAGAGTGCTACATCTCCCACACTTTCCCCAGAGTGCTACACCTCACACACTTTCCCCAGTGTGCTACACCTCACACACTTTCCCCAGAGTGCTACATCTCACACACTTTCCCCAGAGTGCTACACCTCACACACTTTCCCCAGTGTGCTACATCTCACACACTTTCCCCAGAGTGCTACATCTCACACACTTTCCCCAGAGTGCTGCATCTCACACACTTTCCGCAGTGTGCTTCATCTCACAGACTTTCCCCAGAGTGCTACACCTCACACACTTTCCCCAGTGTGCTACACCTCACACACTTTCCCCAGAGTGCTACATCTCACACACTTTCCCCAGAGTGCTACATCTCACACACTTTCCCCAGAGTGCTACATCTCACACACTTTCCCCAGACTGCTGCATCTCACACACTTTCCGCAGTGTGCTTCATCTCACAGACTTTCCCCAGAGTGCTACACCTCACACACTTTCCCCAGTGTGCTACACCTCACACACTTTCCCCAGAGTGCTACATCTCACACACTTTCCCCAGAGTGCTACATCTCACACACGTTCCCCAGTGTGCCACATCTCACACACTTTCCCCAGTGTGCTACATCTCACACACTTTCCCCAGAGTGCTACAGCTCACACACTTTCCCCAGTGTGCTACATCTCACACACTTTCCCCAGAGTGCTACATCTCCCACACTTTCCCCAGAGTGCTACACCTCACACACTTTCCCCAGTGTGCTACACCTCACACACTTTCCCCAGAGTGCTACATCTCACACACTTTCCCCAGAGTGCTACACCTCACACACTTTCCCCAGTGTGCTACATCTCACACACTTTCCCCAGAGTGCTACATCTCACACACTTTCCCCAGAGTGCTGCATCTCACACACTTTCCGCAGTGTGCTTCATCTCACAGACTTTCCCCAGAGTGCTACACCTCACACACTTTCCCCAGTGTGCTACACCTCACACACTTTCCCCAGAGTGCTACATCTCACACACTTTCCCCAAAGTGCTACATCTCACACACTTTCCCCAGAGTGCTACATCTCACACACTTTCCCCAGAGTGCTACATCTCACACACTTTCCCCACTGTGCTACATCTCACACACTTTCCCCAGAGTGCTACACTTCACACACTTTCCCAAGTGTGCTACATCTCACACACTTTCCCCAGAGTGCTACGTCTCACACACGTTCCCCAGTGTGCTACATCTCACACACTTTCCCCAGTGTGCTACACCTCACACACTTTCCCCAGTGTGCTACATCTCACACACTTTCCCCAGAGTGCTACACCTCACAGACTTTCCCCAGAGTGCTACTCCTCACACACTTTCCCCAGAGTGCTGCACCTCACACACTTACCTCAGTGTGCTACATCTCACACACTTTCCCCAGTGTGTGTCATCTCACACACTTTCCCCAGAGTGCTACATCTCACACACTTTCCCCAGAGTGCTAAATCTCACACACTTTCCCCAGTGTGCTACATCTCACACACTTTCCCCAGTGTGTGTCACCTCACACACTTTCCCCAGTGTGCTACATCTCACACACTTTCCCCAGAGTGCTACACCTCACACACTTTCCCCAGTGTGCTACATCTCACACACTTTCCCAGAGTGCTACATCTCACAGACATTCCCCAGTGTGCTACATCTCACACACTTTCCCAGAGTGCTACATCTCACATACTTTCCCCAGAATGCTACACCTCACAGACTTTCCCCAGAGTGCTACATTTCACACACTTTCCCCACTGTGCTACATCTCACACACTTTCCCCAGAGTGCTACACTTCACACACTTTCCCAAGTGTGCTACATCTCACACACTTTCCCCAGAGTGCTACGTCTCACACACGTTCCCCAGTGTGCTACACCTCACAGACTTTCCCCAGAGTGCTACTCCTCACACACTTTCCCCAGAGTGCTGCACCTCACACACTTACCTCAGTGTGCTACGTCTCTCACACTTTCCCCAGAGTGCTGCACCTCACACACTTTCCCCAGTGTGCTACATCTCACACACTTTCCCCAGAGTGCTACATCTCACACACTTTCCCCAGAGTGCTAAATCTCACACACTTTCCGCAGTGTGCTCCATCTCACAGACTTTCCCCAGAGTGCGACATCTCACACACTTTCCCCAGACTGCTACATCTCACACACTTTCCCCACTGTGCTACAACTCACACACTTTCCCCAGAGTGCTACACTTCACACACTTTCCCAAGTGTGCTACATCTCACACACCTTCCCCAGAGTGCTACGTCTCACACACGTTCCCCAGTGTGCTACATCTCACACACTTTCCCCAGAGTGCTACACCTCATACACTTTCCCCAGTGTGCTACATCTCACACACTTTCCGCAGAGTGCTACACCTCACACACTTTCCCCAGTGTGTGTCATCTCACACACTTTCCCCAGAGTGCTACATCTCACACACTTTCCCCACTGTGCTACATCTCACACACTTTCCCCAGAGTGCTACATCTCACACACTTTCCCCAGTGTGCTACACCTCACACACTTTCCCCAGTGTGCTACATCTCACACACTTTGCCCAGTGTGCTACATCTCACACACTTTCCTCAGAGTGCTACATCTCACACACTTTCCCCAGAGTGCTACACCTCACACACTTTCCCCAGTATGCTAAATCTCACACACTTTCCCCAGTGTGCTACATCTCACACACTTTCCCCAGTGTGCTACATCTCACACACTTTCCCCAGTGTGCTACACCTCACACACTTTCCCCAGTGTGCTACATCTCACACCATTTCCCCACTGTGCTACATCTCACACACTTTCCCCAGAGTGCTACACTTCACACACTTTCCCAAGTGTGCTACATCTCACACACTTTCCCCAGAGTGCTCCACCTCACACACCTTCCCCAGTGTGCTACATCTCACACACTTTCCCCAGAGTGCTACACCTCACACACTTTCCCCAGTGTGCTACATCTCACACACTTTCCCCAGAGTGCTACACCTCACAGACTTTCCCCAGAGTGCTACTCCTCACACACTTTCCCCAGAGTGCTGCACCTCACACACTTACCTCAGTGTGCTACATCTCACACACTTTCCCCAGAGTGCTGCACCTCACACACTTTCCCCAGTGTGCTATATCTCACACACTTTCCCCAGAGTGCTACGTCTCACACACGTTCCCCAGTGTGCGACATCTCACACACTTTCCCAAGAGTGCTACATCTCACACACTTTCCCCAGAGTGCTACATCTCACACACTTTCCCCTGAGTGCGACATCTCACATACTTTCCCCAGAGTGCTACACCTCACACACTTTCCCCTGAGTGCGACATCTCACACACTTTCCCCAGTGTTCTACACCACACAGACTTTCCCCAGTGTGCTACATCTCACACACTTTCCCCAGAGTGCTACACCTCACACACTTTCCCCAGTGTGCTACATCTCACACACTTTCCCCAGTGTGCTACACCTCACACACTTTCCCAAGTGTGCTACATCTCACACACTTTCCCCAGTGTGCCACATCTCACACACTTTCCCCAGTGTGCTACATCTCCCACACTTTCCCCAGAGTGCTACATCTCCCACACTTTCCCCAGTGTGCTACACCTCACACACTTTCCCCAGAGTGCTACATCTCACACACTTTCCCCAGAGTGCTACACCTCACACACTTTCCCCAGTGTGCTACATCTCACACACTTTCCCCAGAGTGCTACATCTCACACACTTTCCCCAGAGTGCTGCATCTCACACACTTTCCGCAGTGTGCTTCATCTCACAGACTTTCCCCAGAGTGCTACACCTCACACACTTTCCCCAGTGTGCTACACCTCACACACTTTCCCCAGAGTGCTACATCTCACACACTTTCCCCAGAGTGCTACATCTCACACACTTTCCCCAGAGTGCTACATCTCACACACTTTCCGCAGTGTGCTTCATCTCACACACTTTCCCCAGAGTGCTACATCTCACACACTTTCCCCACTGTGCTACATCTCACACACTTTCCCCAGAGTGCTACACTTCACACACTTTCCCAAGTGTGCTACATCTCACACACTTTCCCCAGAGTGCTGCACCTCACACACTTACCTCAGTGTGCTACATCTCACACACTTTCCCCAGTGTGTGTCATCTCACACACTTTCCCCAGAGTGCTACATCTCACACACTTTCCCCAGAGTGCTAAATCTCACACACTTTCCCCAGTGTGCTACATCTCACACACTTTCCCCAGTGTGTGTCATCTCACACACTTTCCCCAGTGTGCTACATCTCAGAGACTTTCCCCAGAGTGCTACATCTCACACACTTTCCACAGAGTGCTACATCTCACACACTTTCCCCAGAGTGCTACATCTCACACACTTTCCCCAGAGTGCTACACCTCACACACCTTCCCCAGTGTGCTACATCTCACACACTTTCCCCAGAGTGCTACACCTCACACACTTTCCCCAGTGTGCTACATCTCACACACTTTCCCCAGAGTGCTCCACCTCACAAACTTTCCCCAGTGTGCTACATCTCACACACATTCCCCAGTGTGCTACATCTCACACACTTTCCCAGAGTGCTACATCTCACATACTTTCCCCAGAATGCTACACCTCACAGACTTTCCCCAGAGTGCTACATTTCACACACTTTCCCCACTGTGCTACATCTCACACACTTTCCCCAGAGTGCTACACTTCACACACTTTCCCAAGTGTGCTACATCTCACACACTTTCCCCAGAGTGCTACGTCTCACACACGTTCCCCAGTGTGCTACACCTCACAGACTTTCCCCAGAGTGCTACTCCTCACACACTTTCCCCAGAGTGCTGCACCTCACACACTTTCCCCAGTGTGCTACATCTCACACACTTTCCCCAGAGTGCTACATCTCACACACTTTCCCCAGAGTGCTAAATCTCACACACTTTCCCCAGTGTGCTACATCTCACACACTTTCCCCAGAGTGCTGCATCTCACACACTTTCCGCAGTGTGCTACATCTCACAGACTTTCCCCAGAGTGCTACATCTCACACACTTTCCCCAGAGTGCTACATCTCACACACTTTCCCCACTGTGCTACAACTCACACACTTTCCCCAGAGTGCTACACTTCACACACTTTCCCAAGTGTGCTACATCTCACACACTTTCCCCAGAGTGCTACGTCTCACACACGTTCCCCAGTGTGCTACATCTCACACACTTTCCCCAGAGTGCTACACCTCATACACTTTCCCCAGTGTGCTACATCTCACACACTTTCCGCAGAGTGCTACACCTCACACACTTTCCCCAGTGTGTGTCATCTCACACACTTTCCCCAGAGTGCTACATCTCACACACTTTCCCCACTGTGCTACATCTCACACACTTTCCCCAGAGTGCTACATCTCACACACTTTCCCCAGTGTGCTACACCTCACACACTTTCCCCAGTGTGCTACATCTCACACACTATCCCCAGTGTGCTACATCTCACACACTTTCCTCAGAGTGCTACATCTCACACACTTTCCCCAGTATGCTACATCTCACACACTTTCCCCAGTGTGCTACATCTCACACACTTTCCCCAGTGTGCTACATCTCACACACTTTCCCCAGTGTGCTACACCTCACACACTTTCCCCAGTGTGCTACATCTCACACACTTTCCCCAGTGTGCTACATCTCACACACTTTCCCCAGAGTGCTACATCTCACACACTTTCTCCAGTGTGCTACACCTCACACACTTTCCCCAGTGTGCTACATCTCACACACTTTCCCCAGAGTGCTACATCTCACACACTTTCCCCACTGTGCTACATCTCACACACTTTCCCCAGAGTGCTACACGTCACACACTTTCCCAAGTGTGCTACATCTCACACACTTTCCCCAGAGTGCTACGTCTCACACACGTTTCCCAGTGTGCTACATCTCACACACTTTCCCCAGTGTGCTACACCTCACACACTTTCCCCAGTGTGCTACATCTCACACACTTTCCCCAGAGTGCTACACCTCACAGACTTTCCCCAGAGTGCTACTCCTCACACACTTTCCCCAGAGTGCTGCACCTCACACACTTACCTCAGTGTGCTACATCTCACACACTTTCCCCAGTGTGTGTCATTTCACACACTTTCCCCAGAGTGCTACATCTCACACACTTTCCCCAGAGTGCTAAATCTCACACACTTTCCCCAGTGTGCTACATCTCACACACTTTCCCCAGTGTGTGTCATTTCACACACTTTCCCCAGAGTGCTACATCTCACACACTTTCCCCAGAGTGCTACACTTCACAGACTTTCCCAAGTGTGCTACATCTCACACACTTTCCCCAGAGTGCTACACCTCACACACCTTCCCCAGTGTGCTACATCTCACACACTTTCCCCAGAGTGCTACACCTCACACACTTTCCCCAGTGTGCTACATCTCACACACTTTCCCCAGAGTGCTACACCTCACACACTTTCCCCAGTGTGCTACATCTCACACACTTTCCCAGAGTGCTACATCTCACACACATTCCCCAGTGTGCTACATCTCACACACTTTCCCAGAGTGCTACATCTCACATACTTTCCCCAGAATGCTACACCTCACAGACTTTCCCCAGAGTGCTACATTTCACACACTTTCCCCACTGTGCTACATCTCACACACTTTCCCCAGAGTGCTACACTTCACACACTTTCCCAAGTGTGCTACATCTCACACACTTTCCCCAGAGTGCTACGTCTCACACACGTTCCCCAGTGTGCTACACCTCACAGACTTTCCCCAGAGTGCTACTCCTCACACACTTTCCCCAGAGTGCTGCACCTCACACACTTTCCCCAGTGTGCTACATCTCACACACTTTCCCCAGAGTGCTACATCTCACACACTTTCCCCAGAGTGCTAAATCTCACACACTTTCCGCAGTGTGCTACATCTCACACACTTTCCCCAGAGTGCTGCATCTCACACACTTTCCGCAGTGTGCTACATCTCACAGACTTTCCCCAGAGTGCTACATCTCACACACTTTCCCCAGAGTGCTACATCTCACACACTTTCCCCACTGTGCTACAACTCACACACTTTCCCCAGAGTGCTACACTTCACACACTTTCCCAAGTGTGCTACATCTCACACACCTTCCCCAGAGTGCTACGTCTCACACACGTTCCCCAGTGTGCTACATCTCACACACTTTCCCCAGAGTGCTACACCTCATACACTTTCCCCAGTGTGCTACATCTCACACACTTTCCGCAGAGTGCTACACCTCACACACTTTCCCCAGTGTGTGTCATCTCACACACTTTCCCCAGAGTGCTACATCACACACACTTTCCCCACTGTGCTACATCTCACACACTTTCCCCAGAGTGCTACATCTCACACACGTTCCCCAGTGTGCTACACCTCACACACTTTCCCCAGTGTGCTACATCTCACACACTATCCCCAGTGTGCTACATCTCACACACTTTCCTCAGAGTGCTACATCTCACACACTTTCCCCAGTATGCTACATCTCACACACTTTCCCCAGTGTGCTACATCTCACACACTTTCCCCAGTGTGCTACATCTCACACACTTTCCCCAGTGTGCTACACCTCACACACTTTCCCCAGTGTGCTACATCTCACACACTTTCCCCAGTGTGCTACATCTCACACACTTTCCCCAGAGTGCTACATCTCACACACTTTCTCCAGTGTGCTACACCTCACACACTTTCCCCAGTGTGCTACATCTCACACACTTTCCCAGAGTGCTACATCTCACACACTTTCCCCACTGTGCTACATCTCACACACTTTCCCCAGAGTGCTACACTTCACACACTTTCCCAAGTGTGCTACATCTCACACACTTTCCCCAGAGTGCTACGTCTCACACACGTTCCCCAGTGTGCTACATCTCACACACTTTCCCCAGTGTGCTACACCTCACACACTTTCCCCAGTGTGCTACATCTCACACACTTTCCCCAGAGTGCTACACCTCACAGACTTTCCCCAGAGTGCTACTCCTCACACACTTTCCCCAGAGTGCTGCACCTCACACACTTACCTCAGTGTGCTACATCTCACACACTTTCCCCAGTGTGTGTCATCTCACACACTTTCCCCAGAGTGCTACATCTCACACACTTTCCCCAGAGTGCTAAATCTCACACACTTTCCCCAGTGTGCTACATCTCACACACTTTCCCCAGTGTGCTACATCTCACACACTTTCCCCAGTGTGCTACATCTCACACACTTTCCCCAGAGTGCTACATCTCACACACTTTACCCAGTGTGCTACATCTCACACACTTTCCCAGAGTGCTACATCTCACACACTTTCCCCAGTGTGCTACACCTCACACACTTTCCCCAGTGTGCTACATCTCACACACTTTCCCCAGTGTGCTACATCTCACACACTTTCCCCAGAGTGCTACATCTCACACACTTTCTCCAGTGTGCTACACCTCACACACTTTCCCCAGTGTGCTACATCTCACACACTTTCCCCAGAGTGCTACATCTCACACACTTTACCCAGTGTGCTACATCTCACACACTTTCCCAGAGTGCTACATCTCACACACTTTCCCCACTGTGCTACATCTCACACACTTTCCCCAGAGTGCTACACGTCACACACTTTCCCAAGTGTGCTACATCTCACACACTTTCCCCAGAGTGCTACGTCTTACACACGTTCCCCAGTGTGCTACATCTCACACACTTTCCCCAGTGTGCTACACCTCACACACTTTCCCCAGTGTGCTACATCTCACACACTTTCCCCAGAGTGCTACACCTCACAGACTTTCCCCAGAGTGCTACTCCTCACACACTTTCCCCAGAGTGCTGCACCTCACACACTTACCTCAGTGTGCTACATCTCACACACTTTCCCCAGTGTGTGTCATCTCACACACTTTCCCCAGAGTGCTACATCTCACACACTTTCCCCAGAGTGCTAAATCTCACACACTTTCCCCAGTGTGCTACATCTCACACACTTTCCCCAGTGTGTGTCATTTCACACACTTTCCCCAGAGTGCTACATCTCACACACTTTCCCCAGAGTGCTACACTTCACAGACTTTCCCAAGTGTGCTACATCTCACACACTTTCCCCAGAGTGCTACACCTCACACACCTTCCCCAGTGTGCTACATCTCACACACTTTCCCCAGAGTGCTACACCTCACACACTTTCCCCAGTGTGCTACATCTCACACACTTTCCCCAGAGTGCTACACCTCACACACTTTCCCCAGTGTGCTACATCTCACACACTTTCCCAGAGTGCTACATCTCACACACATTCCCCAGTGTGCTACATCTCACACACTTTCCCAGAGTGCTACATCTCACATACTTTCCCCAGAATGCTACACCTCACAGACTTTCCCCAGAGTGCTACATTTCACACACTTTCCCCACTGTGCTACATCTCACACACTTTCCCCAGAGTGCTACACTTCACACACTTTCCCAAGTGTGCTACATCTCACACACTTTCCCCAGAGTGCTACGTCTCACACACGTTCCCCAGTGTGCTACACCTCACAGACTTTCCCCAGAGTGCTACTCCTCACACACTTTCCCCAGAGTGCTGCACCTCACACACTTACTTCAGTGTGCTACGTCTCTCACACTTTCCCCAGAGTGCTGCACCTCACACACTTTCCCCAGTGTGCTACATCTCACACACTTTCCCCAGAGTGCTACATCTCACACACTTTCCCCAGAGTGCTAAATCTCACACACTTTCCGCAGTGTGCTACATCTCACACACTTTCCCCAGAGTGCTGCATCTCACACACTTTCCGCAGTGTGCTACATCTCACAGACTTTCCCCAGAGTGCTACATCTCACACACTTTCCCCAGAGTGCTACATCTCACACACTTTCCCCACTGTGCTACAACTCACACACTTTCCCCAGAGTGCTACACTTCACACACTTTCCCAAGTGTGCTACATCTCACACACCTTCCCCAGAGTGCTACGTCTCACACACGTTCCCCAGTGTGCTACATCTCACACACTTTCCCCAGAGTGCTACACCTCATACCCTTTCCCCAGTGTGCTACATCTCACACACTTTCCGCAGAGTGCTACACCTCACACACTTTCCCCAGTGTGTGTCATCTCACACACTTTCCCCAGAGTGCTACATCACACACACTTTCCCCACTGTGCTACATCTCACACACTTTCCCCAGAGTGCTACATCTCACACACTTTCCCCAGTGTGCTACACCTCACACACTTTCCCCAGTGTGCTACATCTCACACACTATCCCCAGTGTGCTACATCTCACACACTTTCCTCAGAGTGCTACATCTCACACACTTTCCCCAGTATGCTACATCTCACACACTTTCCCCAGTGTGCTACATCTCACACACTTTCCCCAGTGTGCTACATCTCACACACTTTCCCCAGTGTGCTACACCTCACACACTTTCCCCAGTGTGCTACATCTCACACACTTTCCCCAGTGTGCTACATCTCACACACTTTCCCCAGAGTGCTACATCTCACACACTTTCTCCAGTGTGCTACACCTCACACACTTTCCCCAGTGTGCTACATCTCACACACTTTACCCAGTGTGCTACATCTCACACACTTTCCCAGAGTGCTACATCTCACACACTTTCCCCACTGTGCTACATCTCACACACTTTCCCCAGAGTGCTACACTTCACACACTTTCCCAAGTGTGCTACATCTCACACACTTTCCCCAGAGTGCTACGTCTCACACACGTTCCCCAGTGTGCTACATCTCACACACTTTCCCCAGTGTGCTACACCTCACACACTTTCCCCAGTGTGCTACATCTCACACACTTTCCCCAGAGTGCTACACCTCACAGACTTTCCCCAGAGTGCTACTCCTCACACACTTTCCCCAGAGTGCTGCACCTCACACACTTACCTCAGTGTGCTACATCTCACACACTTTCCCCAGTGTGTGTCATCTCACACACTTTCCCCAGAGTGCTACATCTCACACACTTTCCCCAGAGTGCTAAATCTCACACACTTTCCCCAGTGTGCTACATCTCACACACTTTCCCCAGTGTGTGTCATTTCACACACTTTCCCCAGTGTGCTACATCTCACAGACTTTCCCCAGAGTGCTACATCTCACACACTTTCCCCAGAGTGCTACACTTCACAGACTTTCCCAAGTGTGCTACATCTCACACACTTTCCCCAGAGTGCTACACCTCACACACCTTCCCCAGTGTGCTACATCTCACACACTTTCCCCAGAGTGCTACACCTCACACACTTTCCCCAGTGTGCTACATCTCACACACTTTCCCCAGAGTGCTACACCTCACACACTTTCCCCAGTGTGCTACATCTCACACACTTTCCCAGAGTGCTACATCTCACACATATTCCCCAGTGTGCTACATCTCACACACTTTCCCAGAGTGCTACATCTCACATACTTTCCCCAGAATGCTACACCTCACAGACTTTCCCCAGAGTGCTACATTTCACACACTTTCCCCACTGTGCTACATCTCACACACTTTCCCCAGAGTGCTACACTTCACACACTTTCCCAAGTGTGCTACATCTCACACACTTTCCCCAGAGTGCTACGTCTCACACACGTTCCCCAGTGTGCTACACCTCACAGACTTTCCCCAGAGTGCTACTCCTCACACACTTTCCCCAGAGTGCTGCACCTCACACACTTACCTCAGTGTGCTACGTCTCTCACACTTTCCCCAGAGTGCTGCACCTCACACACTTTCCCCAGTGTGCTACATCTCACACACTTTCCCCAGAATGCTACATCTCACACACTTTCCCCAGAGTGCTAAATCTCACACACTTTCCGCAGTGTGCTACATCTCACACACTTTCCCCAGAGTGCTGCATCTCACACACTTTCCGCAGTGTGCTACATCTCACAGACTTTCCCCAGAGTGCTACATCTCACACACTTTCCCCAGAGTGCTACATCTCACACACTTTCCCCACTGTGCTACATCTCACACACCTTCCCCAGAGTGCTACGTCTCACACACGTTCCCCAGTGTGCTACATCTCACACACTTTCCCCAGAGTGCTACACCTCATACACTTTCCCCAGTGTGCTACATCTCACACACTTTCCGCAGAGTGCTACACCTCACACACTTTCCCCAGTGTGTGTCATCTCACACACTTTCCCCAGAGTGCTACATCACACACACTTTCCCCACTGTGCTACATCTCACACACTTTCCCCAGAGTGCTACATCTCACACACTTTCCCCAGTGTGCTACACCTCACACACTTTCCCCAGTGTGCTACATCTCACACACTTTCCCCAGTGTGCTACATCTCACACACTTTCCCCAGAGTGCTACACTTCACACACTTTCCCAAGTGTTCTACATCTCACACATCTTCCCCAGAGTGCTACATCTCACACACTTTCCCCAGTGTGCTACACCTCACACACTTTCCCCAGTGTGCTACATCTCACACACTTTCCCAGAGTGCTACATCTCACACACTTTCCCCAGAGTGCTACATCTCACACACATTTCCCACTGTGCTACACCTCAAACACTTTCCCTAGTGTGCTACATCTCACACACTTTCCCCAGTGTGCTACATCTCACACACTTTCCCCAGAGTGCTACATTTCACACACTTTCCCCAGAGTGCTACACCTCAGACACTTTCCCCTGAGTGCGACATCTCACATACTTTCCCCAGAGTGCTACACCTCACACACTTTCCCCTGAGTGCGACATCTCACACACTTTCCCCAGTGTTCTACACCACACAGACTTTCCCCAGTGTGCTACATCTCACACACTTTCCCCAGAGTGCTACACCTCACACACTTTCCCCAGTGTGCTACATCTCACACACTTTCCCCAGTGTGCTACACCTCACACACTTTCCCAAGTGTGCTACATCTCACACACTTTCCCCAGTGTGCCACATCTCACACACTTTCCCCAGTGTGCTACATCTCACACACTTTCCCCAGAGTGCTACAGCTCACACACTTTCCCCAGTGTGCTACATCTCACACACTTTCCCCAGAGTGCTACATCTCCCACACTTTCCCCAGAGTGCTACACCTCACACACTTTCCCCAGTGTGCTACATCTCACACACTTTCCCCAGAGTGCTGCATCTCACACACTTTCCCCAGAGTGCTACACCTCACACACTTTCCCCAGTGTGCTACATCTCACACACTTTCCCCAGAGTGCTACATCTCACACACTTTCCCCAGAGTGCTGCATCTCACACACTTTCCGCAGTGTGCTTCATCTCACAGACTTTCCCTAGAGTGCTACACCTCACACACTTTCCCCAGTGTGCTACACCTCACACACTTTCCCCAGAGTGCTACATCTCACACACTTTCCCCAGAGTGCTACACTTCACACACTTTCCCAAGTGTGCTACATCTCACACACTTTCCCCAGAGTGCTACGTCTCACACACGTTCCCCAGTGTGCTACACCTCACAGACTTTCCCCAGAGTGCTACTCCTCACACACTTTCCCCAGAGTGCTGCACCTCACACACTTTCCCCAGTGTGCTACATCTCACACACTTTCCCCAGAGTGCTACATCTCACACACTTTCCCCAGAGTGCTAAATCTCACACACTTTCCCCAGTGTGCTACATCTCACACACTTTCCCCAGAGTGCTGCATCTCACACACTTTCCGCAGTGTGCTACATCTCACAGACTTTCCCCAGAGTGCTACATCTCACACACTTTCCCCAGAGTGCTACATCTCACACACTTTCCCCACTGTGCTACAACTCACACACTTTCCCCAGAGTGCTACACTTCACACACTTTCCCAAGTGTGCTACATCTCACACACCTTCCCCAGAGTGCTACGTCTCACACACGTTCCCCAGTGTGCTACATCTCACACACTTTCCCCAGAGTGCTACACCTCATACACTTTCCCCAGTGTGCTGCATCTCACACACTTTCCGCAGAGTGCTACACCTCACACACTTTCCCCAGTGTGTGTCATCTCACACACTTTCCCCAGAGTGCTACATCTCACACACTTTCTCCACTGTGCTACATCTCACACACTTTCCCCAGAGTGCTACATCTCACACACTTTCCCCAGTGTGCTACACCTCACACACTTTCCCCAGTGTGCTACATCTCACACACTTTCCCCAGAGTGCTACATCTCACACACTTTCTCCAGTGTGCTACACCTCACACACTTTACCCAGTGTGCTACATCTCTCACACTTTCCCAGAGTGCTACATCTCACACACTTTCCCCAGTGTGCTACATCTCACACACTTTCCCAGAGTGCTACATCTCACACACATTCCCCAGTGTGCTACATCTCACACACTTTCCCAGAGTGCTACATCTCACACACTTTCCCCAGTGTGTGTCATCTCACACACTTTCCCCAGTGTGCTACATCTCACACACTTTCCCCAGAGTGCTACATCTCATACACTTTCCCCAGAGTGCTCCATCTCACACCATTTCCCCACTGTGCTACATCTCACACACTTTCCCCAGAGTGCTACACTTCACACACTTTCCCAAGTGTGCTACATCTCACACACTTTCCCCAGAGTGCTCCACCTCACACACCTTCCCCAGTGTGCTACATCTCACACACTTTCCCCAGAGTGCTCCACCTCACACACCTTCCCCAGTGTGCTACATCTCACAAACTTTCCCCAGACTGCTACACCTCACACACTTTCCCCAGTGTGCTACATCTCACACACTTTCCCCAGAGTGCTACACCTCACAGACTTTCCCCAGAGTGCTACTCCTCACACACTTTCCCCAGAGTGCTGCACCTCACACACTTACCTCAGTGTGCTACATCTCACACACTTTCCCCAGAGTGCTGCACCTCACACACTTTCCCCAGTTTGCTACATCTCACACACTTTCCCCAGAGTGCTACGTCTCACACACGTTCCCCAGTGTGCGACATCTCACACACTTTCCCAAGAGTGCTACGTCTCACACACGTTCCCCAGTGTGCGACATCTCACACACTTTCCCCAGAGTGCTGCACCTCACACACTTACCTCAGTGTGCTACATCTCACACACTTTCCCCAGAGTGCTACGTCTCACACACGTTCCCCAGTGTGCGACATCTCACACACTTTCCCCAGAGTGCTGCACCTCACACACTTACCTCAGTGTGCTACATCTCACACACTTTCCCCAGAGTGCTGCACCTCACACACTTTCCCCAGTTTGCTACATCTCAGACACTTTCCCCAGAGTGCTACGTCTCACACACGTTCCCCAGTGTGCTACACCTCACACACTTTCCCCAGTGTGCTACATCTCACACACTTTCCCCAGAGTGCTACACCTCACAGACTTTCCCCAGAGTGCTACATCTCACACACTTTCCCCAGAGTGCTAAATCTCACACACTTTCCCCAGTGTGCTACATCTCACACACTTTCCCCAGAGTGCTGCATCTCACACACTTTGCGCAGTGTGCTACATCTCACAGACTTTCCCCAGAGTGCTACATCTCACACACTTTCCCCAGAGTGCTACATCTCACACACTTTCCCCACTGTGCTACAACTCACACACTTTCCCCAGAGTGCTACACTTCACACACTTTCCCAAGTGTGCTACATCTCACACACCTTCCCCAGAGTGCTACGTCTCACACACGTTCCCCAGTGTGCTACATCTCACACACTTTCCCAGAGTGCTACATCTCACACACTTTCCCCAGAGTGCTACATCTCACACACTTTCCCCAGAGTGCTGCATCTCACACACTTTCCGCAGTGTGCTTCATCTCACAGACTTTCCCCAGAGTGCTACACCTCACACACTTTCCCCAGTGTGCTACACCTCACAAACTTTCCCCAGAGTGCTACATCTCACACACTTTCCCCAGAGTGCTACACTTCACACACTTTCCCAAGTGTGCTACATCTCACACACTTTCCCCAGAGTGCTACGTCTCACACACGTTCCCCAGTGTGCTACACCTCACAGACTTTCCCCAGAGTGCTACTCCTCACACACTTTCCCCAGAGTGCTGCACCTCACACACTTTCCCCAGTGTGCTACATCTCACACACTTTCCCCAGAGTGCTACATCTCACACACTTTCCCCAGAGTGCTAAATCTCACACACTTTCCCCAGTGTGCTACATCTCACACACTTTCCCCAGAGTGCTGCATCTCACACACTTTCCGCAGTGTGCTACATCTCACAGACTTTCCCCAGAGTGCTACATCTCACACACTTTCCCCAGAGTGCTACATCTCACACACTTTCCCCACTGTGCTACAACTCACACACTTTCCCCAGAGTGCTACACTTCACACACTTTCCCAAGTGTGCTACATCTCACACACCTTCCCCAGAGTGCTACGTCTCACACACGTTCCCCAGTGTGCTACATCTCACACACTTTCCCCAGAGTGCTACACCTCATACACTTTCCCCAGTGTGCTACATCTCACACACTTTCCGCAGAGTGCTACACCTCACACACTTTCCCCAGTGTGTGTCATCTCACACACTTTCCCCAGAGTGCTACATCTCACACACTTTCTCCACTGTGCTACATCTCACACACTTTCCCCAGAGTGCTACATCTCACACACTTTCCCCAGTGTGCTACACCTCACACACTTTCCCCAGTGTGCTACATCTCACACACTATCCCCAGTGTGCTACATCTCACACACTTTCCTCAGAGTGCTACATCTCACACACTTTCCCCAGAGTGCTACACCTCACACACTTTCCCCAGTATGCTACATCTCACACACTTTCCCCAGTGTGCTACATCTCACACACTTTCCCCAGTGTGCTACATCTCACACACTTTCCCCAGTGTGCTACACCTCACACACTTTCCCCAGTGTGCTACATCTCACACACTTTCCCCAGTGTGCTACATCTCACACACTTTCCCCAGAGTGCTACATCTCACACACTTTCCGCACTGTGCTACATCTCACACACTTTCCCAGAGTGCTACATCTCACACACTTTCCCCAGTGTGTGTCATCTCACACACTTTCCCCAGTGTGCTACATCTCACACACTTTCCCCAGAGTGCTACATCTCATACACTTTCCCCAGAGTGCTCCATCTCACACCATTTCCCCACTGTGCTACATCTCACACACTTTCCCCAGAGTGCTACACTTCACACACTTTCCCAAGTGTGCTACATCTCACACACTTTCCCCAGAGTGCTCCACCTCACACACCTTCCCCAGTGTGCTACATCTCACACACTTTCCCCAGAGTGCTCCACCTCACACACCTTCCCCAGTGTGCTACATCTCACACACTTTCCCCAGTGTGCTACATCTCACACACTTTCCCCAGAGTGCTACACCTCACACACTTTCCCCAGTGTGCTACATCTCACACACTTTCCCCAGAGTGCTACACCTCACAGACTTTCCCCAGAGTGCTACTCCTCACACACTTTCCCCAGAGTGCTGCACCTCACACACTTACCTCAGTGTGCTACATCTCACACACTTTCCCCAGAGTGCTGCACCTCACACACTTTCCCCAGTTTGCTACATCTCACACACTTTCCCCAGAGTGCTACGTCTCACACACGTTCCCCAGTGTGCGACATCTCACACACTTTCCCAAGAGTGCTACGTCTCACACACGTTCCCCAGTGTGCGACATCTCACACACTTTCCCCAGAGTGCTGCACCTCACACACTTACCTCAGTGTGCTACATCTCACACACTTTCCCCAGAGTGCTGCACCTCACACACTTACCTCAGTGTGCTACATCTCACACACTTTCCCCAGAGTGCTGCACCTCACACACTTTCCCCAGTTTGCTACATCTCACACACTTTCCCCAGAGTGCTACGTCTCACACACGTTCCCCAGTGTGCTACACCTCACACACTTTCCCCAGTGTGCTACATCTCACACACTTTCCCCAGAGTGCTACACCTCACAGACTTTCCCCAGAGTGCTACATCTCACACACTTTCCCCAGAGTGCTCAATCTCACACACTTTCCCCAGTGTGCTACATCTCACACACTTTCCCCAGAGTGCTGCATCTCACACACTTTCCGCAGTGTGCTACATCTCACAGACTTTCCCCAGAGTGCTACATCTCACACACTTTCCCCAGAGTGCTACATCTCACACACTTTCCCCACTGTGCTACAACTCACACACTTTCCCCAGAGTGCTACACTTCACACACTTTCCCAAGTGTGCTACATCTCACACACCTTCCCCAGAGTGCTACGTCTCACACACGTTCCCCAGTGTGCTACATCTCACACACTTTCCCAGAGTGCTACATCTCACACACTTTCCCCAGTGTGCTACACCTCACACACTTTCCCCAGTGTGCTACATTTCACACACTTTCCCCACTGTGCTACATCTCACACACTTTCCCCAGAGTGCTACACTTCACACACTTTCCCAAGTGTGCGACATCTCACACACTTTCCCAGAGTGCTACTCCTCACACACTTTCCCCAGAGTGCTGCACCTCACACACTTTCCCCAGTGTGCTACATCTCACACACTTTCCCCAGAGTGCTACATCTCACACACTTTCCCCAGAGTGCTAAATCTCACACACTTTCCCCAGTGTGCTACATCTCACACACTTTCCCCAGAGTGCTGCATGTCACACACTTTCCGCAGTGTGCTACATCTCACACACTTTCCCCAGAGTGCTACATCTCACACACTTTCCCCAGAGTGCTACGTCTCACACACGTTCCCCAGTGTGCTACATCTCACACACTTTCCCCAGAGTGCTACACCTCATACACTTTCCCCAGTGTGCTACATCTCACACACTTTCCCCAGAGTGCTACATCTCACACACTTTCCCCACTGTGCTACATCTCACACACTTTCCCCAGAGTGCTACATCTCACACACTTTCCCCAGTGTGCTACACCTCACACAGTTTCCCCAGTGTGCTACATCTCACACACTATCCCCAGTGTGCTACATCTCACACACTTTCCTCAGAGTGCTACACCTCACACACTTTCCCCAGTATGCTACATCTCACACACTTTCCCCATTGTGCTACATCTCACACACTTTCCCCAGTGTGCTACATCTCACACACTTTCCCCAGTGTGCTGCACCTCACACACTTTCCCCAGTGTGCTACATCTCACACACTTTCCCCAGTGTGCTACATCTCACACACTTTCCCCAGAGTGCTACATCTCACACACTTTCTCCAGTGTGCTACACCTCACACACTTTACCCAGTGTGCTACATCTCACACACTTTCCCAGAGTGCTACATCTCACACACTTTCCCCAGTGTGCTACATCTCACACACTTTCCCAGAGTGCTACATCTCACACACATTCCCCAGTGTGCTACATCTCACACACTTTCCCAGAGTGCTACATCTCACACACTTTCCCCAGTGTGTGTCATCTCACACACTTTCCCCAGTGAGCTACATCTCACACACTTTCCCCAGAGTGCTACATCTCATACACTTTCCCCAGAGTGCTCCATCTCACACCATTTCCCCACTGTGCTACATCTCACACACTTTCCCCAGAGTGCTACACTTCACACACTTTCCCAAGTGTGCTACATCTCACACACTTTCCCCAGAGTGCTCCACCTCACACACCTTCCCCAGTGTGCTACAGCTCACACACTTTCCCCAGAGTGCTACACCTCACACACTTTCCCCAGTGTGCTACATCTCACACACTTTCCCCAGAGTGCTACACCTCACAGACTTTCCCCAGAGTGCTACTCCTCACACACTTTCCCCAGAGTGCTGCACCTCACACACTTACCTCAGTGTGCTACATCTCACACACTTTCCCCAGAGTGCTGCACCTCACACACTTTCCCCAGTGTGCTACATCTCACACACTTTCCCCAGAGTGCTACGTCTCACACACGTTCCCCAGTGTGCGACATCTCACACACTTTCCCAAGAGTGCTACACCTCACACACTTTCCCCAGTTTGCTACATCTCACACACTTTCCCCAGAGTGCTACACCTCACAGACTTTCCCCAGAGTGCTACATCTCACACACTTTCCCCAGAGTGCTGCATCTCACACACTTTCCGCAGTGTGCTACATCTCACAGACTTTCCCCAGAGTGCTACATCTCACACACTTTCCCCAGAGTGCTACATCTCACACACTTTCCCCACTGTGCTACAACTCACACACTTTCCCCAGAGTGCTACACTTCACACACTTTCCCAAGTGTGCTACATCTCACACACCTTCCCCAGAGTGCTACGTCTCACACACGTTCCCCAGTGTGCTACATCTCACACACTTTCCCCAGAGTGCTACACCTCATACACTTTCCCCAGTGTGCTACATCTCACACACTTTCCCCAGAGTGCTCCACCTCACACACCTTCCCCAGTGTGCTACATCTCACACACTTTCCCCAGAGTGCTCCACCTCACACACCTTCCCCAGTGTGCTACATCTCACACACTTTCCCCAGACTGCTACACCTCACACACTTTCCCCAGTGTGCTACATCTCACACACTTTCCCCAGAGTGCTACACCTCACAGACTTTCCCCAGAGTGCTACTCCTCACACACTTTCCCCAGAGTGCTGCACCTCACACACTTACCTCAGTGTGCTACATCTCACACACTTTCCCCAGAGTGCTGCACCTCACACACTTTCCCCAGTTTGCTACATCTCACACACTTTCCCCAGAGTGCTACGTCTCACACACGTTCCCCAGTGTGCGACATCTCACACACTTTCCCAAGAGTGCTACGTCTCACACACGTTCCCCAGTGTGCGACATCTCACACACTTTCCCCAGAGTGCTGCACCTCACACACTTACCTCAGTGTGCTACATCTCACACACTTTCCCCAGAGTGCTACGTCTCACACACGTTCCCCAGTGTGCGACATCTCACACACTTTCCCCAGAGTGCTGCACCTCACACACTTACCTCAGTGTGCTACATCTCACACACTTTCCCCAGAGTGCTGCACCTCACACACTTTCCCCAGTTTGCTACATCTCAGACACTTTCCCCAGAGTGCTACGTCTCACACACGTTCCCCAGTGTGCTACACCTCACACACTTTCCCCAGTGTGCTACATCTCACACACTTTCCCCAGAGTGCTACACCTCACAGACTTTCCCCAGAGTGCTACATCTCACACACTTACCCAGAGTGCTAAATCTCACACACTTTCCCCAGTGTGCTACATCTCACACACTTTCCCCAGAGTGCTGCATCTCACACACTTTGCGCAGTGTGCTACATCTCACAGACTTTCCCCAGAGTGCTACATCTCACACACTTTCCCCAGAGAGCTACATCTCACACACTTTCCCCACTGTGCTACAACTCACACACTTTCCCCAGAGTGCTACACTTCACACACTTTCCCAAGTGTGCTACATCTCACACACCTTCCCCAGAGTGCTACGTCTCACACACGTTCCCCAGTGTGCTACATCTCACACACTTTCCCAGAGTGCTACATCTCACACACTTTCCCCAGAGTGCTACATCTCACACACTTTCCCCAGAGTGCTGCATCTCACACACTTTCCGCAGTGTGCTTCATCTCACAGACTTTCCCCAGAGTGCTACACCTCACACACTTTCCCCAGTGTGCTACACCTCACACACTTTCCCCAGAGTGCTACATCTCACACACTTTCCCCAGAGTGCTACACTTCACACACTTTCCCAAGTGTGCTACATCTCACACACTTTCCCCAGAGTGCTACGTCTCACACACGTTCCCCAGTGTGCTACACCTCACAGACTTTCCCCAGAGTGCTACTCCTCACACACTTTCCCCAGAGTGCTGCACCTCACACACTTTCCCCAGTGTGCTACATCTCACACACTTTCCCCAGAGTGCTACATCTCACACACTTTCCCCAGAGTGCTAAATCTCACACACTTTCCCCAGTGTGCTGCATCTCACACACTTTCCGCAGTGTGCTACATCTCACAGACTTTCCCCAGAGTGCTACATCTCACACACTTTCCCCAGAGTGCTACATCTCACACACTTTCCCCACTGTGCTACAACTCACACACTTTCCCCAGAGTGCTACACTTCACACACTTTCCCAAGTGTGCTACATCTCACACACCTTCCCCAGAGTGCTACGTCTCACACACGTTCCCCAGTGTGCTACATCTCACACACTTTCCCCAGAGTGCTACACCTCATACACTTTCCCCAGTGTGCTACATCTCACACACTTTCCGCAGAGTGCTACACCTCACACACTTTCCCCAGTGTGTGTCATCTCACACACTTTCCCCAGAGTGCTACATCTCACACACTTTCTCCACTGTGCTACATCTCACACACTTTCCCCAGAGTGCTACATCTCACACACTTTCCCCAGTGTGCTACACCTCACACACTTTCCCCAGTGTGCTACATCTCACACACTATCCCCAGTGTGCTACATCTCACACACTTTCCTCAGAGTGCTACATCTCACACACTTTCCCCAGAGTGCTACACCTCACACACTTTCCCCAGTATGCTACATCTCACACACTTTCCCCAGTGTGCTACATCTCACACACTTTCCCCAGTGTGCTACATCTCACACACTTTCCCCAGTGTGCTACACCTCACACACTTTCCCCAGTGTGCTACATCTCACACACTTTCCCCAGTGTGCTACATCTCACACACTTTCCCCAGAGTGCTACATCTCACACACTTTCCGCACTGTGCTACATCTCACACACTTTCCCAGAGTGCTACATCTCACACACTTTCCCCAGTGTGTGTCATCTCACACACTTTCCCCAGTGTGCTACATCTCACACACTTTCCCCAGAGTGCTACATCTCATACACTTTCCCCAGAGTGCTCCATCTCACACCATTTCCCCACTGTGCTACATCTCACACACTTTCCCCAGAGTGCTACACTTCACACACTTTCCCAAGTGTGCTACATCTCACACACTTTCCCCAGAGTGCTCCACCTCACACACCTTCCCCAGTGTGCTACATCTCACACACTTTCCCCAGAGTGCTCCAACTCACACACCTTCCCCAGTGTGCTACATCTCACACACTTTCCCCAGTGTGCTACATCTCACACACTTTCCCCAGTATGCTACACCTCACACACTTTCCCCAGTGTGCTACATCTCACACACTTTCCCCAGAGTGCTACACCTCACAGACTTTCCCCAGAGTGCTACTCCTCACACACTTTCCCCAGAGTGCTGCACCTCACACACTTACCTCAGTGTGCTACATCTCACACACTTTCCCCAGAGTGCTGCACCTCACACACTTTCCCCAGTTTGCTACATCTCACACACTTTCCCCAGAGTGCTACGTCTCACACACGTTCCCCAGTGTGCGACATCTCACACACTTTCCCAAGAGTGCTACGTCTCACACACGTTCCCCAGTGTGCGACATCTCACACACTTTCCCCAGAGTGCTGCACCTCACACACTTCCCTCAGTGTGCTACATCTCACACACTTTCCCCAGAGTGCTGCACCTCACACACTTACCTCAGTGTGCTACATCTCACACACTTTCCCCAGAGTGCTGCACCTCACACACTTTCCCCAGTTTGCTACATCTCACACACTTTCCCCAGAGTGCTACGTCTCACACACGTTCCCCAGTGTGCTACACCTCACACACTTTCCCCAGTGTGCTACATCTCACACACTTTCCCCAGAGTGCTACACCTCACAGACTTTCCCCAGAGTGCTACATCTCACACACTTTCCCCAGAGTGCTAAATCTCACACACTTTCCCCAGTGTGCTACATCTCACACACTTTCCCCAGAGTGCTGCATCTCACACACTTTCCGCAGTGTGCTACATCTCACAGACTTTCCCCAGAGTGCTACATCTCACACACTTTCCCCAGAGTGCTACATCTCACACACTTTCCCCACTGTGCTACAACTCGCACACTTTCCCCAGAGTGCTACACTTCACACACTTTCCCAAGTGTGCTACATCTCACACACCTTCCCCAGAGTGCTACGTCTCACACACGTTCCCCAGTGTGCTACATCTCACACACTTTCCCAGAGTGCTACATCTCACACACTTTCCCCAGTGTGCTACACCTCACACACTTTCCCCAGTGTGCTACATTTCACACACTTTCCCCACTGTGCTACATCTCACACACTTTCCCCAGAGTGCTACACTTCACACACTTTCCCAAGTGTGCGACATCTCACACACTTTCCCATAGTGCTACTCCTCACACACTTTCCCCAGAGTGCTGCACCTCACACACTTTCCCCAGTGTGCTACATCTCACACACTTTCCCCAGAGTGCTACATCTCACACACTTTCCCCAGAGTGCTAAATCTCACACACTTTCCCCAGTGTGCTACATCTCACACACTTTCCCCAGAGTGCTGCATGTCACACACTTTCCGCAGTGTGCTACATCTCACACACTTTCCCCAGAGTGCTACATCTCACACACTTTCCCCAGAGTGCTACGTCTCACACACGTTCCCCAGTGTGCTACATCTCACACACTTTCCCCAGAGTGCTACACCTCATACACTTTCCCCAGTGTGCTACATCTCACACACTTTCCCCAGAGTGCTACATCTCACACACTTTCCCCACTGTGCTACATCTCACACACTTTCCCCAGAGTGCTACATCTCACACACTTTCCCCAGTGTGCTACACCTCACACAGTTTCCCCAGTGTGCTACATCTCACACACTATCCCCAGTGTGCTACATCTCACACACTTTCCTCAGAGTGCTACACCTCACACACTTTCCCCAGTATGCTACATCTCACACACTTTCCCCAGTGTGCTACATCTCACACACTTTCCCCAGTGTGCTACATCTCACACACTTTCCCCAGTGTGCTGCACCTCACACACTTTCCCCAGTGTGCTACATCTCACACACTTTCCCCAGTGTGCTACATCTCACACACTTTCCCCAGAGTGCTACATCTCACACACTTTCTCCAGTGTGCTACACCTCACACACTTTACCCAGTGTGCTACATCTCACACACTTTCCCAGAGTGCTACATCTCACACACTTTCCCCAGTGTGCTACATCTCACAGACTTTCCCAGAGTGCTACATCTCACACACATTCCCCAGTGTGCTACATCTCACACACTTTCCCAGAGTGCTACATCTCACACACTTTCCCCAGTGTGTGTCATCTCACACACTTTCCCCAGTGTGCTACATCTCACACACTTTCCCCAGAGTGCTACATCTCATACACTTTCCCCAGAGTGCTCCATCTCACACCATTTCCCCACTGTGCTACATCTCACACACTTTCCCCAGAGTGCTACACTTCACACACTTTCCCAAGTGTGCTACATCTCACACACTTTCCCCAGAGTGCTCCACCTCACACACCTTCCCCAGTGTGCTACAGCTCACACACTTTCCCCAGAGTGCTACACCTCACACACTTTCCCCAGTGTGCTACATCTCACACACTTTCCCCAGAGTGCTACACCTCACAGACTTTCCCCAGAGTGCTACTCCTCACCCACTTTCCCCAGAGTGCTGCACCTCACACACTTACCTCAGTGTGCTACATCTCACACACTTTCCCCAGAGTGCTGCACCTCACACACTTTCCCCAGTGTGCTACATCTCACACACTTTCCCCAGAGTGCTACGTCTCACACACGTTCCCCAGTGTGCGACATCTCACACACTTTCCCAAGAGTGCTACACCTCACACACTTTCCCCAGTTTGCTACATCTCACACACTTTCCCCAGAGTGCTACACCTCACAGACTTTCCCCAGAGTGCTACATCTCACACACTTTCCCCAGAGTGCTGCATCTCACACACTTTCCGCAGTGTGCTACATCTCACAGACTTTCCCCAGAGTGCTACATCTCACACACTTTCCCCAGAGTGCTACATCTCACACACTTTCCCCACTGTGCTACAACTCACACACTTTCCCCAGAGTGCTACACTTCACACACTTTCCCAAGTGTGCTACATCTCACACACCTTCCCCAGAGTGCTACGTCTCACACACGTTCCCCAGTGTGCTACATCTCACACACTTTCCCCAGAGTGCTACACCTCATACACTTTCCCCAGTGTGCTACATCTCACACACTTTCCGCAGAGTGCTACACCTCACACACTTTCCCCAGTGTGTGTCATCTCACACACTTTCCCCAGAGTGCTACATCTCACACACTTTCCCCACTGTGCTACATCTCACACACTTTCCCCAGAGTGCTACATCTCACGCACTTTCCCCAGTGTGCTACACCTCACACACTTTCCCCAGTGTGCTACATCTCACACAATTTCCCCAGTGTGCTACATCTCACACACTTTCCTCAGAGTGCTACATCTCACACACTTTCCCCAGAGTGCTACACCTCACACACTTTCCCCAGTATGCTACATCTCACACACTTTCCCCAGTGTGCTACATCTCACACACTTTCCTCAGTGTGCTACATCTCACACACTTTCCCCAGTGTGCTACACCTCACACACTTTCCCCAGTGTGCTACATCTCACACACTTTCCCCAGTGTGCTACATCTCACACACTTTCCCCAGAGTGCTACATCTCACACACTTTCCCCAGTGTGCTACATCTCACACACTTTCCCCAGAGTGCTACATCTCACACACATTCTCCAGTGTGCTACACCTCACACACTTTACCCAGTGTGTGTCATCTCACACACTTTCCCCAGTGTGCTACATCTCACACACTTTCCCCAGAGTGCTACATCTCATACACTTTCCCCAGAGTGCTCCATCTCACACCATTTCCCCACTGTGCTACATCTCACACACTTTCCCCAGTGAGCTACATCTCACACACTTTCCCAGAGTGCTACATCTCACACACTTTCCCCAGTGTGTGTCATCTCACACACTTTCCCCAGTGTGCTACATCTCACACACTTTCCCCAGAGTGCTACATCTCATACACTTTCCCCAGAGTGCTCCATCTCACACCATTTCCCCACTGTGCTACATCTCACACACTTTCCCCAGAGTGGTACACTTCACACACTTTCCCAAGTGTGCTACATCTCACACACTTTCCCCAGAGTGCTCCACCTCACACACCTTCCCCAGTGTGCTACATCTCACACATTTTCCCCAGAGTGCTACACCTCACACACTTTCCCCAGTGTGCTACATCTCACACACTTTCCCCAGAGTGCTACACCTCACAGACTTTCCCCAGAGTGCTACACCTCACACACTTTCCCCAGTGTGCTACATCTCACACACTTTCCCCAGAGTGCTACACCTCACACACTTTCCCCAGAGTGCTACACCTCACACACTTTCCCCAGTGTGCTACATCTCACGCACTTTCCCCAGAGTGCTACACCTCACAGACTTTCCCCAGAGTGCTACTCCTCACACACTTTCCCCAGAGTGCTGCACCTCACACACTTACCTCAGTGTGCTACATCTCACACACTTTCCCCAGAGTGCTGCACCTCACACACTTTCCCCAGTGTGCTACATCTCACACACTTTCCCCAGAGTGATACGTCTCACACACGTTCCCCAGTGTGCGACATCTCACACACTTTCCCAAGAGTGCTACACCTCACACACTTTCCCCAGTGTGCTACATCTCACACACTTTCCCCAGAGTGCTACATCTCACACACTTTCCCCAGAGTGCTACACCTCACAGACTTTCCCCAGAGTGCTACTCCTCACACACTTTCCCCAGAGTGCTGCACCTCACACACTTACCTCAGTGTGCTGCATCTCACACACTTTCCCCAGAGTGCTACATCTCACACACTTTCCCCACTGTGCTACAACTCACACACTTTCCCCAGAGTGCTACACTTCACACACTTTCCCAAGTGTGCTACATCTCACACACCTTCCCCAGAGTGGTACGTCTCACACACGTTCCCCAGTGTGGTACATCTCACACACTTTCCCCAGAGTGCTACACCTCACACACTTTCCCCAGTGTGTGTCATCTCACACACTTTCCCCAGAGTGCTACATCTCACACACTTTCCCCACTGTGCTACATCTCACACACTTTCCCCAGAGTGCTACATCTCACACACTTTCCCCAGTGTGCTACACCTCACACACTTTCCCCAGTGTGCTACATCTCACACACTTTCCCCAGTGTGCTACATCTCACACACTTTCCTCAGAGTGCTACATCTCACACACTTTCCCCAGAGTGCTACACCTCACACACTTTCCCCAGTGTGCTACATCTCACACACTTTCCCCAGTGTGCTACATCTCACACACTTTCCTCAGAGTGCTACATCTCACACACTTTCCCCAGAGTGCTACACCTCACACACTTTCCCCAGTGTGCTACATCTCACACACTTTCCCCAGAGTGCTACATCTCATACACTTTCCCCAGTGTGCTACATCTCACACACTTTCCCCAGAGTGCTAAATCTCACACACTTTCCCCAGTGTGCTACATCTCACACACTTTCCCCAGAGTGCTGCATCTCACACACTTTCCGCAGTATGCTACATCTCACAGACTTTCCCCAGAGTGCTACATCTCACACACTTTCCCCAGAGTGCTACATCTCACACACTTTCCCCACTGTGCTACAACTCACACACTTTCCCCAGAGTGCTACACTTCACACACTTTCCCAAGTGTGCTACATCTCACACACCTTCCCCAGAGTGCTACGTCTCACACACGTTCCCCAGTGTGCTACATCTCACACACTTTCCCCAGAGTGCTCCACCTCATACACTTTCCCCAGTGTGCTACATCTCACACACTTTCCGCAGAGTGCTACACCTCACACACTTTCCCCAGTGTGTGTCATCTCACACACTTTCCCCAGAGTGCTACATCTCACACACTTTCCCCACTGTGCTACATCTCACACACTTTCCCCAGAGTGCTACATCTCACACACTTTCCCCAGTGTGCTACACCTCACACACTTTCCCCAGTGTGCTACATCTCATACACTTTCCCCAGTGTGCTACATCTCACACACTTTCCTCAGAGTGCTACATCTCACACACTTTCCCCAGAGTGCTACACCTCACACACTTTCCCCAGTATGCTACATCTCACACACTTTCCCCAGTGTGCTACATCTCACACACTTTCCCCAGTGTGCTACATCTCACACACTTTCCCCAGTGTGCTACACCTCACACACTTTCCCCAGTGTGCTACATCTCACACACTTTCCCCAGTGTGCTACATCTCACACACTTTCCCCAGAGTGCTACATCTCACACACTTTCCCCAGTGTGCTACATCTCACACACTTTCTCCAGTGTGCTACACCTCACACACTTTACCCAGTGTGCTACATCTCACACACTTTCCCAGAGTGCTACATCTCACACACTTTCCCCAGTGTGCTACACCTCACACACTTTACCCAGTGTGCTACATCTCACACACTTTCCCCAGTGTGCTACATCTCACACACTTTCCCCAGTGTGCTACATCTCACACACTTTCCCCAGAGTGCTACATCTTACACACATTCCCCAGTGAGCTACATCTCACACACTTTCCCAGAGTGCTACATCTCACACACTTTCCCCAGTGTGTGTCATCTCACACACTTTCCCCAGTGTGCTACATCTCACACACTTTCCCCAGTGTGCTACATCTCACACACTTTCCCCAGAGTGCTACATCTCATACACTTTCCCCAGAGTGCTCCATCTCACACCATTTCCCCACTGTGCTACATCTCACACACTTTCCCCAGAGTGCTACACTTCACACACTTTCCCAAGTGTGCTACATCTCACACACTTTCCCCAGAGTGCTCCACCTCACACACCTTCCCCAGTGTGCTACATCTCACACACTTTCCCCAGAGTGCTACACCTCACACACTTTCCCCAGTGTGCTACATCTCACACACTTTCCCCAGAGTGCTACACCTCACACACTTTCCCCAGTGTGCTACATCTCACACACTTTCCCCAGAGTGCTACACCTCACAGACTTTCCCCAGAGTGCTACTCCTCACACACTTTCCCCAGAGTGCTGCACCTCACACACTTACCTCAGTGTGCTACATCTCACACACTTTCCCCAGAGTGCTGCACCTCACACACTTTCCCCAGTGTGCTACATCTCACACACTTTCCCCAGAGTGCTACGTCTCACACACGTTCCCCAGTGTGCGACATCTCACACACTTTCCCAAGAGTGCTACACCTCACACACTTTCCCCAGTGTGCTACATCTCACACACTTTCCCCAGAGTGCTACACCTCACAGACTTTCCCCAGAGTGCTACTCCTCACACACTTTCCCCAGAGTGCTGCACCTCACACACTTACCTCAGTGTGCTGCATCTCACACACTTTCCCCAGAGTGCTACATCTCACACACTTTCCCCACTGTGCTACATCTCACACACTTTCCCCAGAGTGGTACACTTCACACACTTTCCCGAGAGTGCTACATCTCACACACTTTCCCCAGAGTGGTACACCTCACAGACTTTCCCCAGAGTGCTACTCCTCACACACTTTCCCCAGAGTGCTGCACCTCACACACATTCCCCAGTGTGTGTCATCTCACACACTTTCCCCAGAGTGCTACATCTCACACACTTTCCACAGTGTGCAACCTCGCATACTTTCCCCAGAGTGCTACATTTCACACACTTTCCCCAGAGTGCTACATCGCACACACTTTCCCCAGAGTGCAACATCTCACACACTTTCCCCAGTGTTCTACCACACACACACTTTCCCCAGAGTGCTACATCTCACACACTTTCTCCACTGTGCTACACCTCACACACTTTACCCAGTGTGCTACATCTCACACACTTTCCCAGAGTGCTACATCTCACAGACTTTCCCCAGTGTGCTACATCTCACACACTTTCCCAGAGTGCTACATCTCACATACTTTCCCCAGAATGCTACACCTCACACACATTCCCCTGAGTTCGACATCTCACACACTTTCCCCAGAGTGCTACACCTCACACACTTTCCCCTGAGTGCGACATCTCACATACTTTCCCCAGTGTGCTACACCTCAGACACTTTCCCCAGTGTGCTACATCTCACACACTTTCCCCAGAGTGCTACATCTCACACACTTTCCCCAGAGTGCTACTCCTCACACACCTTCCCCAGGGTGCTACACCTCACACACTTTCCCAGAGTGCTACATCTCACACACTTTCCCCAGTGTGCTACATCTCATACACTTTCCCTAGTGTGCTACACCTCACACACTTTCCCCAGTGTGCCACATCTCACACACTTTCCCCAGAGTGCTACATCTCACACACTTTCCCCAGAGTGCTACATCTCACACACTTTCCCCAGAGTGCGACATCTCACACACTTTCCCCAGTGTTCTACACCACACACACTTTCCCCAGAGTGCTACATCTCACACACTTTCCCCAGAGTGCTACATCTCACACACTTTCCCCAGAGTGCTACATCTCACACACTTTCCCCAGAGTGCTACATCTTACACACTTTCCCCAGAGTGCTACACCTCACACACATTCCCAAGTGTGCTACATCTCACACACTTTCCCCAGTGTGCTACACCTCATAGACTTTCCCCAGAGTGCTCCATTTCACACACTTTCCCCACTGTGCTACATCTCACACACTTTCCCCAGAGTGCTACACTTCACACACTTTCCCAAGTGTGCTACATCTCACACACTTTCCCCAGAGTGCTACGTCTCACACACGTTCCCCAGTATGCTACATCTCACACACTTTCCCCAGAGTGCTACACCTCACACACTTTCCCCAGTGTGCTACATCTCACACACTTTCACCATAGTGCTGCACCTCACACACTTACCTCAGTGTGCTACATCTCACACACTTTCCCCAGAGTGCTACATCTCACACACTTTCCCCAGAGTGCTAAATCTCACACACTTTCCCCAGTGTGCTACATCTCACACACTTTCCCCAGAGTGCTACATCTCACACACTTTCCGCAGTGTGCTACATCTCACAGACTTTCCCCAGAGTGCTACATCTCACACACTTTCCCCAGAGTGCTACATCTCACACACTTTCCCCACTGTGCTACATCTCACACACTTTCCCCAGAGTGCTACACTTCACACACTTTCCCAAGTGTGCTACATCTCACACACCTTCCCCAGAGTGCTATGTCTCACACACGTTCCCCAGTGTGCTACATCTCACACACTTTCCCCAGAGTGCTACACCTCACACACTTTCCCCAGTGTGCTACATCTCACACACTTTCCGCAGAGTGCTACACCTCACACACTTTCCCCAGTGTGTGTCATCTCACACACTTTCCCCAGAGTGCTACATCTCACACACTTTCCCCACTGTGCTACATCTCACACACTTTCCCCAGAGTGCTACATCTCACACACTTTCCCCAGTGTGCGACACCTCACACACTTTCCCCAGTGTGCTACATCTCACACACTTTCCCCAGTGTGCTACATCTCACACACTTTCCTCAGAGTGCTACATCTCACACACTTTCCCCAGAGTGCTACACCTCACACACTTTCCCCACTGTGCTACATCTCACACACTTTCCCCAGTGTGCTACATCTCACACACTTTCCCCAGTGTGCTACATCTCACACACTTTCCCCAGAGTGCTACACCTCACACACTTTCCCCAGAGTGAAACCTCACACACTTTCCCCAGAGTGCTACATCGCACACACTTTCCCCAGAGTGCTACATCTCACACACTTTCCCCAGAGTGCTACATCTCACACACTTTCCCCAGTGTGCTACATCTCACACACTTTCCCCAGTGTGCTACATCTCACACACTTTCCCAGAGTGCTACATCTCACACACTTTCCCCAGTGTGCTACATTTCACGCACTTTCCCAGAGTGCTACATCTCACATACTTTCCCGGAATGCTACACCTCACACACTTTCCCCTGAGTGCGACATCTCACACACTTTCCCCAGAGTGCTACACCTCACACACTTTCCCCTGAGTGCGACATCTCACATACTTTCCCCAGTGTGCTACACCTCAGACACTTTCCCCAGTGTGCTACATCTCACACACTTTCCCCAGAGTGCTACACCTCACACACCTTCCCCAGGGTGCTACACCTCACACACTTTCCCCAGCGTGCTACATCTCACACACTTTCCCAGAGTGCTACATCTCACACACTTTCCCCAGTGTGCTACATCTCATACACTTTCCCCAGTGTGCTACACCTCACACACTTTCCCCAGTGCGCTACATCTCACACACTTTCCCCAGTGTGCTACATCTCACACACTTTCCCCAGAGTGCTACACCTCACACACTTTCCCCAGTGTGCTACATCTCACACACTTTCCCCAGAGTGCTACATCTCACACACTTTCCCCAGAGTGCTACACCTCACACACTTTCCCCAGCGTGCTACATCTCACACACTTTCCCAGAGTGCTACACCTCACACACTTTCCCCAGTGTGCTACATCTCACACACTTTCCCCAGAGTGCTACTTCTCCCACACTTTCCCCAGAGTGCTACACCTCACACACTTTCCCCAGTGTGCTACACCTCACACACTTTCCCCAGAGTGCTACATCGCACACACTTTCCCCAGTGTGCTACACCTCACACACTTTCCCCAGTGTGCTACATCTCACACACTTTCCCCAGAGTGCTACATCTCACACACTTTCCCCAGAGTGCTAAATCTCACACACTTTCCCCAGTGTGCTACATCTCACACACTTTCCCCAGAGTGCTACATCTCACACACTTTCCGCAGTGTGCTACATCTCACAGACATTCCCCAGAGTGCTACATCTCACAGACTTTCCCCAGAGTGCTACATCTCACACACTTTCCCCACTGTGCTGCATCTCACACACTTTCCCCAGAGTGCTATACTTCACACACTTTCCCAAGTGTGCTACATCTCACACACTTTCCCCAGAGTGCTACGTCTCACACACGTTCCCCAGTGTGCTACATCTCTCACACTGTCACCAGAGTGCTGCACCTCACACACTTTCCCCAGTGTGCTACATCTCACACACTTTCTCCAGAGTGCTACATCTCACACACTTTCCCCAGTGTGCTACATCTCACACACTTTCCCCAGTGTGCTACATCTCACACACTTTCCCCAGAGTGCTACTCTTCACACACTTTCCCCAGGGTGCAACCTCACACACTTTCCCCAGAGTGCTACATCGCACACACTTTCCCCAGAGTGCTACATCTCACACACTTTCCCCAGAGTGCTACATCTCACACACTTTCCCCAGTGTGCTACATCTCACACACTTTCCCCAGAGTGCTACATCTCACACACTTTCTCCAGTGTGCTACACCTCACACACTTTACCCAGTGTGCTACATCTCACACACTTTCCCAGAGTGCTACATCTCACGCACTTTCCCAGAGTGCTACATCTCACATACTTTCCCCGGAATGCTACACCTCACACACTTTCCCCTGAGTGCGACATCTCACACACTTTCCCCAGAGTGCTACACCTCACACACTTTCCCCTGAGTGCGACATCTCACATACTTTCCCCAGTGTGCTACACCTCAGACACTTTCCCCAGTGTGCTACATCTCACACACTTTCCCCAGAGTGCTACACCTCACACACCTTCCCCAGGGTGCTACACCTCACACACTTTCCCCAGCGTGCTACATCTCACACACTTTCCCAGAGTGCTACATCTCACACACTTTCCCCAGTGTGCTACATCTCATACACTTTCCCCAGTGTGCTACATCTCACACACTTTCCCCAGAGTGCTACATCTCACACACTTTCCCCAGAGTGCGACATCTCACACACTTTCCCCAGTGTTCTACACCACACCCACTTTCCCCAGAGTGCTACATCTCACACACTTTCCCCAGAGTGCTACACCTCACACACTTTCCCCAGTGTGCTACATCTCACACACTTTCCCCAGAGTGCTACATCTCACACACTTTCCCCAGAGTGCTACACCTCACACACTTTCCCCAGTGTGCTACATCTCACACACTTTCCCCAGTGTGCTACACCTCACACACTTTCCCCAGTGTGCTACATCTCACACACTTTCCCCAGTGTGCTACATCTCACACACTTTCCCCAGAGTGCCACACCTCACACACTTTCCCCAGTGTGCTACATCTCACACACTTTCCCAGAGTGCTACATCTCACACACTATCCCCAGTGTGCTACATCTCATACACTTTCCCCAGTGTGCTACACCTCACACACTTTCCCCAGTGCGCTACATCTCACACACTTTCCCCAGTGTGCTACATCTCCCACACTTTCCCCAGAGTGCTACACCTCACACACTTTCCCCAGTGTGCTACATCTCACACACTTTCCCCAGAGTGCTACATCTCACACACTTTCCCCAGAGTGCTACACCTCACACACTTTCCCCAGCGTGCTACATCTCACACACTTTCCCAGAGTGCTACACCTCACACACTTTCCCCAGTGTGCTACATCTCACACACTTTCCCCAGAGTGCTACTTCTCCCACACTTTCCCCAGAGTGCTACACCTCACACACTTTCCCCAGTGTGCTACACCTCACACACTTTCCCCAGAGTGCTACATCTCACACACTTTCCCCAGAGTGCTACACCTCACACACTTTCCCCAGTGTGCTACATCTCACACACTTTCCCCAGAGTGCTACATCTCACACACTTTCCCCAGAGTGCTAAATCTCACACACTTTCCCCAGTGTGCTACATCTCACACACTTTCCCCAGAGTGCTACATCTCACACACTTTCCGCAGTGTGCTACATCTCACAGACTTTCCCCAGAGTGCTACATCTCACAGACTTTCCCCAGTGTGCTACATCTCACACACTTTCCCCAGAGTGCTACTTCTCCCACACTTTCCCCAGAGTGCTACACCTCACACACTTTCCCCAGTGTGCTACACCTCACACACTTTCCCCAGAGTGCTACATCTCACACACTTTCCCCAGTGTGCTACACCTCACACACTTTCCCCAGTGTGCTACATCTCACACACTTTCCCCAGAGTGCTACATCTCACACACTTTCCCCAGAGTGCTAAATCTCACACACTTTCCCCAGTGTGCTACATCTCACACACTTTCCCCAGAGTGCTACATCTCACACACTTTCCGCAGTGTGCTACATCTCACAGACATTCCCCAGAGTGCTACATCTCACAGACTTTCCCCAGAGTGCTACATCTCACACACTTTCCCCACTGTGCTGCATCTCACACACATTCCCCAGAGTGCTATACTTCACACACTTTCCCAAGTGTGCTACATCTCACACACTTTCCCCAGAGTGCTACGTCTCACACACGTTCCCCAGTGTGCTACATCTCTCACACTGTCACCAGAGTGCTGCACCTCACACACTTTCCCCAGTGTGCTACATCTCACACACTTTCTCCAGAGTGCTACATCTCACACACTTTCCCCAGTGTGCTACATCTCACACACTTTCCCCAGTGTGCTACATCTCACACACTTTCCCCAGAGTGCTACTCTTCACACACTTTCCCCAGGGTGCAACCTCACACACTTTCCCCAGAGTGCTACATCGCACACACTTTCCCCAGAGTGCTACATGTCACACACTTTCCCCAGAGTGCTACATCTCACACACTTTCCCCAGTGTGCTACATCTCACACACTTTCCCCAGAGTGCTACATCTCACACACTTTCTCCAGTGTGCTACACCTCACACACTTTACCCAGTGTGCTACATCTCACACACTTTCCCAGAGTGCTACATCTCACGCACTTTCCCAGAGTGCTACATCTCACATACTTTCCCCGGAATGCTACACCTCACACACTTTCCCCTGAGTGCGACATCTCACACACTTTCCCCAGAGTGCTACACCTCACACACTTTCCCCTGAGTGCGACATCTCACATACTTTCCCCAGTGTGCTACACCTCAGACACTTTCCCCAGTGTGCTACATCTCACACACTTTCCCCAGAGTGCTACACCTCACACACCTTCCCCAGGGTGCTACACCTCACACACTTTCCCCAGCGTGCTACATCTCACACACTTTCCCAGAGTGCTACATCTCACACACTTTCCCCAGTGTGCTACATCTCATACACTTTCCCCAGTGTGCTACATCTCACACACTTTCCCCAGAGTGCTACATCTCACACACTTTCCCCAGAGTGCGACATCTCACACACTTTCCCCAGTGTTCTACACCACACCCACTTTCCCCAGAGTGCTACATCTCACACACTTTCCCCAGAGTGCTACACCTCACACACTTTCCCCAGTGTGCTACATCTCACACACTTTCCCCAGAGTGCTACATCTCACACACTTTCCCCAGAGTGCTACACCTCACACACTTTCCCCAGTGTGCTACATCTCACACACTTTCCCCAGTGTGCTACACCTCACACACTTTCCCCAGTGTGCTACATCTCACACACTTTCCCCAGTGTGCTACATCTCACACACTTTCCCCAGAGTGCTACACCTCACACACTTTCCCCAGTGTGCTACATCTCACACACTTTCCCAGAGTGCTACATCTCACACACTATCCCCAGTGTGCTACATCTCATACACTTTCCCCAGTGTGCTACACCTCACACACTTTCCCCAGTGCGCTACATCTCACACACTTTCCCCAGTGTGCTACATCTCCCACACTTTCCCCAGAGTGCTACACCTCACACACTTTCCCCAGTGTGCTACATCTCACACACTTTCCCCAGAGTGCTACATCTCACACACTTTCCCCAGAGTGCTACACCTCACACACTTTCCCCAGCGTGCTACATCTCACACACTTTCCCAGAGTGCAACACCTCACACACTTTCCCCAGTGTGCTACATCTCACACACTTTCCCCAGAGTGCTACTTCTCCCACACTTTCCCCAGAGTGCTACACCTCACACACTTTCCCCAGTGTGCTACACCTCACACACTTTCCCCAGAGTGCTACATCTCACACACTTTCCCCAGAGTGCTACACCTCACACACTTTCCCCAGTGTGCTACATCTCACACACTTTCCCCAGAGTGCTACATCTCACACACTTTCCCCAGAGTGCTAAATCTCACACACTTTCCCCAGTGTGCTACATCTCACACACTTTCCCCAGAGTGCTACATCTCACACACTTTCCGCAGTGTGCTACATCTCACAGACTTTCCCCAGAGTGCTACATCTCACAGACTTTCCCCAGAGTGCTACATCTCACACACTTTCCCCACTGTGCTGCATCTCACACACTTTCCCCAGAGTGCTATACTTCACACACTTTCCCAAGTGTGCTACATCTCACACACTTTCCCCAGAGTGCTACGTCTCACACACGTTCCCCAGTGTGCTACATCTCTCACACTGTCACCAGAGTGCTGCACCTCACACACTTTCCCCAGTGTGCTACATCTCACACACTTTCCCCAGAGTGCTAAATCTCACACACTTTCCCCAGTGTGCTACATCTCACACACTTTCCCCAGAGTGCTACATCTCACACACTTTCCGCAGTGTGCTACATCTCACAGACTTTCCCCAGAGTGCTACATCTCACAGACTTTCCCCAGAGTGCTACATCTCACACACTTTCCCCACTGTGCTGCATCTCACACACTTTCCCCAGAGTGCTATACTTCACACACTTTCCCAAGTGTGCTACATCTCACACACTTTCCCCAGAGTGCTACGTCTCACACACGTTCCCCAGTGTGCTACATCTCTCACACTGTCACCAGAGTGCTGCACCTCACACACTTTCCCCAGTGTGCTACATGTCACACACTTTCTCCAGAGTGCTACATCTCACACACTTTCCCCAGTGTGCTACATCTCACACACTTTCCCCAGTGTGCTACATCTCACACACTTTCCCCAGAGTGCTACTCTTCACACACTTTCCCCAGGGTGCAACCTCACACACGTTCCCCAGAGTGCTACATCGCACACACTTTCCCCAGAGTGCTACATCTCACACACTTTCCCCAGAGTGCTACATCTCACACACTTTCCCCAGTGTGCTACATCTCACACACTTTCCCCAGAGTGCTACATCTCACACACTTTCTCCAGTGTGCTACACCTCACACACTTTACCCAGTGTGCTACATCTCACACACTTTCCCAGAGTGCTACATCTCACGCACTTTCCCAGAGTGCTACATCTCACATACTTTCCCCGGAATGCTACACCTCACACACTTTCCCCTGAGTGCGACATCTCACACACTTTCCCCAGAGTGCTACACCTCACACACTTTCCCCTGAGTGCGACATCTCACATACTTTCCCCAGTGTGCTACACCTCAGACACTTTCCTCAGTGTGCTACATCTCACACACTTTCCCCAGAATGCTACACCTCACACACCTTCCCCAGGGTGCTACACCTCACACACTTTCCCCAGCGTGCTACATCTCACAGACTTTCCCAGAGTGCTACATCTCACACACTTTCCCCAGTGTGCTACATCTCATACACTTTCCCCAGTGTGCTACACCTCACACACTTTCCCCAGTGCGCTACATCTCACACACTTTCCCCAGAGTGCTACATCTCACACACTTTCCCCAGAGTGCGACATCTCACACACTTTCCCCAGTGTTCTACACCACACCCACTTTCCCCAGAGTGCTACATCTCACACACTTTCCCCAGAGTGCTACACCTCACACACTTTCCCCAATGTGCTACATCTCACACACTTTCCCCAGAGTGCTACATCTCACACACTTTCCCCAGAGTGCTACACCTCACACACTTTCCCCAGTGTGCTGCATCTCACACACTTTCCCCAGTGTGCTACACCTCACACACTTTCCCCAGTGTGCTACATCTCACACACTTTCCCCAGTGTGCTACATCTCACACACTTTCCCCAGAGTGCTACACCTCACACACTATCCCCAGTGTGCTACATCTCACACACTTTCCCCAGAGTGCTACATCTCCCACACTTTCCCCAGAGTGCTACACCTCACACACTTTCCCCAGTGTGCTACACCTCACACACTTTCCCCAGAGTGCTACATCTCACACACTTTCCCCAGAGTGCTACACCTCACACACTTTCCCCAGTGTGCTACATCTCACACACTTTCCCCAGAGTGCTACGTCTCACACACGTTCCCCAGTGTGCTACATCTCACACACTTTCCCCAGAGTGCTACACTTCACACACTTTCCCAAGTGTGCTACATCTCACACACTTTCCCCAGAGTGCTACATCTCACACACATTCCGCAGTGTGCTACATGTCACAGACTTTCCCCAGAGTGCTACATCTCACAGACTTTCCCCAGAGTGCTACATCTCACACACTTTCCCCACTGTGCTACATCTCACACACTTTCCCCAGAGTGCTACACTTCACACACTTTCCCAAGTGTGCTACATCTCACACACTTTCCCCAGAGTGCTACGTCTCACACACGTTCCCCAGTGTGCTACATCTCTCACACTTTCACCAGAGTGCTGCACCTCACACACTTTCCCCAGTGTGTGTCATCTCAGACACTTTCCCCAGAGTGCTACATCTCACACACTTTCCCCAGAGTGCTAAATCTCACACACTTTCCCCAGTGTGCTACATCTCACACACTTTCCCCAGAGTGCTACATCTCACACACTTTCCGCAGTGTGCTACATCTCACAGACTTTCCCCAGAGTGCTACATCTCACACACTTTCCGCAGTGTGCTACATCTCACACACTTTCCCCAGAGTGCTACATCTCACACACTTTCCCCACTGTGCTACATCTCACACACTTTCCCCAGAGTGCTACACTTCACACACTTTCCCAAGTGTGCTACATCTCACACACTTTCCCCAGAGTGCTACGTCTCACACACGTTCCCCAGTGTGCTACATCTCACACACTTTCCCCAGAGTGCTACACCTCACACACATTCCCCAGTGTGCTACATCTCACACACTTTCCCCAGAGTGCTACATCTCACAGACATTCCCCAGAGTGCTAAACCTCACACACTTTCCCCAGAGTGCTGCACCTCACACACTTACCTCAGTGTGCTACATCTCACACACTTTCCCCAGTGTGTGTCATCTCACACACTTTCCCCAGAGTGCTACATCTCACACACTTTCCCCACTGTGCTACATCTCACACACTTTCCCCAGAGTGCTACACTTCACACACTTTCCCAAGTGTGCTACATCTCACACACTTTCCCCAGAGTGCTACGTCTCACACACGTTCCCCAGTGTGCTACATCTCACACACTTTCCCCAGAGTGCTACACCTCACACACTTTCCCAAGTGTGCTACATCTCACACACTTTCCCCAGAGTGCTACGTCTCACACACGTTCCCCAGTATGCTACATCTCACACACTTTCCCCAGAGTGCTACACCTCACACACTTTCCCCAGTGTGCTACATCTCACACACTTTCACCATAGTGCTGCACCTCACACACTTACCTCAGTGTGCTACATCTCACACACTTTCCCCAGAGTGCTACATCTCACACACTTTCCCCAGAGTGCTAAATCTCACACACTTTCCCCAGTGTGCTACATCTCACACACTTTCCCCAGAGTGCTACATCTCACACACTTTCCGCAGTGTGCTACATCTCACAGACTTTCCCCAGAGTGCTACATCTCACAGACTTTCCCCAGAGTGCTACATCTCACACACTTTCCCCACTGTGCTACATCTCACACACTTTCCCCAGAGTGCTACACTTCACACACTTTCCCAAGTGTGCTACATCTCACACACCTTCCCCAGAGTGCTACGTCTCACACACGTTCCCCAGTGTGCTACATCTCACACACTTTCCCCAGAGTGCTACACCTCACACACTTTCCCCAGTGTGCTACATCTCACACACTTTCCGCAGAGTGCTACACCTCACACACTTTCCCCAGTGTGTGTCATCTCACACACTTTCCCCAGAGTGCTACATCTCACACACTTTCCCCACTGTGCTACATCTCACACACTTTCCCCAGAGTGCTACATCTCACACACTTTCCCCAGTGTGCGACACCTCACACACTTTCCCCAGTGTGCTACATCTCACACACTTTCCCCAGTGTGCTACATCTCACACACTTTCCTCAGAGTGCTACATCTCACACACTTTCCCCAGAGTGCTACACCTCACACACTTTCCGCAGTGTGCTACATCTCACACACTTTCCCCAGTGTGCTACATCTCACACACTTTCCCCAGTGTGCTACATCTCACACACTTTCCCCAGAGTGCTACACCTCACACACTTTCCCCAGAGTGCAACCTCACACACTTTCCCCAGAGTGCTACATCGCACACACTTTCCCCAGAGTGCTACATCTCACACACTTTCCCCAGAGTGCTACATCTCACACACTTTCCCCAGTGTGCTACATCTCACACACTTTCCCCAGTGTGCTACATCTCACACACTTTCCCAGAGTGCTACATCTCACACACTTTCCCCAGTGTGCTACATTTCACGCACTTTCCCAAAGTGCTACATCTCACATACTTTCCCCGGAATGCTACACCTCACACACTTTCCCCTGAGTGCGACATCTCACACACTTTCCCCAGAGTGCTACACCTCACACACTTTCCCCTGAGTGCGACATCTCACATACTTTCCCCAGTGTGCTACACCTCAGACACTTTCCCCAGTGTGCTACATCTCACACACTTTCCCCAGAGTGCTACACCTCACACACCTTCCCCAGGGTGCTACACCTCACACACTTTCCCCAGCGTGCTACATCTCACACACTTTCCCAGAGTGCTACATCTCACACACTTTCCCCAGTGTGCTACATCTCATACACTTTCCCCAGTGTGCTACACCTCACACACTTTCCCCAGTGCGCTACATCTCACACACTTTCCCCAGTGTGCTACATCTCACACACTTTCCCCAGAGTGCTACATCTTACACACTTTCCCCAGAGTGCTACACCTCACACACATTCCCAAGTGTGCTACATCTCAGACACTTTCCCCAGTGTGCTACACCTCATAGACTTTCCCCAGAGTGCTCCATTTCACACACTTTCCCCACTGTGCTACATCTCACACACTTTCCCCAGAGTGCTACACTTCACACACTTTCCCAAGTGTGCTACATCTCACACACTTTCCCCAGAGTGCTACGTCTCACACACGTTCCCCAGTATGCTACATCTCACACACTTTCCCCAGAGTGCTACACCTCACACACTTTCCCCAGTGTGCTACATCTCACACACTTTCACCATAGTGCTGCACCTCACACACTTACCTCAGTGTGCTACATCTCACACACTTTCCCCAGAGTGCTACATCTCACACACTTTCCCCAGAGTGCTAAATCTCACACACTTTCCCCAGTGTGCTACATCTCACACACTTTCCCCAGAGTGCTACATCTCACACACTTTCCGCAGTGTGCTACATCTCACAGACTTTCCCCAGAGTGCTACATCTCACACACTTTCCCCAGAGTGCTACATCTCACACACTTTCCCCACTGTGCTACATCTCACACACTTTCCCCAGAGTGCTACACTTCACACACTTTCCCAAGTGTGCTACATCTCACACACCTTCCCCAGAGTGCTACGTCTCACACACGTTCCCCAGTGTGCTACATCTCACACACTTTCCCCAGAGTGCTACACCTCACACACTTTCCCCAGTGTGCTACATCTCACACACTTTCCGCAGAGTGCTACACCTCACACACTTTCCCCAGTGTGTGTCATCTCACACACTTTCCCCAGAGTGCTACATCTCACACACTTTCCCCACTGTGCTACATCTCACACACTTTCCCCAGAGTGCTACATCTCACACACTTTCCCCACTGTGCTACATCTCACACACTTTCCCCAGTGTGCTACATCTCACACACTTTCCCCACTGTGCTACATCTCACACACTTTCCCCAGTGTGCTACATCTCACACACTTTCCCCAGTGTGCTACATCTCACACACTTTCCCCAGAGTGCTACACCTCACACACTTTCCCCAGAGTGCAACCTCACACACTTTCCCCAGAGTGCTACATCGCACACACTTTCCCCAGAGTGCTACATCTCACACACTTTCCCCAGAGTGCTACATCTCACACACTTTCCCCAGTGTGCTACATCTCACACACTTTCCCCAGTGTGCTACATCTCACACACTTTCCCAGAGTGCTACATCTCACACACTTTCCCCAGTGTGCTACATTTCACGCACTTTCCCAGAGTGCTACATCTCACATACTTTCCCCGGAATGCTACACCTCACACACTTTCCCCTGAGTGCGACATCTCACACACTTTCCCCAGAGTGCTACACCTCACACACTTTCCCCTGAGTGCGACATCTCACATACTTTCCCCAGTGTGCTACACCTCAGACACTTTCCCCAGTGTGCTACATCTCACACACTTTCCCCAGAGTGCTACACCTCACACACCTTCCCCAGGGTGCTACACCTCACACACTTTCCCCAGCGTGCTACATCTCACACACTTTCCCAGAGTGCTACATCTCACACACTTTCCCCAGTGTGCTACATCTCATACACTTTCCCCAGTGTGCTACACCTCACACACTTTCCCCAGTGCGCTACATCTCACACACTTTCCCCAGTGTGCTACATCTCACACACTTTCCCCAGAGTGCTACACCTCACACACTTTCCCCAGTGTGCTACATCTCACACACTTTCCCCCGAGTGCTACTCTTCACACACTTTCCCCAGGGTGCAACCTCACACACGTTCCCCAGAGTGCTACATCGCACACACTTTCCCCAGAGTGCTACATCTCACACACTTTCCCCAGAGTGCTACATCTCACACACTTTCCCCAGTGTGCTACATCTCACACACTTTCCCCAGAGTGCTACATCTCACACACTTTCTCCAGTGTGCTACACCTCACACACTTTACCCAGTGTGCTACATCTCACACACTTTCCCAGAGTGCTACATCTCACGCACTTTCCCAGAGTGCTACATCTCACATACTTTCCCCGGAATGCTACACCTCACACACTTTCCCCTGAGTGCGACATCTCACACACTTTCCCCAGAGTGCTACACCTCACACACTTTCCCCTGAGTGCGACATCTCACATACTTTCCCCAGTGTGCTACACCTCAGACACTTTCCCCAGTGTGCTACATCTCACACACTTTCCCCAGAATGCTACACCTCACACACCTTCCCCAGGGTGCTACACCTCACACACTTTCCCCAGCGTGCTACATCTCACACACTTTCCCAGAGTGCTACATCTCACACACTTTCCCCAGTGTGCTACATCTCATACACTTTCCCCAGTGTGCTACACCTCACACACTTTCCCCAGTGCGCTACATCTCACACACTTTCCCCAGAGTGCTACATCTCACACACTTTCCCCAGAGTGCGACATCTCACACACTTTCCCCAGTGTTCTACACCACACCCACTTTCCCCAGAGTGCTACATCTCACACACTTTCCCCAGAGTGCTACACCTCACACACTTTCCCCAGTGTGCTACATCTCACACACTTTCCCCAGAGTGCTACATCTCACACACTTTCCCCAGAGTGCTACACCTCACACACTTTCCCCAGTGTGCTGCATCTCACACACTTTCCCCAGTGTGCTACACCTCACACACTTTCCCCAGTGTGCTACATCTCACACACTTTCCCCAGTGTGCTACATCTCACACACTTTCCCCAGAGTGCTACACCTCACACACTATCCCCAGTGTGCTACATCTCACACACTTTCCCCAGAGTGCTACATCTCCCACACTTTCCCCAGAGTGCTACACCTCACACACTTTCCCCAGTGTGCTACACCTCACACACTTTCCCCAGAGTGCTACATCTCACACACTTTCCCCAGAGTGCTACACCTCACACACTTTCCCCAGTGTGCTACATCTCACACACTTTCCCCAGAGTGCTACGTCTCACACACGTTCCCCAGTGTGCTACATCTCACACACTTTCCCCAGAGTGCTACACTTCACACACTTTCCCAAGTGTGCTACATCTCACACACTTTCCCCAGAGTGCTACATCTCACACACATTCCGCAGTGTGCTACATGTCACAGACTTTCCCCAGAGTGCTACATCTCACAGACTTTCCCCAGAGTGCTACATCTCACACACTTTCCCCACTGTGCTACATCTCACACACTTTCCCCAGAGTGCTACACTTCACACACTTTCCCAAGTGTGCTACATCTCACACACTTTCCCCAGAGTGCTACGTCTCACACACGTTCCCCAGTGTGCTACATCTCTCACACTTTCACCAGAGTGCTGCACCTCACACACTTTCCCCAGTGTGTGTCATCTCAGACACTTTCCCCAGAGTGCTACATCTCACACACTTTCCCCAGAGTGCTAAATCTCACACACTTTCCCCAGTGTGCTACATCTCACACACTTTCCCCAGAGTGCTACATCTCACACACTTTCCGCAGTGTGCTACATCTCACAGACTTTCCCCAGAGTGCTACATCTCACACACTTTCCGCAGTGTGCTACATCTCACACACTTTCCCCAGAGTGCTACATCTCACACACTTTCCCCACTGTGCTACATCTCACACACTTTCCCCAGAGTGCTACACTTCACACACTTTCCCAAGTGTGCTACATCTCACACACTTTCCCCAGAGTGCTACGTCTCACACACGTTCCCCAGTGTGCTACATCTCACACACTTTCCCCAGAGTGCTACACCTCACACACATTCCCCAGTGTGCTACATCTCACACACTTTCCCCAGAGTGCTACATCTCACAGACATTCCCCAGAGTGCTAAACCTCACACACTTTCCCCAGAGTGCTGCACCTCACACACTTACCTCAGTGTGCTACATCTCACACACTTTCCCCAGTGTGTGTCATCTCACACACTTTCCCCAGAGTGCTACATCTCACACACTTTCCCCACTGTGCTACATCTCACACACTTTCCCCAGAGTGCTACACTTCACACACTTTCCCAAGTGTGCTACATCTCACACACTTTCCCCAGAGTGCTACGTCTCACACACGTTCCCCAGTGTGCTACATCTCACACACTTTCCCCAGAGTGCTACACCTCACACACTTTCCCAAGTGTGCTACATCTCACACACTTTCCCCAGAGTGCTACGTCTCACACACGTTCCCCAGTATGCTACATCTCACACACTTTCCCCAGAGTGCTACACCTCACACACTTTCCCCAGTGTGCTACATCTCACACACTTTCACCATAGTGCTGCACCTCACACACTTACCTCAGTGTGCTACATCTCACACACTTTCCCCAGAGTGCTACATCTCACACACTTTCCCCAGAGTGCTAAATCTTTCACACTTTCCCCAGTGTGCTACATCTCACACACTTTCCCCAGAGTGCTACATCTCACACACTTTCCGCAGTGTGCTACATCTCACAGACTTTCCCCAGAGTGCTACATCTCACAGACTTTCCCCAGAGTGCTACATCTCACACACTTTCCCCACTGTGCTACATCTCACACACTTTCCCCAGAGTGCTACACTTCACACACTTTCCCAAGTGTGCTACATCTCACACACCTTCCCCAGAGTGCTACGTCTCACACACGTTCCCCAGTGTGCTACATCTCACACACTTTCCCCAGAGTGCTACACCTCACACACTTTCCCCAGTGTGCTACATCTCACACACTTTCCGCAGAGTGCTACACCTCACACACTTTCCCCAGTGTGTGTCATCTCACACACTTTCCCCAGAGTGCTACATCTCACACACTTTCCCCACTGTGCTACATCTCACACACTTTCCCCAGAGTGCTACATCTCACACACTTTCCCCAGTGTGCGACACCTCACACACTTTCCCCAGTGTGCTACATCTCACACACTTTCCCCAGTGTGCTACATCTCACACACTTTCCTCAGAGTGCTACATCTCACACACTTTCCCCAGAGTGCTACACCTCACACACTTTCCCCAGAGTGCAACCTCACACACTTTCCCCAGAGTGCTACATCGCACACACTTTCCCCAGAGTGCTACATCTCACACACTTTCCCCAGAGTGCTACATCTCACACACTTTCCCTAGTGTGCTACATCTCACACACTTTCCCCAGTGTGCTACATCTCACACACTTTCCCAGAGTGCTACATCTCACACACTTTCCCCAGTGTGCTACATTTCACGCACTTTCCCAGAGTGCTACATCTCACATACTTTCCCCGGAATGCTACACCTCACACACTTTCCCCTGAGTGCGACATCTCACACACTTTCCCCAGAGTGCTACACCTCACACACTTTCCCCTGAGTGCGACATCTCACATACTTTCCCCAGTGTGCTACACCTCAGACACTTTCCCCAGTGTGCTACATCTCACACACTTTCCCCAGAGTGCTACACCTCACACACCTTCCCCAGGGTGCTACACCTCACACACTTTCCCCAGCGTGCTACATCTCACACACTTTCCCAGAGTGCTACATCTCACACACTTTCCCCAGTGTGCTACATCTCATACACTTTCCCCAGTGTGCTACACCTCACACACTTTCCCCAGTGCGCTACATCTCACACACTTTCCCCAGTGTGCTACATCTCACACACTTTCCCCAGAGTGCTACATCTTACACACTTTCCCCAGAGTGCTACACCTCACACACATTCCCAAGTGTGCTACATCTCACACACTTTCCCCAGTGTGCTACACCTCATAGACTTTCCCCAGAGTGCTCCATTTCACACACTTTCCCCACTGTGCTACATCTCACACACTTTCCCCAGAGTGCTACACTTCACACACTTTCCCAAGTGTGCTACATCTCACACACTTTCCCCAGAGTGCTACGTCTCACACACGTTCCCCAGTATGCTACATCTCACACACTTTCCCCAGAGTGCTACACCTCACACACTTTCCCCAGTGTGCTACATCTCACACACTTTCACCATAGTGCTGCACCTCACACACTTACCTCAGTGTGCTACATCTCACACACTTTCCCCAGAGTGCTACATCTCACACACTTTCCCCAGAGTGCTAAATCTCACACACTTTCCCCAGTGTGCTACATCTCACACACTTTCCCCAGAGTGCTACATCTCACACACTTTCCGCAGTGTGCTACATCTCACAGACTTTCCCCAGAGTGCTACATCTCACACACTTTCCCCAGAGTGCTACATCTCACACACTTTCCCCACTGTGCTACATCTCACACACTTTCCCCAGAGTGCTACACTTCACACACTTTCCCAAGTGTGCTACATCTCACACACCTTCCCCAGAGTGCTACGTCTCACACACGTTCCCCAGTGTGCTACATCTCACACACTTTCCCCAGAGTGCTACACCTCACACACTTTCCCCAGTGTGCTACATCTCACACACTTTCCGCAGAGTGCTACACCTCACACACTTTCCCCAGTGTGTGTCATCTCACACACTTTCCCCAGAGTGCTACATCTCACACACTTTCCCCACTGTGCTACATCTCACACACTTTCCCCAGAGTGCTACATCTCACACACTTTCCCCACTGTGCTACATCTCACACACTTTCCCCAGTGTGCTACATCTCACACACTTTCCCCACTGTGCTACATCTCACACACTTTCCCCAGTGTGCTACATCTCACACACTTTCCCCAGTGTGCTACATCTCACACACTTTCCCCAGAGTGCTACACCTCACACACTTTCCCCAGAGTGCAACCTCACACACTTTCCGCAGAGTGCTACATCGCACACACTTTCCCCAGAGTGCTACATCTCACACACTTTCCCCAGAGTGCTACATCTCACACACTTTCCCCAGTGTGCTACATCTCACACACTTTCCCCAGTGTGCTACATCTCACACACTTTCCCAGAGTGCTACATCTCACACACTTTCCCCAGTGTGCTACATTTCACGCACTTTCCCAGAGTGCTACATCTCACATACTTTCCCCGGAATGCTACACCTCACACACTTTCCCCTGAGTGCGACATCTCACACACTTTCCCCAGAGTGCTACACCTCACACACTTTCCCCTGAGTGCGACATCTCACATACTTTCCCCAGTGTGCTACACCTCAGACACTTTCCCCAGTGTGCTACATCTCACACACTTTCCCCAGAGTGCTACACCTCACACACCTTCCCCAGGGTGCTACACCTCACACACTTTCCCCAGCGTGCTACATCTCACACACTTTCCCAGAGTGCTACATCTCACACACTTTCCCCAGTGTGCTACATCTCATACACTTTCCCCAGTGTGCTACACCTCACACACTTTCCCCAGTGCGCTACATCTCACACACTTTCCCCAGTGTGCTACATCTCACACACTTTCCCCAGAGTGCTACACCTCACACACTTTCCCCAGTGTGCTACATCTCACACACTTTCCCCAGAGTGCTACTTCTCCCACACTTTCCCCAGAGTGCTACACCTCACACACTTTCCCCAGTGTGCTACACCTCACACACTTTCCCCAGAGTGCTACATCTCACACACTTTCCCCAGAGTGCTACACCTCACACACTTTCCCCAGTGTGCTACATCTCACACACTTTCCCCAGAGTGCTACATCTCACACACTTTCCCCAGAGTGCTAAATCTCACACACTTTCCCCAGTGTGCTACATCTCACACACTTTCCCCAGAGTGCTACATCTCACATACTTTCCGCAGTGTGCTACATCTCACAGACTTTCCCCAGAGTGCTACATCTCACAGACTTTCCCCAGAGTGCTACATCTCACACACTTTCCCCACTGTGCTGCATCTCACACACTTTCCCCAGAGTGCTATACTTCACACACTTTCCCAAGTGTGCTACATCTCACACACTTTCCCCAGAGTGCTACGTCTCACACACGTTCCCCAGTGTGCTACATCTCTCACACTGTCACCAGAGTGCTGCACCTCACACACTTTCCCCAGTGTGCTACATCTCACACACTTTCCCCAGAGTGCTACATCTCACACACTTTCCCCAGTGTGCTACATCTCACACACTTTCCCCAGTGTGCTACATCTCACACACTTTCCCCAGAGTGCTACTCCTCACACACTTTCCCCAGGGTGCAATCTCACACACTTTCCCCAGAGTGCTACATCGCACACACTTTCCCCAGAGTGCTACATCTCACACACTTTCCCCAGAGTGCTACATCTCACACACTTTCCCCAGTGTGCTACATCTCACACACTTTCCCCAGAGTGCTACATCTCACACACTTTCTCCAGTGTGCTACACCTCACACACTTTACCCAGTGTGCTACATCTCACACACTTTCCCCAGCGTGCTACATCTCACACACTTTCCCAGAGTGCTACATCTCACACACTTTCCCCAGTGTGCTACATCTCATACACTTTCCCCAGTGTGCTACACCTCACACACTTTCCCCAGTGCGCTACATCTCACACACTTTCCCCAGTGTGCTACATCTCACACACTTTCCCCAGAGTGCTACACCTCACACACTTTCCCCAGTGTGCTACATCTCACACACTTTCCCCAGAGTGCTACTTCTCCCACACTTTCCCCAGAGTGCTACACCTCACACACTTTCCCCAGTGTGCTACACCTCACACACTTTCCCCAGAGTGCTACATCTCACACACTTTCCCCAGAGTGCTACACCTCACACACTTTCCCCAGTGTGCTACATCTCACACACTTTCCCCAGAGTGCTACATCTCACACACTTTCCCCAGAGTGCTAAATCTCACACACTTTCCCCACTGTGCTACATCTCACACACTTTCCCCAGAGTGCTACATCTCACACACTTTCCGCAGTGTGCTACATCTCACAGACTTTCCCCAGAGTGCTACATCTCACAGACTTTCCCCAGAGTGCTACATCTCACACACTTTCCCCACTGTGCTGCATCTCACACACTTTCCCCAGAGTGCTATACTTCACACAGTTTCCCAAGTGTGCTACATCTCACACACTTTCCCCAGAGTGCTACGTCTCACACACGTTCCCCAGTGTGCTACATCTCTCACACTGTCACCAGAGTGCTGCACCTCACACACTTTCCCCAGTGTGCTACATCTCACACACTTTCCCCAGAGTGCTAAATCTCACACACTTTCCCCAGTGTGCTACATCTCACACACTTTCCCCAGAGTGCTACATCTCACACACTTTCCACAGTGTGCTACATCTCACAGACTTTCCCCAGAGTGCTACATCTCACAGACTTTCCCCAGAGTGCTACATCTCACACACTTTCCCCACTGTGCTGCATCTCACACACTTTCCCCAGAGTGCTATACTTCACACACTTTCCCAAGTGTGCTACATCTCACACACTTTCCCCAGAGTGCTACGTCTCACACACGTTCCCCAGTGTGCTACATCTCTCACACTGTCACCAGAGTGCTGCACCTCACACACTTTCCCCAGTGTGCTACATCTCACACACTTTCCCCAGAGTGCTACATCTCACACACTTTCCCCAGTGTGCTACATCTCACACACTTTCCCCAGTGTGCTACATCTCACACACTTTCCCCAGAGTGCTACTCCTCACACACTTTCCCCAGGGTGCAATCTCACACACTTTCCCCAGAGTGCTACATCGCACACACTTTCCCCAGAGTGCTACATCTCACACACTTTCCCCAGAGTGCTACATCTCACACACTTTCCCCAGTGTGCTACATCTCACACACTTTCCCCAGAGTGCTACATCTCACACACTTTCTCCAGTGTGCTACACCTCACACACTTTACCCAGTGTGCTACATCTCACACACTTTCCCAGAGTGCTACATCTCACGCACTTTCCCAGAGTGCTACATCTCACATACTTTCCCCGGAATGCTACACCTCACACACTTTCCCCTGAGTGCGACATCTCACACACTTTCCCCAGAGTGCTACACCTCACACACTTTCCCCTGAGTGCGACATCTCACATACTTTCCCCAGTGTGCTACACCTCAGACACTTTCCCCAGTGTGCTACATCTCACACACTTTCCCCAGAGTGCTACACCTCACACACCTTCCCCAGGGTGCTACACCTCACACACTTTCCCCAGCGTGCTACATCTCACACACTTTCCCAGAGTGCTACATCTCACACACTTTCCCCAGTGTGCTACATCTCATACTCTTTCCCCAGTGTGCTACACCTCACACACTTTCCCCAGTGCGCTACATCTCACACACTTTCCCCAGAGTGCTACATCTCACACACTTTCCCCAGAGTGCGACATCTCACACACTTTCCCCAATGTTCTACACCACACCCACTTTCCCCAGAGTGCTACATCTCACACACTTTCCCCAGAGTGCGACACCTCACACACTTTCCCCAGTGTGCTACATCTCACACACTTTCCCCAGAGTGCTACATCTCACACACTTTCCCCAGAGTGCTACACCTCACACACTTTCCCCAGTGTGCTACATCTCACACACTTTCCCCAGTGTGCTACACCTCACACACTTTCCCCAGTGTGCTACATCTCACACACTTTCCCCAGTGTGCTACATCTCACACACTTTCCCCAGAGTGCTACACCTCACACACTTTCCCCAGTGTGCTACATCTCACACACTTTCCCCAGAGTGCTACATCTCCCACACTTTCCCCAGAGTGCTACACCTCACACACTTTCCCCAGTGTGCTACACCTCACACACTTTCCCCAGAGTGTTACATCTCACACACTTTCCCCAGAGTGCTACACCTCACACACTTTCCCCAGTGTGCTACATCTCACACACTTTCCCCAGAGTGCTACATCTCACACACTTTCCCCAGAGTGCTAAATCTCACACACTTTCCCCAGTGTGCTACATCTCACAGACTTTCCCCAGAGTGCTACATCTCACACACATTCCGCAGTGTGCTACATGTCACAGACTTTCCCCAGAGTGCTACATCTCACAGACTTTCCCCAGAGTGCTACATCTCACACACTTTCCCCACTGTGCTACATCTCACACACTTTCCCCAGAGTGCTACACTTCACACACTTTCCCAAGTGTGCTACATCTCACACACTTTCCCCAGAGTGCTACGTCTCACACACGTTCCCCAGTGTGCTACATCTCTCACACTTTCACCAGAGTGCTGCACCTCACACACTTTCCCCAGTGTGTGTCATCTCAGACACTTTCCCCAGAGTGCTACATCTCACACACTTTCCCCAGAGTGCTAAATCTCACACACTTTCCCCAGTGTGCTACATCTCACACACTTTCCCCAGAGTGCTACATCTCACACACTTTCCGCAGTGTGCTACATCTCACAGACTTTCCCCAGAGTGCTACATCTCACACACTTTCCGCAGTGTGCTACATCTCACACACTTTCCCCAGAGTGCTACATCTCACACACTTTCCCCACTGTGCTACATCTCACACACTTTCCCCAGAGTGCTACACTTCACACACTTTCCCAAGTGTGCTACATCTCACACACTTTCCCCAGAGTGCTACATCTCACACACTTTCCCCAGAGTGCTACACCTCACACACATTCCCCAGTGTGCTACATCTCACACACTTTCCCCAGTGTGTGTCATCTCACACACTTTCCCCAGAGTGCTACATCTCACACACTTTCCCCACTGTGCTACATCTCACACACTTTCCCCAGAGTGCTACACTTCACACACTTTCCCAAGTGTGCTACATCTCACACACTTTCCCCAGAGTGCTACGTCTCACACACGTTCCCCAGTGTGCTACATCTCACACACTTTCCCCAGAGTGCGACACCTCACACACTTTCCCAAGTGTGCTACATCTCACACACTTTCCCCAGAGTGCTACGTCTCACACACGTTCCCCAGTATGCTACATCTCACACACTTTCCCCAGAGTGCTACACCTCACACACTTTCCCCAGTGTGCTACATCTCACACACTTTCACCATAGTGCTGCACCTCACACACTTACCTCAGTGTGCTACATCTCACACACTTTCCCCAGAGTGCTACATCTCACACACTTTCCCCAGAGTGCTAAATCTCACACACTTTCCCCAGTGTGCTACATCTCACACACTTTCCCCAGAGTGCTACATCTCACACACTTTCCGCAGTGTGCTACATCTCACAGACTTTCCCCAGAGTGCTACATCTCACACACTTTCCCCAGAGTGCTACATCTCACACACTTTCCCCACTGTGCTACATCTCACACACTTTCCCCAGAGTGCTACACTTCACACACTTTCCCAAGTGTGCTACATCTCACACACCTTCCCCAGAGTGCTACGTCTCACACACGTTCCCCAGTGTGCTACATCTCACACACTTTCCCCAGAGTGCTACACCTCACACACTTTCCCCAGTGTGCTACATCTCACACACTTTCCGCAGAGTGCTACACCTCACACACTTTCCCCAGTGTGTGTCATCTCACACACTTTCCCCAGAGTGCTACATCTCACACACTTTCCCCACTGTGCTACATCTCACACACTTTCCCCAGAGTGCTACATCTCACACACTTTCCCCAGTGTGCGACACCTCACACACTTTCCCCAGTGTGCTACATCTCACACACTTTCCCCAGTGTGCTACATCTCACACACTTTCCTCAGAGTGCTACATCTCACACACTTTCCCCAGAGTGCTACACCTCACACACTTTCCCCACTGTGCTACATCTCACACACTTTCCCCAGTGTGCTACATCTCACACACTTTCCCCAGTGTGCTACATCTCACACACTTTCCCCAGAGTGCTACACCTCACACACTTTCCCCAGAGTGCAACCTCACACACTTTCCCCAGAGTGCTACATCGCACACACTTTCCCCAGAGTGCTACATCTCACACACTTTCCCCAGAGTGCTACATCTCACACACTTTCCCCAGTGTGCTACATCTCACACACTTTCCCCAGTGTGCTACATCTCACACACTTTCCCAGAGTGCTACATCTCACACACTTTCCCCAGTGTGCTACATTTCACGCACTTTCCCAGAGTGCTACATCTCACATACTTTCCCCGGAATGCTACACCTCACACACTTTCCCCTGAGTGCGACATCTCACACACTTTCCCCAGAGTGCTACACCTCACACACTTTCCCCTGAGTGCGACATCTCACATACTTTCCCCAGTGTGCTACACCTCAGACACTTTCCCCAGTGTGCTACATCTCACACACTTTCCCCAGAGTGCTACACCTCACACACCTTCCCCAGGGTGCTACACCTCACACACTTTCCCCAGCGTGCTACATCTCACACACTTTCCCAGAGTGCTACATCTCACACACTTTCCCCAGTGTGCTACATCTCATACACTTTCCCCAGTGTGCTACACCTCACACACTTTCCCCAGTGCGCTACATCTCACACACTTTCCCCAGTGTGCTACATCTCACACACTTTCCCCAGAGTGCTACATCTTACACACTTTCCCCAGAGTGCTACACCTCACACACATTCCCAAGTGTGCTGCATCTCACACACTTTCCCCAGTGTGCTACACCTCATAGACTTTCCCCAGAGTGCTCCATTTCACACACTTTCCCCACTGTGCTACATCTCACACACTTTCCCCAGAGTGCTACACTTCACACACTTTCCCCAGTGTGCTACATCTCACACACTTTCCCCAGAGTGCTACGTCTCACACACTTTCCGCAGTGTGCTACATCTCACAGACTTTCCCCAGAGTGCTACATCTCACACACTTTCCCCAGAGTGCTACATCTCACACACTTTCCCCACTGTGCTACATCTCACACACTTTCCCCAGAGTGCTACACTTCACACACTTTCCCAAGTGTGCTACATCTCACACACCTTCCCCAGAGTGCTACGTCTCACACACGTTCCCCAGTGTGCTACATCTCACACACTTTCCCCAGAGTGCTACACCTCACACACTTTCCCCAGTGTGCTACATCTCACACACTTTCCGCAGAGTGCTACACCTCACACACTTTCCCCAGTGTGTGTCATCTCACACACTTTCCCCAGAGTGCTACATCTCACACACTTTCCCCACTGTGCTACATCTCACACACTTTCCCCAGAGTGCTACATCTCACACACTTTCCCCAGTGTGCGACACCTCACACACTTTCCCCAGTGTGCTACATCTCACACACTTTCCCCAGTGTGCTACATCTCACACACTTTCCCCAGAGTGCTACATCTCACACACTTTCCCCAGAGTGCTAAATCTCACACACTTTCCCCAGTGTGCTACATCTCACACACTTTCCCCAGAGTGCTACATCTCACACACTTTCCGCAGTGTGCTACATCTCACAGACTTTCCCCAGAGTGCTACATCTCACACACTTTCCCCAGAGTGCTACATCTCACACACTTTCCCCACTGTGCTACATCTCACACACTTTCCCCAGAGTGCTACACTTCACACACTTTCCCAAGTGTGCTACATCTCACACACCTTCCCCAGAGTGCTACGTCTCACACACGTTCCCCAGTGTGCTACATCTCACACACTTTCCCCAGAGTGCTACACCTCACACACTTTCCCCAGTGTGCTACATCTCACACACTTTCCGCAGAGTGCTACACCTCACACACTTTCCCCAGTGTGTGTCATCTCACACACTTTCCCCAGAGTGCTACATCTCACACACTTTCCCCACTGTGCTACATCTCACACACTTTCCCCAGAGTGCTACATCTCACACACTTTCCCCAGTGTGCGACACCTCACACACTTTCCCCAGTGTGCTACATCTCACACACTTTCCCCAGTGTGCTACATCTCACACACTTTCCTCAGAGTGCTACATCTCACACACTTTCCCCAGAGTGCTACACCTCACACACTTTCCCCAGTGTGCTACATCTCACACACTTTCCCCAGTGTGCTACATCTCACACACTTTCCCCAGTGTGCTACATCTCACACACTTTCCCCAGAGTGCTACACCTCACACACTTTCCCCAGAGTGCAACCTCACACACTTTCCCCAGAGTGCTACATCGCACACACATTCCCCAGAGTGCTACATCTCACACACTTTCCCCAGAGTGCTACATCTCACACACTTTCCCCAGTGTGCTACATCTCACACACTTTCCCCAGTGTGCTACATCTCACAACTTTCCCCAGTGTGCTACATCTCACACACTTTCCCAGAGTGCTACATCTCACACACTTTCCCCAGTGTGCTACATCTCACACACTTTCTCCAGAGTGCTACATCTCACACACTTTCCGCAGTGTGCTACATCTCACAGACTTTCCCCAGAGTGCTACATCTCACAGACTTTCCCCAGAGTGCTACATCTCACACACTTTCCCCACTGTGCTGCATCTCACACACTTTCCCCAGAGTGCTATACTTCACACACTTTCCCAAGTGTGCTACATCTCACACACTTTCCCCAGAGTGCTACGTCTCACACACGTTCCCCAGTGTGCTACATCTCTCACACTGTCACCAGAGTGCTGCACCTCACACACTTTCCCCAGTGTGCTACATCTCACACACTTTCCCCAGAGTGCTAAATCTCACACACTTTCCCCAGTGTGCTACATCTCACACACTTTCCCCAGAGTGCTACATCTCACACACTTTCCGCAGTGTGCTACATCTCACAGACTTTCCCCAGAGTGCTACATCTCACAGACTTTCCCCAGAGTGCTACATCTCACACACTTTCCCCACTGTGCTGCATCTCACACACTTTCCCCAGAGTGCTATACTTCACACACTTTCCCAAGTGTGCTACATCTCACACACTTTCCCCAGAGTGCTACGTCTCACACACGTTCCCCAGTGTGCTACATCTCTCACACTGTCACCAGAGTGCTGCACCTCACACACTTTCCCCAGTGTGCTACATCTCACACACTTTCCCCAGAGTGCTACATCTCACACACTTTCCCCAGTGTGCTACATCTCACACACTTTCCCCAGTGTGCTACATCTCACACACTTTCCCTAGAGTGCTACTCCTCACACACTTTCCCCAGGGTGCAACCTCACACACTTTCCCCAGAGTGCTACATCGCACACACTTTCCCCAGAGTGCTACATCTCACACACTTTCCCCAGAGTGCTACATCTCACACACTTTCCCCAGTGCGCTACATCTCACACACTTTCCCCAGTGTGCTACATCTCACACACTTTCCCCAGAGTGCTACATCTTACACACTTTCCCCAGAGTGCTACACCTCACACACATTCCCAAGTGTGCTACATCTCACACACTTTCCCCAGTGTGCTACACCTCATAGACTTTCCCCAGAGTGCTCCATTTCACACACTTTCCCCACTGTGCTACATCTCACACACTTTCCCCAGAGTGCTACACTTCACACACTTTCCCAAGTGTGCTACATCTCACACACTTTCCCCAGAGTGCTACGTCTCACACACGTTCCCCAGTATGCTACATCTCACACACTTTCCCCAGAGTGCTACACCTCACACACTTTCCCCAGTGTGCTACATCTCACACACTTTCACCATAGTGCTGCACCTCACACACTTACCTCAGTGTGCTACATCTCACACACTTTCCCCAGAGTGCTACATCTCACACACTTTCCCCAGAGTGCTAAATCTCACACACTTTCCCCAGTGTGCTACATCTCACACACTTTCCCCAGAGTGCTACATCTCACACACTTTCCGCAGTGTGCTACATCTCACAGACTTTCCCCAGAGTGCTACATCTCACACACTTTCCCCAGAGTGCTACATCTCACACACTTTCCCCACTGTGCTACATCTCACACACTTTCCCCAGAGTGCTACACTTCACACACTTTCCCAAGTGTGCTACATCTCACACACCTTCCCCAGAGTGCTACGTCTCACACACGTTCCCCAGTGTGCTACATCTCACACACTTTCCCCAGAGTGCTACACCTCACACACTTTCCCCAGTGTGCTACATCTCACACACTTTCCGCAGAGTGCTACACCTCACACACTTTCCCCAGTGTGTGTCATCTCACACACTTTCCCCAGAGTGCTACATCTCACACACTTTCCCCACTGTGCTACATCTCACACACTTTCCCCAGAGTGCTACATCTCACACACTTTCCCCAGTGTGCGACACCTCACACACTTTCCCCAGTGTGCTACATCTCACACACTTTCCCCAGTGTGCTACATCTCACACACTTTCCTCAGAGTGCTACATCTCACACACTTTCCCCAGAGTGCTACACCTCACACACTTTCCCCAGTGTGCTACATCTCACACACTTTCCCCAGTGTGCTACATCTCACACACTTTCCCCAGTGTGCTACATCTCACACACTTTCCCCAGAGTGCTACACCTCACACACTTTCCCCAGAGTGCAACCTCACACACTTTCCCCAGAGTGCTACATCGCACACACTTTCCCCAGAGTGCTACATCTCACACACTTTCCCCAGAGTGCTACATCTCACACACTTTCCCCAGTGTGCTACATCTCACACACTTTCCCCAGTGTGCTACATCTCACACACTTTCCCCAGTGTGCTACATCTCACACACTTTCCCAGAGTGCTACATCTCACACACTTTCCCCAGTGTGCTACATCTCACACACTTTCTCCAGAGTGCTACATCTCACACACTTTCCGCAGTGTGCTACATCTCACAGACTTTCCCCAGAGTGCTACATCTCACAGACTTTCCCCAGAGTGCTACATCTCACACACTTTCCCCACTGTGCTGCATCTCACACACTTTCCCCAGAGTGCTATACTTCACACACTTTCCCAAGTGTGCTACATCTCACACACTTTCCCCAGAGTGCTACGTCTCACACACGTTCCCCAGTGTGCTACATCTCTCACACTGTCACCAGAGTGCTGCACCTCACACACTTTCCCCAGTGTGCTACATCTCACACACTTTCCCCAGAGTGCTAAATCTCACACACTTTCCCCAGTGTGCTACATCTCACACACTTTCCCCAGAGTGCTACATCTCACACACTTTCCGCAGTGTGCTACATCTCACAGACTTTCCCCAGAGTGCTACATCTCACAGACTTTCCCCAGAGTGCTACATCTCACACACTTTCCCCACTGTGCTGCATCTCACACACTTTCCCCAGAGTGCTATACTTCACACACTTTCCCAAGTGTGCTACATCTCACACACTTTCCCCAGAGTGCTACGTCTCACACACGTTCCCCAGTGTGCTACATCTCTCACACTGTCACCAGAGTGCTGCACCTCACACACTTTCCCCAGTGTGCTACATCTCACACACTTTCCCCAGAGTGCTACATCTCACACACTTTCCCCAGTGTGCTACATCTCACACACTTTCCCCAGTGTGCTACATCTCACACACTTTCCCTAGAGTGCTACTCCTCACACACTTTCCCCAGGGTGCAACCTCACACACTTTCCCCAGAGTGCTACATCGCACACACTTTCCCCAGAGTGCTACATCTCACACACTTTCCCCAGAGTGCTACATCTCACACACTTTCCCCAGTGTGCTACATCTCACACACTTTCCCCAGAGTGCTACATCTCACACACTTTCTCCAGTGTGCTACACCTCACACACTTTACCCAGTGTGCTACATCTCACACACTTTCCCAGAGTGCTACATCTCACGCACTTTCCCAGAGTGCTACATCTCACATACTTTCCCCGGAATGCTACACCTCACACACTTTCCCCTGAGTGCGACATCTCACACACTTTCCCCAGAGTGCTACACCTCACACACTTTCCCCTGAGTGCGACATCTCACATACTTTCCCCAGTGTGCTACACCTCAGACACTTTCCCCAGTGTGCTACATCTCACACACTTTCCCCAGAGTGCTACACCTCACACACCTTCCCCAGGGTGCTACACCTCACACACTTTCCCCAGCGTGCTACATCTCACACACTTTCCCAGAGTGCTACATCTCACACACTTTCCCCAGTGTGCTACATCTCATACACTTTCCCCAGTGTGCTACACCTCACACACTTTCCCCAGTGCGCTACATCTCACACACTTTCCCCAGAGTGCTACATCTCACACACTTTCCCCAGAGTGCGACATCTCACACACTTTCCCCAGTGTTCTACACCACACCCACTTTCCCCAGAGTGCTACATCTCACACACTTTCCCCAGAGTGCTACACCTCACACACTTTCCCCAGTGTGCTACATCTCACACACTTTCCCCAGAGTGCTACACCTCACACACTTTCCCCAGTGTGCTACACCTCACACACTTTCCCCAGAGTGCTACATCTCACACACTTTCCCCAGAGTGCTACACCTCACACACTTTCCCCAGAGTGCTGCACCTCACACACTTACCTCAGTGTGCTACATCTCACACACTTTCCCCAGTGTGTGTCATCTCACACACTTTCCCCAGAGTGCTACATCTCACACACTTTCCCCACTGTGCTACATCTCACACACTTTCCCCAGAGTGCTACACTTCACACACTTTCCCAAGTGTGCTACATCTCACACACTTTCCCCAGAGTGCTACGTCTCACACACGTTCCCCAGTGTGCTACATCTCACACACTTTCCCCAGAGTGCTACACCTCACACACTTTCCCAAGTGTGCTACATCTCACACACTTTCCCCAGAGTGCTACGTCTCACACACGTTCCCCAGTATGCTATATCTCACACACTTTCCCCAGAGTGCTACACCTCACACACTTTCCCCAGTGTGCTACATCTCACACACTTTCACCATAGTGCTGCACCTCACACACTTACCTCAGTGTGCTACATCTCACACACTTTCCCCAGAGTGCTACATCTCACACACTTTCCCCAGAGTGCTAAATCTCACACACTTTCCCCAGTGTGCTACATCTCACACACTTTCCCCAGAGTGCTACATCTCACACACTTTCCGCAGTGTGCTACATCTCACAGACTTTCCCCAGAGTGCTACATCTCACACACTTTCCCCAGAGTGCTACATCTCACACACTTTCCCCACTGTGCTACATCTCACACACTTTCCCCAGAGTCCTACACTTCACACACTTTCCCAAGTGTGCTACATCTCACACACCTTCCCCAGAGTGCTACGTCTCACACACGTTCCCCAGTGTGCTACATCTCACACACTTTCCCCAGAGTGCTACACCTCACACACTTTCCCCAGTGTGCTACATCTCACACACTTTCCGCAGAGTGCTACACCTCACACACTTTCCCCAGTGTGTGTCATCTCACACACTTTCCCCAGAGTGCTACATCTCACACACTTTCCCCACTGTGCTACATCTCACACACTTTCCCCAGAGTGCTACATCTCACACACTTTCCCCAGTGTGCGACACCTCACACACTTTCCCCAGTGTGCTACACCTCACACACTTTCCCCAGTGTGCTATATCTCACACACTTTCCTCAGACTGCTACATCTCACACACTTTCCCCAGAGTGCTACACCTCACACACTTTCCCCAGTGTGCTACATCTCACACACTTTCCCCAGTGTGCTACATCTCACACACTTTCCCCAGTGTGCTACATCTCACACACTTTCCCCAGAGTGCTACACCTCACACACTTTCCCCAGAGTGCAACCTCACACACTTTCCCCAGAGTGCTACATCGCACACACTTTCCCCAGAGTGCTACATCTCACACACTTTCCCCAGAGTGCTACATCTCACACACTTTCCCCAGAGTGCTACATCTCACACACTTTCCCCAGTGTGCTACATCTCACACACTTTCCCCAGTGTGCTACATCTCACACACTTTCCCAGAGTGCTACATCTCACACACTTTCCCCAGTGCGCTACATTTCACGCACTTTCCCAGAGTGCTACATCTCACATACTTTCCCCGGAATGCTACACCTCACACACTTTCCCCTGAGTGCGACATCTCACACACGTTCCCCAGTGTGCTACATCTCACACACTTTCCCCAGAGTGCTACACCTCACACACTTTCCCCAGTGTGCTACATCTCACACACTTTCCGCAGAGTGCTACACCTCACACACTTTCCCCAGTGTATGTCATCTCACACACTTTCCCCAGAGTGCTACATCTCACACACTTTCCCCACTGTGCTACATCTCACACACTTTCCCCAGAGTGCTACATCTCACACACTTTCCCCAGTGTGCGACACCTCACACACTTTCCCCAGTGTGCTACATCTCACACACTTTCCCCAGTGTGCTACATCTCACACACTTTCCTCAGAGTGCTACATCTCACACACTTTCCCCAGAGTGCTACACCTCACACACTTTCCCCAGTGTGCTACATCTCACACACTTTCCCCAGTGTGCTACATCTCACACACTTTCCCCAGTGTGCTACATCTCACACACTTTCCCCAGAGTGCTACATCTCCCACACATTCCCCAGAGTGCTACACCTCACACACTTTCCCCAGTGTGCTACACCTCACACACTTTCCCCAGAGTGCTACATCTCACACACTTTCCCCAGAGTGCTACACCTCACACACTTTCCCCAGTGTGCTACATCTCACACACTTTCCCCAGAGTGCTACATCTCACACACTTTCCCCAGAGTGCTAAATCTCACACACTTTCCCCAGTGTGCTACATCTCACAGACTTTCCCCAGAGTGCTACATCTCACACACATTCCGCAGTGTGCTACATGTCACAGACTTTCCCCAGAGTGCTACATCTCACAGACATTCCCCAGAGTGCTACATCTCACACACTTTCCCCACTGTGCTACATCTCACACACTTTCCCCAGAGTGCTACACTTCACACACTTTCCCAAGTGTGCTACATCTCACACACTTTCCCCAGAGTGCTACGTCTCACACACGTTCCCCAGTGTGCTACATCTCTCACACTTTCACCAGAGTGCTGCACCTCACACACTTTCCCCAGTGTGTGTCATCTCAGACACTTTCCCCAGAGTGCTACATCTCACACACTTTCCCCAGAGTGCGAAATCTCACACACTTTCCCCAGTGTGCTACATCTCACACACTTTCCCCACTGTGCTACATCTCACACACTTTCCGCAGTGTGCTACATCTCACAGACTTTCCCCAGAGTGCTACATCTCACACACTTTCCGCAGTGTGCTACATCTCACACACTTTCCCCAGAGTGCTACATCTCACACACTTTCCCCACTGTGCTACATCTCACACACTTTCCCCAGAGTGCTACACTTCACACACTTTCCCAAGTGTGCTACATCTCACACACTTTCACCAGAGTGCTACGTCTCACACACGTTCCCCAGTGTGCTACATCTCACACACTTTCCCCAGAGTGCTACACCTCACACACATTCCCCAGTGTGCTACATCTCAGACACTTTCCCCAGAGTGCTACATCTCACAGACATTCCCCAGAGTGCTACTCCTCACACACTTTCCCCAGAGTGCTGCACCTCACACACTTACCTCAGTGTGCTACATCTCACACACTTTCCCCAGTGTGTGTCATCTCACACACTTTCCCCAGAGTGCTACATCTCACACACTTTCCCCACTGTGCTACATCTCACACACTTTCCCCAGAGTGCTACACTTCACACACTTTCCCAAGTGTGCTACATCTCACACACTTTCCCCAGAGTGCTACGTCTCACACACTTTCCCCAGTGTGCTACATCTCACACACTTTCCCCAGAGTGCTACACCTCACACACTTTCCCAAGTGTGCTACATCTTACACACTTTCCCCAGAGTGCTACGTCTCACACACGTTCCCCAGTATGCTACATCTCACACACTTTCCCCAGAGTGCTACGCCTCACACACTTTCCCCAGTGTGCTACATCTCACACACTTTCACCATAGTGCTGCACCTCACACACTTACCTCAGTGTGCTACATCTCACACACTTTCCCCAGAGTGCTACATCTCACACACTTTCCCCAGAGTGCTAAATCTCACACACTTTCCCCAGTGTGCTACATCTCACACACTTTCCCCAGAGTGCTACATCTCACACACTTTCCGCAGTGTGCTACATCTCACAGACTTTCCCCAGAGTGCTACATCTCACACACTTTCCCCAGAGTGCTACGTCTCACACACTTTCCCCACTGTGCTACATCTCACACACTTTCCCCAGAGTGCTACACTTCACACACTTTCCCAAGTGTGCTACATCTCACACACCTTCCCCAGAGTGCTACGTCTCACACACGTTCCCCAGTGTGCTACATCTCACACACTTTCCCCAGAGTGCTACACCTCACACACTTTCCCCAGTGTGCTACATCTCACACACTTTCCGCAGAGTGCTACACCTCACACACTTTCCCCAGTGTGTGTCATCTCACACACTTTCCCCAGAGTGCTACATCTCACACACTTTCCCCACTGTGCTACATCTCACACACTTTCCCCAGAGTGCTACATCTCACACACTTCCCCAGTGTGCGACACCTCACACACTTTCCCCAGTGTGCTACATCTCACACACTTTCCCCAGTGTGCTACATCTCACACACTTTCCTCAGAGTGCTACATCTCACACACTTTCCCCAGAGTGCTACACCTCACACACTTTCCCCAGTGTGCTACATCTCACACACTTTCCCCAGTGTGCTACATCTCACACACTTTCCCCAGTGTGCTACATCTCACACACTTTCCCCACTGTGCTACACCTCACACACTTTCCCCAGAGTGCAACCTCACACACTTTCCCCAGAGTGCTACATCGCACACACTTTCCCCAGAGTGCTACATCTCACACACTTTCCCCAGAGTGCTACATCTCACACACTTTCCCCAGTGTGCTACATCTCACACACTTTCCCCAGTGTGCTACATCTCACACACTTTCCCAGAGTGCTACATCTCACACACTTTCCCCAGTGTGCTACATTTCACGCACTTTCCCAGAGTGCTACATCTCACATACTTTCCCCGGAATGCTACACCTCACACACTTTCCCCTGAGTGCGACATCTCACACACTTTCCCCAGAGTGCTACACCTCACACACTTTCCCCTGAGTGCGACATCTCACATACTTTCCCCAGTGTGCTACACCTCAGACACTTTCCCCAGTGTGCTACATCTCACACACTTTCCCCAGAGTGCTACACCTCACACACCTTCCCCAGGGTGCTACACCTCACACACTTTCCCCAGCGTGCTACATCTCACACACTTTCCCAGAGTGCTACATCTCACACACTTTCCCCAGTGTGCTACATCTCATACACTTTCCCCAGTGTGCTACACCTCACACACTTTCCCCAGTGCGCTACATCTCACACACTTTCCCCAGTGTGCTACATCTCACACACTTTCCCCAGAGTGCTACATCTTACACACTTTCCCCAGAGTGCTACACCTCACACACATTCCCAAGTGTGCTACATCTCACACACTTTCCCCAGTGTGCTACACCTCATAGACTTTCCCCAGAGTGCTCCATTTCACACACTTTCCCCACTGTGCTACATCTCACACACTTTCCCCAGAGTGCTACACTTCACACACTTTCCCAAGTGTGCTACATCTCACACACTTTCCCCAGAGTGCTACGTCTCACACACGTTCCCCAGTATGCTACATCTCACACACTTTCCCCAGAGTGCTACACCTCACACACTTTCCCCAGTGTGCTACATCTCACACACTTTCACCATAGTGCTGCACCTCACACACTTACCTCAGTGTGCTACATCTCACACACTTTCCCCAGAGTGCTACATCTCACACACTTTCCCCAGAGTGCTAAATCTCACACACTTTCCCCAGTGTGCTACATCTCACACACTTTCCCCAGTTTGCTACATCTCACACACTTTCCGCAGTGTGCTACATCTCACAGACTTTCCCCAGAGTGCTACATCTCACACACTTTCCCCAGAGTGCTACATCTCACACACTTTCCCCACTGTGCTACATCTCACACACTTTCCCCAGAGTGCTACACTTCACACACTTTCCCAAGTGTGCTACATCTCACACACCTTCCCCAGAGTGCTACGTCTCACACACGTTCCCCAGTGTGCTACATCTCACACACTTTCCCCAGAGTGCTACACCTCACACACTTTCCCCAGTGTGCTACATCTCACACACTTTCCGCAGAGTGCTACACCTCACACACTTTCCCCAGTGTGTGTCATCTCACACACTTTCCCCAGAGTGCTACATCTCACACACTTTCCCCACTGTGCTACATCTCACACACTTTCCCCAGAGTGCTACATCTCACACACTTTCCCCAGTGTGCGACACCTCACACACTTTCCCCAGTGTGCTACATCTCACACACTTTCCCCAGTGTGCTACATCTCACACACTTTCCTCAGAGTGCTACATCTCACACACTTTCCCCAGAGTGCTACACCTCACACACTTTCCCCAGTGTGCTACATCTCACACACTTTCCCCAGTGTGCTACATCTCACACACTTTCCCCAGTGTGCTACATCTCACACACTTTCCCCAGAGTGCTACACCTCACACACTTTCCCCAGAGTGCAACCTCACACACTTTCCCCAGAGTGCTACATCTCACACACTTTCCCCAGTGTGCTACATCTCACACACTTTCCCCAGAGTGCTACATCTTAAACACTTTCCCCAGAGTGCTACACCTCACACACATTCCCAAGTGTGCTACATCTCACACACTTTCCCCAGTGTGCTACACCTCATAGACTTTCCCCAGAGGGCTCCATTTCACACACTTTCCCCACTGTGCTACATCTCACACACTTTCCCCAGAGTGCTACACTTCACACACTTTCCCAAGTGTGCTACATCTCACACACTTTCCCCAGAGTGCTACATCTCACACACTTTCCCCAGTGTGCTACATCTCACACACTTTCCCCAGTGTGCTACATCTCACACACTTTCCCCAGTGTGCTACATCTCACACACTTTCCCAGAGTGCTACATCTCACACACTTTCCCCAGTGTGCTACATTTCACGCACTTTCCCAGAGTGCTACATCTCACATACTTTCCCCGGAATGCTAAACCTCACACACTTTCCCCTGAGTGCGACATCTCACACACTTTCCCCAGAGTGCTACACCTCACACACTTTCCCCTGAGTGCGACATCTCACATACTTTCCCCAGTGTGCTACACCTCAGACACTTTCCCCAGTGTGCTACATCTCACACACTTTCCCCAGAGTGCTACACCTCACACACCTTCCCCAGGGTGCTACACCTCACACACTTTCCCCAGCATGCTGCATCTCACACACTTTCCCAGAGTGCTACATCTCACACACTTTCCCCAGTGTGCTACATCTCATACACTTTCCCCAGTGTGCTACACCTCACACACTTTCCCCAGTGCGCTACATCTCACACACTTTCCCCAGTGTGCTACATCTCACACACTTTCCCCAGAGTGCTACACCTCACACACTTTCCCCAGTGTGCTACATCTCACACACTTTCCCCAGAGTGCTACTTCTCCCACACTTTCCCCAGAGTGCTACACCTCACACACTTTCCCCAGTGTGCTACACCTCACACACTTTCCCCAGAGTGCTACATCTCACACACTTTCCCCAGAGTGCTACACCTCACACACTTTCCCCAGTGTGCTACATCTCACACACTTTCCCCAGAGTGCTACATCTCACACACTTTCCCCAGAGTGCTAAATCTCACACACTTTCCCCAGTGTGCTACATCTCACACACTTTCCCCAGAGTGCTACATCTCACACACTTTCCGCAGTGTGCTACATCTCACAGACTTTCCCCAGAGTGCTACATCTCACAGACTTTCCCCAGAGTGCTACATCTCACACACTTTCCCCACTGTGCTGCATCTCACACACTTTCCCCAGAGTGCTACACTTCACACACTTTCCCAAGTGTGCTACATCTCACACACTTTCCCCAGAATGCTACGTCTCACACACGTTCCCCAGTGTGCTACATCTCTCACACTGTCACCAGAGTGCTACATCTCACACACTTTCCCCAGTGTGCTACATCTCACACACTTTCCCCAGAGTGCTACACCTCACACACTTTCCCCAGAGTGCAACCTCACACACTTTCCCCAGAGTGCTACATCTCACACACTTTCCCCAGAGTGCTACATCTCACACACTTTCCCCAGTGTGCTACATCTCACACACTTTCCCCAGAGTGCTACATCTCACACACTTTCTCCAGTGTGCTACACCTCACACACTTTACCCATAGTGCTACATCTCACACACTTTCCCAGAGTGCTACATCTCACGCACTTTCCCAGAGTGCTACATCTCACATACTTTCCCCGGAATGCTACACCTCACACACTTTCCTCTGAGTGCGACATCTCACACACTTTCCCCAGAGTGCTACACCTCACACACTTTCCCCTGAGTGCTACATCTCACATACTTTCCCCAGTGTGCTACACCTCAGACACTTTCCCCAGTGTGCTACATCTCACACACTTTCCCCAGAGTGCTACACCTCACACACCTTCCCCAGGGTGCTACACCTCACACACTTTCCCTAGCGTGCTACATCTCACACACTTTCCCAGAGTGCTACATCTCACACACTTTCCCCAGAGTGCTACATCTCACACACTTTCCCCAGAGTGCTACACCTCACACACTTTCCCCAGTGTGCTACATCTCACACACTTTCCCCAGTGTGCTACACCTCACACACTTTCCCCAGTGTGCTACATCTCACACACTTTCCCCAGTGTGCTACATCTCACACACTTTCCCCAGAGTGCTACACCTCACACACTTTCCCCAGTGTGCTACATCTCACACACTTTCCGCAGAGTGCTACATCTCCCACACTTTCCCCAGAGTGCTACACCTCACACACTTTCCCCAGTGTGACACACCTCACACACTTTCCCCAGAGTGCTACATCTCACACACTTTCCCCAGAGTGCTACACCTCACACACTTTCCCCAGTGTGCTACATCTCACACACTTTCCCCAGAGTGCTACATCTCACACACTTTCCCCAGAGTGCTAAATCTCACACACTTTCCCCAGTGTGCTACATCTCACACACTTTCCCCAGAGTGCGACATCTCACACACATTCCGCAGTGTGCTACATGTCACAGACTTTCCCCAGAGTGCTACATCTCACAGACTTTCCCCAGAGTGCTACATCTCACACACTTTCCCCACTGTGCTACATCTCACACACTTTCCCCAGAGTGCTACACTTCACACACTTTCCCAAGTGTGCTACATCTCACACACTTTCCCCAGAGTGCTACGTCTCACACACGTTCCCCAGTGTGCTACATCTCTCACACTTTCACCAGAGTGCTGCACCTCACACACTTTCCCCAGTGTGTGTCATCTCAGACACTTTCCCCAGAGTGCTACATCTCACACACTTTCCCCAGAGTGCTAAATCTCACACACTTTCCCCAGTGTGCTACATCTCACACACTTTCCCCAGAGTGCTACATCTCACACACTTTCCGCAGTGTGCTACATCTCACAGACTTTCCCCAGAGTGCTACATCTCACACACTTTCCGCAGTGTGCTACATCTCACACACTTTCCCCAGAGTGCTACATCTCACACACTTTCCCCACTGTGCTACATCTCACACACTTTCCCCAGAGTGCTACACTTCACACACTTTCCCAAGTGTGCTACATCTCACACACTTTCCCCAGAGTGCTACGTCTCACACACGTTCCCCAGTGTGCTACATCTCACACACTTTCCCCAGAGTGCTACACCTCACACACTTTCCCCAGTGTGCTACATCTCACACACTTTCCCCAGAGTGCTACACCTCACAGACTTTCCCCAGAGTGCTACTCCTCACACACATTCCCCAGAGTGCTGCAACTCACACACTTTCCCCAGTGTGTGTCACCTCACACACTTTCCCCAGAGTGCTACATCTCACACACTTTCCCCAGAGTGCTACACCTCACACACTTTCCCCAGTGTGCTACATCTCACACACTTTCCCCAGTGTGCTACATCTCACACACTTTCCCCAGAGTGCTACATCTCACACACTTTCTCCAGTGTGCTACACCTCACACACTTTACCCATAGTGCTACATCTCACACACTTTCCCAGAGTGCTACATCTCACGCACTTTCCCAGAGTGCTACATCTCACATACTTTCCCCGGAATGCTACACCTCACACACTTTCCCCTGAGTGCGACATCTCACACACTTTCCCCAGAGTGCTACACCTCACACACTTTCCCCTGAGTGCTACATCTCACATACTTTCCCCAGTGTGCTACACCTCAGACACTTTCCCCAGTGTGCTACATCTCACACACTTTCCCCAGAGTGCTACACCTCACACACCTTCCCCAGGGTGCTACACCTCACACACTTTCCCTAGCGTGCTACATCTCACACACTTTCCCAGAGTGCTACATCTCACACACTTTCCCCAGAGTGCTACATCTCACACACTTTCCCCAGAGTGCTACACCTCACACACTTTCCCCAGTGTGCTACATCTCACACACTTTCCCCAGTGTGCTACACCTCACACACTTTCCCCAGTGTGCTACATCTCACACACTTTCCCCAGTGTGCTACATCTCACACACTTTCCCCAGAGTGCTACACCTCACACACTTTCCCCAGTGTGCTACATCTCACACACTTTCCGCAGAGTGCTACATCTCCCACACTTTCCCCAGAGTGCTACACCTCACACACTTTCCCCAGTGTGACACACCTCACACACTTTCCCCAGAGTGCTACATCTCACACACTTTCCCCAGAGTGCTACACCTCACACACTTTCCCCAGTGTGCTACATCTCACACACTTTCCCCAGAGTGCTACATCTCACACACTTTCCCCAGAGTGCTAAATCTCACACACTTTCCCCAGTGTGCTACATCTCACACACTTTCCCCAGAGTGCGACATCTCACACACATTCCGCAGTGTGCTACATGTCACAGACTTTCCCCAGAGTGCTACATCTCACAGACTTTCCCCAGAGTGCTACATCTCACACACTTTCCCCACTGTGCTACATCTCACACACTTTCCCCAGAGTGCTACACTTCACACACTTTCCCAAGTGTGCTACATCTCACACACTTTCCCCAGAGTGCTACGTCTCACACACGTTCCCCAGTGTGCTACATCTCTCACACTTTCACCAGAGTGCTGCACCTCACACACTTTCCCCAGTGTGTGTCATCTCAGACACTTTCCCCAGAGTGCTACATCTCACACACTTTCCCCAGAGTGCTAAATCTCACACACTTTCCCCAGTGTGCTACATCTCACACACTTTCCCCAGAGTGCTACATCTCACACACTTTCCGCAGTGTGCTACATCTCACAGACTTTCCCCAGAGTGCTACATCTCACACACTTTCCGCAGTGTGCTACATCTCACACACTTTCCCCAGAGTGCTACATCTCACACACTTTCCCCACTGTGCTACATCTCACACACTTTCCCCAGAGTGCTACACTTCACACACTTTCCCAAGTGTGCTACATCTCACACACTTTCCCCAGAGTGCTACGTCTCACACACGTTCCCCAGTGTGCTACATCTCACACACTTTCCCCAGAGTGCTACACCTCACACACTTTCCCCAGTGTGCTACATCTCACACACTTTCCCCAGAGTGCTACACCTCACAGACTTTCCCCAGAGTGCTACTCCTCACACACATTCCCCAGAGTGCTGCAACTCACACACTTTCCCCAGTGTGTGTCACCTCACACACTTTCCCCAGAGTGCTACATCTCACACACTTTCCCCAGAGTGCTACACCTCACACACTTTCCCCAGTGTGCTACATCTCACACACTTTCCCCAGTGTGCTACATCTCATACACTTTCCTCAGAGTGCTACATCTCACACACTTTCCCCAGAGTGCTACACCTCACACACTTTCCCCAGTGTGCTACATCTCACACACTTTCCCCAGTGTGCTACATCTCACACACTTTCCCCAGTGTGCTACATCTCACACACTTTCCCCAGAGTGCTACACCTCACACACTTTCCCCAGAGTGCAACCTCACATACTTTCCCCAGAGTGCTACATTTCACACACTTTCCCCAGAGTGCTACATCGCACACACTTTCCCCGGAGTGCTACATCTCACACACTTTCCCCAGAGTGCTACATCTCACACACTTTCCACAGTGTGCTACATCTCACACACTTTCCCCAGAGTGCTACATCTCACACACTTTCTCCAGTGTGCTACACCTCACACACTTTACCCAGTGTGCTACATCTCACACACTTTCCCAGAGTGCTACATCTCACACACTTTCCCCAGTGTGCTACATCTCACACACTTTCCCAGAGTGCTACATCTCACACACTTTCCCCAGTGTGCTACATCTCACACACTTTCCCAGAGTGCTACACCTCACACACTTTCCCCAGAGTGCTACATCTCACATACTTTCCCCAGAATGCTACACCTCACACACTTTCCCCTGAGTGCTACATCTCACACACTTTCCCCAGTGTGCTCCACCCCACACACTTTCCCCAGAGTGCTACATCTCACACACTTTCCCCAGAGTGCTACACCTCACACACTTTCCCCAGTGAACTAAATCTCACACACTTTCCCCAGTGTGCTACATCTCACACACTTTCCCCAGTGTGCTACATCTCACACACTTTCCCCAGAGTGCTACACCTCACACACTTTCCCCAGAGTGCAACCTCACACACTTTCCCCAGAGTGCTACATCGCACACACTTTCCCCAGAGTGCTACATCTCACACACTTTCCCCAGAGTGCTACATCTCACACACTTTCCCCAGTGTGCTACATCTCACACACTTTCCCCAGAGTGCTACATCTCACACACTTTCTCCAGTGTGCTACACCTCACACACTTTACCCAGTGTGCTACATCTCACACACTTTCCCAGAGTGCTACATCTCACACAATTTCCCCAGAGTGCTACATCTCACACACTTTCCCCATTGTGCTACATCTCACACACTTTCCCAGAGTGCTACATCTCACATACTTTCCCCAGAATGCTACACCTCACACACTTTCCCCTGACTGCGACATCTCACACACTTTCCCCAGAGTGCTACACCTCACACACTTTCCCCTGAGTGCGACATCTCACATACTTTCCCCAGTGTGCTACACCTCAGACACTTTCCCCAGTGTGCTACATCTCACACACTTTCCCCAGAGTGCTACACCTCACACACCTTCCCCAGGGTGCTACACCTCACACACTTTCCCCAGCGTGCTACATCTCACACACTTTCCCAGAGTGCTACATCTCACACACTTTCCCCAGTGTGCTACATCTCATACACTTTCCCCAGTGTGCTACACCTCACACACTTTCCCCAGTGTGCTACATCTCACACACTTTCCCCAGAGTGCTACATCTCACACACTTTCCCCAGAGTACGACATCTCACACACTATCCCCAGTGTTCTACACCACACCCACTTTCCCCAGAGTGCTACATCTCACACGCTTTCCCCAGAGTGCTACACCTCACACACTTTCCCCAGTGTGCTACATCTCACACACTTTCCCCAGAGTGCTACACCTCACACACTTTCCCCAGAGTGCTACATCTCACACACTTTCCCCAGTGTGCTACATCTCACACACTTTCCCCAGTGTGCTACACCTCACACACTTTCCCCAGTGTGCTACATCTCACACACTTTCCCCAGTGTGCTACACCTCACACACTTTCCCCAGTGTGCTACATCTCACATACTTTCCCCGGAATGCTACATCTCACACACTTTCCCCAGAGTGCTACATCTCACACACTTTCCCCAGAGTGCTACACCTCACACACTTTCCCCAGTGTGCTACATCTCACACACTTTCCCCAGTGTGCTACACCTCACACACTTTCCCCAGTGTGCTACATCTCACACACTTTCCCCAGTGTGCTACATCTCACACACTTTCCCCAGAGTGCTACACCTCACACACTTTACCCAGTGTGCTACATCTCACACACTTTCCCCAGTGTGCTACATCTCACACACTTTCCCCAGAGTGCTACATCTCACACACTTTCCCCAGTGTGTGTCATCTCACACACTTTCCCCAGTGTGCTACATCACACAGACTTTCCCCAGAGTGCTACATCTCACACACTTTCCCCAGTGTGTGTCACCTCACACACTTTCCCCAGAGTGCTACATCTCACACACTTTCCCCAGTGTGCTACACCTCACACACTTTCCCCAGTGTGCTACATCTCACACACTTTCCCCAGTGTGCTACATCTCATACACTTTCCTCAGAGTGCTACATCTCACACACTTTCCCCAGAGTGCTACACCTCACACACTTTCCCCAGTGTGCTACATCTCACACACTTTCCCCAGTGTGCTACATCTCACACACTTTCCCCAGTGTGCTACATCTCACACACTTTCCCCAGAGTGCTACACCTCACACACTTTCCCCAGAGTGCAACCTCACATACTTTCCCCAGAGTGCTACATTTCACACACTTTCCCCAGAGTGCTACATCGCACACACTTTCCCCGGAGTGCTACACCTCACACACTTTCCCCAGTGTGCTACATCTCACACACTTTCCCCAGAGTGCTACATCTCACACACTTTCCCCAGTGTGCTACATCTCACACACTTTCCCCAGAGTGCTACATCTCACACACTTTCCCCAGTGTGCTACATCTCACACACTTTCTCCAGTGTGCTACACCTCACACACTTTACCCAGTGTGCTACATCTCACACACTTTCCCAGAGTGCTACATCTCACACACTTTCCCCAGTGTGCAACATCTCACACACTTTCCCAGAGTGCTACATCTCACACACTTTCCCCAGTGTGCTACATCTCACACACTTTCCCAGAGTGCTACACCTCACACACTTTCCCCAGAGTGCTACATCTCACACACTTTCCCCAGTGTGCTACATCTCACACACTTTCCCAGAGTGCTACACCTCACACACTTTCCCCAGAGTGCTACATCTCACATACTTTCCCCAGAATGCTACACCTCACACACTTTCCCCTGAGTGCTACATCTCACACACTTTCCCCAGTGTGCTCCACCCCACACACTTTCCCCAGAGTGCTACATCTCACACACTTTCCCCAGAGTGCTACACCTCACACACTTTCCCCAGTGAACTAAATCTCACACACTTTCCCCAGAGTGCTACATCTCACACACTTTCCCCAGAGTGCTACACCTCACACACTTTCCCCAGTGAGCTAAATCTCACACACTTTCCCCAGAGTGCTACATCTCACACACTTTCCCCAGTGTGCTACATCTCACACACTTTCCCCAGTGTGCTACATCTCACACACTTTCCTCAGAGTGCTACATCTCACACACTTTCCCCAGAGTGCTACACCTCACACACTTTCCCCAGTGTGCTACATCTCACACACTTTCCCCAGTGTGCTACATCTCACACACTTTCCCCAGTGTGCTACATCTCACACACTTTCCCCAGTGTGCTACATCTCACACACTTTCCCCAGAGTGCTACACCTCACACACTTTCCCCAGAGTGCAACCTCACACACTTTCCCCAGAGTGCTACATCGCACACACTTTCCCCAGAGTGCTACATCTCACACACTTTCCCCAGAGTGCTACATCTCACACACTTTCCCCAGTGTGCTACATCTCACACACTTTCCCCAGAGTGCTACATCTCACACACTTTCTCCAGTGTGCTACACCTCACACACTTTACCCAGTGTGCTACATCTCACACACTTTCCCAGAGTGCTACATCTCACACAATTTCCCCAGTGTGCTACATCTCACGCACTTTCCCAGAGTGCTACATCTCACACACTTTCCCCAGTGTGCTACATCTCACACACTTTCCCAGAGTGCTACATCTCACATACTTTCCCCAGAATGCTACACCTCACACACTTTCCCCTGAGTGCGACATCTCACATACTTTCCCCAGTGTGCTACACCTCAGACACTTTCCCCAGTGTGCTACATCTCACACACTTTCCCCAGAGTGCTACACCTCACACACCTTCCCCAGGGTGCTACACCTCACACACTTTCCCCAGCGTGCTACATCTCACACACTTTCCCAGAGTGCTACATCTCACACACTTTCCCCAGTGTGCTACATCTCATACACTTTCCCCAGAGTGCTACATCTCACACACTTTCCCCAGAGTACGACATCTCACACACTTTCCCCAGTGTTCTACACCACACCCACTTTCCCCAGAGTGCTACATCTCACACACTTTCCCCAGAGTGCTACACCTCACACACTTTCCCCAGTGTGCTACATCTCACACACTTTCCCCAGAGTGCTACATCTCACACACTTTCCCCAGAGTGCTACACCTCACACACTTTCCCCAGTGTGCTACATCTCACACACTTTCCCCAGTGTGCTACACCTCACACACTTTCCCCAGTGTGCTACATCTCACACACTTTCCCCAGTGTGCTACATCTCACACACTTTCCCCAGAGTGCTACACCTCACACACTTTCCCCAGTGTGCTACATCTCACACACTTTCCCCAGAGTGCTACATCTCCCACACTTTCCCCAGAGTGCTACACCTCACACACTTTCCCCAGTGTGCTACACCTCACACACTTTCCCCAGAGTGCTACATCTCACACACTTTCCCCAGAGTGCTACACCTCACACACTTTCCCCAGTGTGCTACATCTCACACACTTTCCCCAGAGTGCTACATCTCACACACTTTCCCCAGAGTGCTAAATCTCACACACTTTCCCCAGTGTGCTACATCTCACACACTTTCCCCAGTGTGCTACATCTCACACACTTTCCCCAGAGTGCTACACCTCACACACTTTCCCCAGAGTGCAACCTCACACACTTTCCCCAGAGTGCTACATCGCACACACTTTCCCCAGAGTGCTACATCTCACACACTTTCCCCAGAGTGCTACATCTCACACACTTTCCCCAGTGTGCTACATCTCACACACATTCCCCAGAGTGCTACATCTCACACACTTTCTCCAGTGTGCTACACCTCACACACTTTACCCAGTGTGCTACATCTCACACACTTTCCCAGAGTGCTACATCTCACACAATTTCCCCAGTGTGCTACATCTCACGCACTTTCCCAGAGTGCTACATCTCACACACTTTCCCCAGTGTGCTACATCTCACACACTTTCCCAGAGTGCTACATCTCACATACTTTCCCCAGAATGCTACACCTCACACACTTTCCCCTGAGTGCGACATCTCACACACTTTCCCCAGAGTGCTACACCTCACACACTTTCCCCTGAGTGCGACATCTCACATACTTTCCCCAGTGTGCTACACCTCAGACACTTTCCCCAGTGTGCTACATCTCACACACTTTCCCCAGAGTGCTACACCTCACACACCTTCCCCAGGGTGCTACACCTCACACACTTTCCCCAGCGTGCTACATCTCACACACTTTCCCAGAGTGCTACATCTCACACACTTTCCCCAGTGTGCTACATCTCATACACTTTCCCCAGTGTGCTACACCTCACACACTTTCGCCAGTGTGCTACATCTCACACACTTTCCCCAGAGTGCTACATCTCACACACTTTCCCCAGAGTACGACATCTCACACACTTTCCCCAGTGTTCTACACCACACCCACTTTCCCCAGAGTGCTACATCTCACACACTTTCCCCAGAGTGCTACACCTCACACACTTTCCCCAGTGTGCTACATCTCACACACTTTCCCCAGAGTGCTACATCTCACACACTTTCCCCAGAGTGCTACACCTCACACACTTCCCCCAGTGTGCTACATCTCACACACTTTCCCCAGTGTGCTACACCTCACACACTTTCCCCAGTGTGCTACATCTCACACACTTTCCCCAGTGTGCTACACCTCACACACTTTCCCCAGAGTGCAACCTCACATACTTTCCCCAGAGTGCTACATTTCACACACTTTCCCCAGAGTGCTACATCGCACACACTTCCCCCAGTGTGCTACATCTCACACACTTTCCCCAGTGTGCTACACCTCACACACTTTCCCCAGAGTGCTACATCGCACACACTTTCCCCGGAGTGCTACATCTCACACACTTTCCCCAGAGTGCTACATCTCACACACTTTCCCCAGAGTGCTACACCTCACACACTTTCCCCAGTGTGCTACATCTCACACACTTTCCCCAGTGTGCTACATCTCACACACTTTCCCCAGTGTGCTACATCTCACACACTTTCCCCAGAGTGCTACACCTGACACACTTTCCCCAGAGTGCAACCTCACATACTTTCCCCAGAGTGCTACATTTCACACACTTTCCCCAGAGTGCTACATCGCACACACTTTCCCCGGAGTGCTACACCTCACACACTTTCCCCAGTGTGCTACATCTCACACACTTTCCCCAGAGTGCTACATCTCACACACTTTCCCCAGTGTGCTACATCTCACACACTTTCCCCAGAGTGCTACATCTCACACACTTTCCCCAGTGTGCTACATCTCACACACTTTCTCCAGTGTGCTACACCTCACACACTTTACCCAGTGTGCTACATCTCACACACTTTCCCAGAGTGCTACATCTCACACACTTTCCCCAGTGTGCAACATCTCACACACTTTCCCAGAGTGCTACATCTCACACACTTTCCCCAGTGTGCTACATCTCACACACTTTCCCAGAGTGCTACACCTCACACACTTTCCCCAGAGTGCTACATCTCACACACTTTCCCCAGTGTGCTACATCTCACACACTTTCCCAGAGTGCTACACCTCACACACTTTCCCCAGAGTGCTACATCTCACATACTTTCCCCAGAATGCTACACCTCACACACTTTCCCCTGAGTGCTACATCTCACACACTTTCCCCAGTGTGCTCCACCCCACACACTTTCCCCAGAGTGCTACATCTCACACACTTTCCCCAGAGTGCTACACCTCACACACTTTCCCCAGTGAACTAAATCTCACACACTTTCCCCAGAGTGCTACATCTCACACACTTTCCCCAGAGTGCTACACCTCACACACTTTCCCCAGTGAGCTAAATCTCACACACTTTCCCCAGAGTGCTACATCTCACACACTTTCCCCAGTGTGCTACATCTCACACACTTTCCCCAGTGTGCTACATCTCACACACTTTCCTCAGAGTGCTACATCTCACACACTTTCCCCAGAGTGCTACACCTCACACACTTTCCCCAGTGTGCTACATCTCACACACTTTCCCCAGTGTGCTACATCTCACACACTTTCCCCAGTGTGCTACATCTCACACACTTTCCCCAGTGTGCTACATCTCACACACTTTCCCCAGAGTGCTACACCTCACACACTTTCCCCAGAGTGCAACCTCACACACTTTCCCCAGAGTGCTACATCGCACACACTTTCCCCAGAGTGCTACATCTCACACACTTTCCCCAGAGTGCTACATCTCACACACTTTCCCCAGTGTGCTACATCTCACACACTTTCCCCAGAGTGCTACATCTCACACACTTTCTCCAGTGTGCTACACCTCACACACTTTACCCAGTGTGCTACATCTCACACACTTTCCCAGAGTGCTACATCTCACACAATTTCCCCAGTGTGCTACATCTCACGCACTTTCCCAGAGTGCTACATCTCACACACTTTCCCCAGTGTGCTACATCTCACACACTTTCCCAGAGTGCTACATCTCACATACTTTCCCCAGAATGCTACACCTCACACACTTTCCCCTGAGTGCGACATCTCACACACTTTCCCCAGAGTGCTACACCTCACACACTTTCCCCTGAGTGCGACATCTCACATACTTTCCCCAGTGTGCTACACCTCAGACACTTTCCCCAGTGTGCTACATCTCACACACTTTCCCCAGAGTGCTACACCTCACACACCTTCCCCAGGGTGCTACACCTCACACACTTTCCCCAGCGTGCTACATCTCACACACTTTCCCAGAGTGCTACATCTCACACACTTTCCCCAGTGTGCTACATCTCACACACTTTCCCAGAGTGCTACATCTCACATACTTTCCCCAGAATGCTACACCTCACACACTTTCCCCTGAGTGCGACATCTCACACACTTTCCCCAGAGTGCTACACCTCACACACTTTCCCCTGAGTGCGACATCTCACATACTTTCCCCAGTGTGCTACACCTCAGACACTTTCCCCAGTGTGCTACATCTCACACACTTTCCCCAGAGTGCTACACCTCACACACCTTCCCCAGGGTGCTACACCTCACACACTTTCCCCAGCGTGCTACATCTCACACACTTTCCCAGAGTGCTACATCTCACACACTTTCCCCAGTGTGCTACATCTCATACACTTTCCCCAGTGTGCTACACCTCACACACTTTCGCCAGTGTGCTACATCTCACACACTTTCCCCAGAGTGCTACATCTCACACACTTTCCCCAGAGTACGACATCTCACACACTTTCCCCAGTGTTCTACACCACACCCACTTTCCCCAGAGTGCTACATCTCACACACTTTCCCCAGAGTGCTACACCTCACACACTTTCCCCAGTGTGCTACATCTCACACACTTTCCCCAGAGTGCTACATCTCACACACTTTCCCCAGAGTGCTACACCTCACACACTTCCCCCAGTGTGCTACATCTCACACACTTTCCCCAGTGTGCTACACCTCACACACTTTCCCCAGTGTGCTACATCTCACACACTTTCCCCAGTGTGCTACACCTCACACACTTTCCCCAGAGTGCAACCTCACATACTTTCCCCAGAGTGCTACATTTCACACACTTTCCCCAGAGTGCTACATCGCACACACTTCCCCCAGTGTGCTACATCTCACACACTTTCCCCAGTGTGCTACACCTCACACACTTTCCCCAGAGTGCTACATCGCACACACTTTCCCCGGAGTGCTACATCTCACACACTTTCCCCAGAGTGCTACATCTCACACACTTTCCCCAGAGTGCTACACCTCACACACTTTCCCCAGTGTGCTACATCTCACACACTTTCCCCAGTGTGCTACATCTCACACACTTTCCCCAGTGTGCTACATCTCACACACTTTCCCCAGAGTGCTACACCTGACACACTTTCCCCAGAGTGCAACCTCACATACTTTCCCCAGAGTGCTACATTTCACACACTTTCCCCAGAGTGCTACATCGCACACACTTTCCCCGGAGTGCTACACCTCACACACTTTCCCCAGTGTGCTACATCTCACACACTTTCCCCAGAGTGCTACATCTCACACACTTTCCCCAGTGTGCTACATCTCACACACTTTCCCCAGAGTGCTACATCTCACACACTTTCCCCAGTGTGCTACATCTCACACACTTTCTCCAGTGTGCTACACCTCACACACTTTACCCAGTGTGCTACATCTCACACACTTTCCCAGAGTGCTACATCTCACACACTTTCCCCAGTGTGCAACATCTCACACACTTTCCCAGAGTGCTACATCTCACACACTTTCCCCAGTGTGCTACATCTCACACACTTTCCCAGAGTGCTACACCTCACACACTTTCCCCAGAGTGCTACATCTCACACACTTTCCCCAGTGTGCTACATCTCACACACTTTCCCAGAGTGCTACACCTCACACACTTTCCCCAGAGTGCTACATCTCACATACTTTCCCCAGAATGCTACACCTCACACACTTTCCCCTGAGTGCTACATCTCACACACTTTCCCCAGTGTGCTCCACCCCACACACTTTCCCCAGAGTGCTACATCTCACACACTTTCCCCAGAGTGCTACACCTCACACACTTTCCCCAGTGAACTAAATCTCACACACTTTCCCCAGAGTGCTACATCTCACACACTTTCCCCAGAGTGCTACACCTCACACACTTTCCCCAGTGAGCTAAATCTCACACACTTTCCCCAGAGTGCTACATCTCACACACTTTCCCCAGTGTGCTACATCTCACACACTTTCCCCAGTGTGCTACATCTCACACACTTTCCTCAGAGTGCTACATCTCACACACTTTCCCCAGAGTGCTACACCTCACACACTTTCCCCAGTGTGCTACATCTCACACACTTTCCCCAGTGTGCTACATCTCACACACTTTCCCCAGTGTGCTACATCTCACACACTTTCCCCAGTGTGCTACATCTCACACACTTTCCCCAGAGTGCTACACCTCACACACTTTCCCCAGAGTGCAACCTCACACACTTTCCCCAGAGTGCTACATCGCACACACTTTCCCCAGAGTGCTACATCTCACACACTTTCCCCAGAGTGCTACATCTCACACACTTTCCCCAGTGTGCTACATCTCACACACTTTCCCCAGAGTGCTACATCTCACACACTTTCTCCAGTGTGCTACACCTCACACACTTTACCCAGTGTGCTACATCTCACACACTTTCCCAGAGTGCTACATCTCACACAATTTCCCCAGTGTGCTACATCTCACGCACTTTCCCAGAGTGCTACATCTCACACACTTTCCCCAGTGTGCTACATCTCACACACTTTCCCAGAGTGCTACATCTCACATACTTTCCCCAGAATGCTACACCTCACACACTTTCCCCTGAGTGCGACATCTCACACACTTTCCCCAGAGTGCTACACCTCACACACTTTCCCCTGAGTGCGACATCTCACATACTTTCCCCAGTGTGCTACACCTCAGACACTTTCCCCAGTGTGCTACATCTCACACACTTTCCCCAGAGTGCTACACCTCACACACCTTCCCCAGGGTGCTACACCTCACACACTTTCCCCAGCGTGCTACATCTCACACACTTTCCCAGAGTGCTACACCTCACACACTTTCCCCAGTGTGCTACATCTCATACACTTTCCCCAGAGTGCTACATCTCACACACTTTCCCCAGAGTACGACATCTCACACACTTTCCCCAGTGTTCTACACCACACCCACTTTCCCCAGAGTGCTACATCTCACACACTTTCCCCAGAGTGCTACACCTCACACACTTTCCCCAGTGTGCTACATCTCACACACTTTCCCCAGAGTGCTACATCTCACACACTTTCCCCAGAGTGCTACACCTCACACACTTTCCCCAGTGTGCTACATCTCACACACTTTCCCCAGTGTGCTACACCTCACACACTTTCCCCAGTGTGCTACATCTCACACACTTTCCCCAGTGTGCTACATCTCACACACTTTCCCCAGAGTGCTACACCTCACACACTTTCCCCAGTGTGCTACATCTCACACACTTTCCCCAGAGTGCTACATCTCCCACACTTTCCCCAGAGTGCTACACCTCACACACTTTCCCCAGTGTGCTACACCTCACACACTTTCCCCAGAGTGCTACATCTCACACACTTTCCCCAGAGTGCTACACCTCACACACTTTCCCCAGTGTGCTACATCTCACACACTTTCCCCAGAGTGCTACATCTCACACACTTTCCCCAGAGTGCTAAATCTCACACACTTTCCCCAGTGTGCTACATCTCACACACTTTCCCCAGTGTGCTACATCTCACACACTTTCCCCAGAGTGCTACACCTCACACACTTTCCCCAGAGTGCAACCTCACACACTTTCCCCAGAGTGCTACATCGCACACACTTTCCCCAGAGTGCTACATCTCACACACTTTCCCCAGAGTGCTACATCTCACACACTTTCCCCAGTGTGCTACATCTCACACACTTTCCCCAGAGTGCTACATCTCACACACTTTCTCCAGTGTGCTACACCTCACACACTTTACCCAGTGTGCTACATCTCACACACTTTCCCAGAGTGCTACATCTCACACAATTTCCCCAGTGTGCTACATCTCACGCACTTTCCCAGAGTGCTACATCTCACACACTTTCCCCAGTGTGCTACATCTCACACACTTTCCCAGAGTGCTACATCTCACATACTTTCCCCAGAATGCTACACCTCACACACTTTCCCCTGAGTGCGACATCTCACACACTTTCCCCAGAGTGCTACACCTCACACACTTTCCCCTGAGTGCGACATCTCACATACTTTCCCCAGTGTGCTACACCTCAGACACTTTCCCCAGTGTGCTACATCTCACACACTTTCCCCAGAGTGCTACACCTCACACACCTTCCCCAGGGTGCTACACCTCACACACTTTCCCCAGCGTGCTACATCTCACACACTTTCCCAGAGTGCTACATCTCACACACTTTCCCCAGTGTGCTACATCTCATACACTTTCCCCAGTGTGCTACACCTCACACACTTTCGCCAGTGTGCTACATCTCACACACTTTCCCCAGAGTGCTACATCTCACACACTTTCCCCAGAGTACGACATCTCACACACTTTCCCCAGTGTTCTACACCACACCCACTTTCCCCAGAGTGCTACATCTCACACACTTTCCCCAGAGTGCTACACCTCACACACTTTCCCCAGTGTGCTACATCTCACACACTTTCCCCAGAGTGCTACATCTCACACACTTTCCCCAGAGTGCTACACCTCACACACTTCCCCCAGTGTGCTACATCTCACACACTTTCCCCAGTGTGCTACACCTCACACACTTTCCCCAGTGTGCTACATCTCACACACTTTCCCCAGTGTGCTACACCTCACACACTTTCCCCAGAGTGCAACCTCACATACTTTCCCCAGAGTGCTACATTTCACACACTTTCCCCAGAGTGCTACATCGCACACACTTTCCCCGGAGTGCTACACCTCACACACTTTCCCCAGTGTGCTACATCTCACACACTTTCCCCAGAGTGCTACATCTCACACACTTTCCCCAGTGTGCTACATCTCACACACTTTCCCCAGAGTGCTACATCTCACACACTTTCCCCAGTGTGCTACATCTCACACACTTTCTCCAGTGTGCTACACCTCACACACTTTACCCAGTGTGCTACATCTCACACACTTTCCCAGAGTGCTACATCTCACACACTTTCCCCAGTGTGCAACATCTCACACACTTTCCCAGAGTGCTACATCTCACACACTTTCCCCAGTGTGCTACATCTCACACACTTTCCCAGAGTGCTACACCTCACACACTTTCCCCAGAGTGCTACATCTCACACACTTTCCCCAGTGTGCTACATCTCACACACTTTCCCAGAGTGCTACACCTCACACACTTTCCCCAGAGTGCTACATCTCACATACTTTCCCCAGAATGCTACACCTCACACACTTTCCCCTGAGTGCTACATCTCACACACTTTCCCCAGTGTGCTCCACCCCACACACTTTCCCCAGAGTGCTACATCTCACACACTTTCCCCAGAGTGCTACACCTCACACACTTTCCCCAGTGAACTAAATCTCACACACTTTCCCCAGAGTGCTACATCTCACACATTTTCCCCAGAGTGCTACACCTCACACACTTTCCCCAGTGAGCTAAATCTCACACACTTTCCCCAGAGTGCTACATCTCACACACTTTCCCCAGTGTGCTACATCTCACACACTTTCCCCAGTGTGCTACATCTCACACACTTTCCTCAGAGTGCTACATCTCACACACTTTCCCCAGAGTGCTACACCTCACACACTTTCCCCAGTGTGCTACATCTCACACACTTTCCCCAGTGTGCTACATCTCACACACTTTCCCCAGTGTGCTACATCTCACACACTTTCCCCAGTGTGCTACATCTCACACACTTTCCCCAGAGTGCTACACCTCACACACTTTCCCCAGAGTGCAACCTCACACACTTTCCCCAGAGTGCTACATCGCACACACTTTCCCCAGAGTGCTACATCTCACACACTTTCCCCAGAGTGCTACATCTCACACACTTTCCCCAGTGTGCTACATCTCACACACTTTCCCCAGAGTGCTACATCTCACACACTTTCTCCAGTGTGCTACACCTCACACACTTTACCCAGTGTGCTACATCTCACACACTTTCCCAGAGTGCTACATCTCACACAATTTCCCCAGTGTGCTACATCTCACGCACTTTCCCAGAGTGCTACATCTCACACACTTTCCCCAGTGTGCTACATCTCACACACTTTCCCAGAGTGCTACATCTCACATACTTTCCCCAGAATGCTACACCTCACACACTTTCCCCTGAGTGCGACATCTCACACACTTTCCCCAGAGTGCTACACCTCACACACTTTCCCCTGAGTGCGACATCTCACATACTTTCCCCAGTGTGCTACACCTCAGACACTTTCCCCAGTGTGCTACATCTCACACACTTTCCCCAGAGTGCTACACCTCACACACCTTCCCCAGGGTGCTACACCTCACACACTTTCCCCAGCGTGCTACATCTCACACACTTTCCCAGAGTGCTACATCTCACACACTTTCCCCAGTGTGCTACATCTCATACACTTTCCCCAGTGTGCTACACCTCACACACTTTCGCCAGTGTGCTACATCTCACACACTTTCCCCAGAGTGCTACATCTCACACACTTTCCCCAGAGTACGACATCTCACACACTTTCCCCAGTGTTCTACACCACACCCACTTTCCCCAGAGTGCTACATCTCACACACTTTCCCCAGAGTGCTACACCTCACACACTTTCCCCAGTGTGCTACATCTCACACACTTTCCCCAGAGTGCTACATCTCACACACTTTCCCCAGAGTGCTACACCTCACACACTTTCCCCAGTGTGCTACATCTCACACACTTTCCCCAGTGTGCTACACCTCACACACTTTCCCCAGTGTGCTACATCTCACACACTTTCCCCAGTGTGCTACATCTCACACACTTTCCCCAGAGTGCTACACCTCACACACTTTCCCCAGTGTGCTACATCTCACACACTTTCCCCAGAGTGCTACATCTCCCACACTTTCCCCAGAGTGCTACACCTCACACACTTTCCCCAGTGTGCTACACCTCACACACTTTCCCCAGAGTGCTACATCTCACACACTTTCCCCAGAGTGCTACACCTCACACACTTTCCCCAGTGTGCTACATCTCACACACTTTCCCCAGAGTGCTACATCTCACACACTTTCCCCAGAGTGCTAAATCTCACACACTTTCCCCAGTGTGCTACATCTCACACACTTTCCCCAGTGTGCTACATCTCACACACTTTCCCCAGTGTGCTACATCTCACACACTTTCCCCAGTGTGCTACATCTCACATACTTTCCCCAGTGTGCTACATCTCACACACTTTCCCCAGTGTGCTACATCTCACACACTTTCCGAGTGTGCTACATCTCACACACTTTCCCCAGTGTGCTACATCTCACACACTTTCCCCAGTGTGCTACATCTCACACACTTTCCCCAGAGTGCTACATCTCACACACTTTCTCCAGTGTGCTACACCTCACACACTTTACCCAGTGTGCTACATCTCACACACTTTCCCAGAGTGCTACATCTCACACACTTTCCCTAGTGTGCTACATCTCACACACTTTCCCAGAGTGCTACATCTCACACACATTCCCCAGTGTGCTACATCTCACACACTTTCCCAGAGTGCTACATCTCACACACTTTCCCCAGTGTGTGTCATCTCACACACTCTCCCCAGTGTGCGACATCACACAGACTTTCCCCAGAGTGCTACATCTCACACACTTTCCCCAGTGTGCTACATCTCACACACTTTCCCCAGAGTGCTACACTTCACACACTTTCCCAAGTGTGCTACATCTCACACACTTTCCCCAGAGTGCTACACCTCACACACTGTCCGCAGTGTGCTACATCTCACACACTTTCCCCAGAGTGCTACACCTCACAGACTTTCCCCAGAGTGCTACTCCTCACACACTTTCCCCAGAGTGCTGCACCTCACACACTTACCTCAGTGTGCTACATCTCACACACTTTCCCCAGAGTGCTGCACCTCACACACTTTCCCCAGAGTGCTACGTCTCACACACGTTCCCCAGTGTGCGACATCTCACACACTTTCCCAAGAATGCTACACCTCACACACTTTCCCCAGTGTGCTACATCTCACACACTTTCCCCAGAGTGCTACACCTCACAGACTTTCCCCAGAGTGCTACTCCTCACACACTTTCCCCAGAGTGCTGCACCTCACACACTTACCTCAGTGTGCTGCATCTCACACACTTTCCCCAGAGTGCTACATCTCACACACTTTCCCCACTGTGCTACATCTCACACACTTTCCCCAGAGTGGTACACATCACACACTTTCCCGAGAGTGCTACATCTCACACACTTTCCCCAGAGTGGTACACCTCACAGACTTTCCCCAGAGTGCTACTCCTCACACACATTCCCCAGAGTGCTGCACCTCACACACTTACCTCAATGTGCTACATCTCACACACTTTCCAAGGAGTGCTACATCTCACACACTTTCCCCAGTGTGCAACCTCACATACTTTCCCCAGAGTGCTACATTTCACACACTTTCCCCAGAGTGCTACATCTCACACACTTTCCCCAGAGTGCTACATCGCACACACTTTCCCCAGAGTGCTACATCTCACACACTTTCCCCAGAGTGCTACATCTCACACACTTTCCCCAGTGTTCTACCACACACACACTTTCCCCAGAGTGCTACATCTCACACACTTTCTCCAGAGTGCTACACCTCACACACTTTACCCAGTGTGCTACATCTCACACACTTTCCCAGAGTGCTACATCTCACACACTTTCCCCAGTGTGCTACATCTCACACACTTTCCCAGAGTGCTACATCTCACATACTTTCCCCAGAATGCTGCACCTCACACACTTTCCCCTGAGTGCGACATCTCACACACTTTCCCCAGAGTGCTACACCTCACACACTTTCCCCTGAGTGCGACATCTCACACACTTTCCCCAGAGTGCTACACCTCACACACCTTCCCCAGGGTGCTACACCTCACACACTTTCCCAGAGTGCTACATCTCACACATTTTCCCCAGTGTGCTACACCTCACACACTTTCCCCAATGTGCCACATCTCACACACTTTCCCCAGAGTGCTACATCTCACACACTTTCCCCAGAGTGCTACATCTCACACACTTTCCCCAGAGTGCGACATCTCACACACTTTCCCCAGTGTTCTACACCACACACACTTTCCCCAGAGTGCTACATCTCACACACATTCCCCAGTGTGCTACATCTCACACACTTTCCCCAGAGTGCTACATCTCACACACTGTCCCCAGAGTGCTACGTCTCACACACGTTCCCCAGTGTGCTACATCTCTCACACTTTCCCCGGAGTGCTGCACCTCACACACTTTCCCCAGTGTGCTACATCTCACACACTTTCCCCAGTGTGCTACATCTCACACACTTTCCCCAAATTGCTACATCTCACACACTTTCCCCAGAGTGCTACATCTCACACACTTTCCCCAGAGTGCTACACCTCACACACTTTCCCCAGTGTGCTACATCTCACACACTTTCCCCAGAGTGCTACATCTCACACACTTTCCCCAGTGTGCTACATCTCACACACTTTCCCCAGAGTGCTACACCTCACACACTTTCCCCAGTGTGCTACATCTCACACACTTTCCCCAGAGTGCTACATCTCACACACTTTCCCCAGAGTGCTGCATCTCACACACTTTCCCCAGTGTGCTACATCTCACACACTTTCCCCAGAGTGCTACATCTCACACACTTTCCCCAGAGTACGACATCTCACACACTTTCCCCAGTGTTCTACACCACACCCACTTTCCCCAGAGTGCTACATCTCACACACTTTCCCCAGAGTGCTACACCTCACACACTTTCCCCAGTGTGCTACATCTCACACACTTTCCCCAGAGTGCTACATCTCACACACTTTCCCCAGAGTGCTACACCTCACACACTTTCCCCAGTGTGCTACATCTCACACACTTTCCCCAGTGTGCTACACCTCACACACTTTCCCCAGTGTGCTACATCTCACACACTTTCCCCAGTGTGCTACATCTCACACACTTTCCCCAGAGTGCTACACCTCACACACTTTCCCCAGTGTGCTACATCTCACACACTTTCCCCAGAGTGCTACATCTCCCACACTTTCCCCAGAGTGCTACACCTCACACACTTTCCCCAGTGTGCTACACCTCACACACTTTCCCCAGAGTGCTACATCTCACACACTTTCCCCAGAGTGCTACACCTCACACACTTTCCCCAGTGTGCTACATCTCACACACTTTCCCCAGAGTGCTACATCTCACACACTTTCCCCAGAGTGCTAAATCTCACACACTTTCCCCAGTGTGCTACATCTCACACACTTTCCCCAGTGTGCTACATCTCACACACTTTCCCCAGTGTGCTACATCTCACACACTTTCCCCAGTGTGCTACATCTCACACACTTTCCCCAGTGTGCTACATCTCACACACTTTCCCCAGTGTGCTACATCTCACACACTTTCCCCAGTGTGCTACATCTCACACACTTTCCCCAGTGTGCTACATCTCACACACTTTCCCCAGTGTGCTACATCTCACACACTTTCCCCAGAGTGCTACATCTCACACACTTTCTCCAGTGTGCTACACCTCACACACTTTACCCAGTGTGCTACATCTCACACACTTTCCCAGAGTGCTACATCTCACACACTTTCCCTAGTGTGCTACATCTCACACACTTTCCCAGAGTGCTACATCTCACACACATTCCCCAGTGTGCTACATCTCACACACTTTCCCAGAGTGCTACATCTCACACACTTTCCCCAGTGTGTGTCATCTCACACACTCTCCCCAGTGTGCGACATCACACAGACTTTCCCCATAGTGCTACATCTCACACACTTTCCCCAGTGTGCTACATCTCACACACTTTCCCCAGAGTGCTACACTTCACACACTTTCCCAAGTGTGCTACATCTCACACACTTTCCCCAGAGTGCTACACCTCACACACTGTCCGCAGTGTGCTACATCTCACACACTTTCCCCAGAGTGCTACACCTCACACACTGTCCCCAGTGTGCTACATCTCACACACTTTCCCCAGAGTGCTACACCTCACAGACTTTCCCCAGAGTGCTACTCCTCACACACTTTCCCCAGAGTGCTGCACCTCACACACTTACCTCAGTGTGCTACATCTCACACACTTTCCCCAGAGTGCTGCACCTCACACACTTTCCCCAGAGTGCTACGTCTCACACACGTTCCCCAGTGTGCGACATCTCACACACTTTCCCAAGAATGCTACACCTCACACACTTTCCCCAGTGTGCTACATCTCACACACTTTCCCCAGAGTGCTACACCTCACAGACTTTCCCCAGAGTGCTACTCCTCACACACTTTCCCCAGAGTGCTACTCCTCACACACTTACCTCAGTGTGCTGCATCTCACACACTTTCCCCAGAGTGCTACATCTCACACACTTTCCCCACTGTGCTACATCTCACACACTTTCCCCAGAGTGCTACATCTCACACACTTTCCGCAGTGTGCTACATCTCACAGACTTTCCCCAGAGTGCTACATCTCACACACTTTCCCTAGTGTGCTACATCTCACACACTTTCCCAGAGTGCTACATCTCACACACATTCCCCAGAGTGGTACACTTCACACACTTTCCCGAGAGTGCTACATCTCACACACTTTCCCCAGAGTGGTACACTTCACAGACTTTCCCCAGAGTGCTACTCCTCACACACATTCCCCAGAGTGCTGCACCTCACACACTTACCTCAATGTGCTACATCTCACACACTTTCCAAAGAGTGCTACATCTCACACACTTTCCCCAGTGTGCAACCTCACATACTTTCCCCAGAGTGCTACATTTCACACACTTTCCCCAGAGTGCTACATCTCACACACTTTCCCCAGAGTGCTACATCGCACACACTTTCCCCAGAGTGCTACATCTCACACACTTTCCCCAGAGTGCTACATCTCACACACTTTCCCCAGTGTTCTACCACACACACACTTTCCCCAGAGTGCTACATCTCACACACTTTCTCCAGAGTGCTACACCTCACACACTTTACCCAGTGTGCTACATCTCACACACTTTCCCAGAGTGCTACATCTCACACACTTTCCCCAGTGTGCTACATCTCACACACTTTCCCAGAGTGCTACATCTCACATACTTTCCCCAGAATGCTGCACCTCACACACTTTCCCCTGAGTGCGACATCTCACACACTTTCCCCAGAGTGCTACACCTCACACACTTTCCCCTGAGTGCGACATCTCACACACTTTCCCCAGAGTGCTACACCTCACACACCTTCCCCAGGGTGCTACACCTCACACACTTTCCCAGAGTGCTACATCTCACACATTTTCCCCAGTGTGCTACACCTCACACACTTTCCCCAGTGTGCCACATCTCACACACTTTCCCCAGAGTGCTACATCTCACACACTTTCCCCAGAGTGCTACATCTCACACACTTTCCCCAGAGTGCGACATCTCACACACTTTCCCCAGTGTTCTACACCACACACACTTTCCCCAGAGTGCTACATCTCACACACATTCCCCAGTGTGCTACATCTCACACACTTTCCCCAGAGTGCTACATCTCACACACTGTCCCCAGAGTGCTACGTCTCACACACGTTCCCCAGTGTGCTACATCTCTCACACTTTCCCCGGAGTGCTGCACCTCACACACTTTCCCCAGTGTGCTACATCTCACACACTTTCCCCAGTGTGCTACATCTCACACACTTTCCCCAAATTGCTACATCTCACACACTTTCCCCAGAGTGCTACATCTCACACACTTTCCCCAGAGTGCTACACCTCACACACTTTCCCCAGTGTGCTACATCTCACACACTTTCCCCAGAGTGCTACATCTCACACACTTTCCCCAGTGTGCTACATCTCACACACTTTCCCCAGAGTGCTACACCTCACACACTTTCCCCAGTGTGCTACATCTCACACACTTTCCCCAGAGTGCTACATCTCACACACTTTCCCCAGAGTGCTGCATCTCACACACTTTCCCCAGTGTGCTACATCTCACACACTTTCCCCAGAGTGCTACACCTCACACACTTTCCCCAGAGTGCAACCTCACACACTTTCCCCAGAGTGCTACATCGCACACACTTTCCCCAGAGTGCTACATCTCACACACTTTCCCCAGAGTGCTACATCTCACACACTTTCCCCAGTGTGCTCCATCTCACACACTTTCCCCAGAGTGCTACATCTCACACACTTTCTCCAGTGTGCTACACCTCACACACTTTACCCAGTGTGCTACATCTCACACACTTTCCCAGAGTGCTACATCTCACACACTTTCCCCAGTGTGGTACATTTTACACACTTTCCCAGAGTGCTACATCTCACACACATTCCCCAGTGTGCTACATCTCACACACTTTCCCAGAGTGCTACATCTCACACACTTTCCCCAGTGTGTGTCATCTCACACACTTTCCCCAGTGTGCTACATCACACAGACTTTCCCCAGAGTGCTACATCTCACACACTTTCCCCAGAGTGCTCCATCTCACACCATTTCCCCACTGTGCTACATCTCACACACTTTCCCCAGAGTGCTACACTTCACACACTTTCCCAAGTGTGCTACATCTCACACACTTTCCCCAGAGTGCTACACCTCACACACCTTCCCCAGTGTGCTACATCTCACACACTTTCCCCAGAGTGCTACACCTCACACACTTTCCCCAGAGTGCTACTCCTCACACACTTTCCCCAGAGTGCTGCACCTCACACACTTACCTCAGTGTGCTACATCTCACACACTTTCCCCAGAGTGCTGCACCTCACACACTTTCCCCAGAGTGCTACGTCTCACACACGTTCCCCAGTGTGCGACATCTCACACACTTTCCCAAGAGTGCTACACCTCACACACTTTCCCCAGTGTGCTACATCTCACACACTTTCCCCAGAGTGCTACACCTCACAGACTTTCCCCAGAGTGCTACTCCTCACACACTTTCCCCAGAGTGCTACATCTCACACACTTTCCCCACTGTCCTACATCTCACACACTTTCCCCAGAGTGGTACACTTCACACACTTTCCCGAGAGTGCTACATCTCACACACTTTCCCCAGAGTGGTACACCTCACAGACTTTCCCCAGAGTGCTACTCCTCACACACATTCCCCAGAGTGCTGCACCTCACACACTTACCTCAATGTGCTACATCTCACACACTTTCCCCAGAGTGCTGCACCTCACACACATTCCCCAGTGTGTGACATCTCACACACTTTCCCCAGAGTGCTACATCTCACACACTTTCCCCAGTGTGCAACCTCACATACTTTCCCCAGAGTGCTACATTTCACACACTTTCCCCAGAGTGCTACATCTCACACACTTTCCCCAGAGTGCTACATCTCACACACTTTCCCCAGTGTTCTACCATACACACACTTTCCCCAGAGTGCTGCATCTCACACACTTTCTCCAGTGTGCTACACCTCACACACTTTACCCAGTGTGCTACATCTCACAGACTTTCCCAGAGTGCTACATCTCACACACTTTCCCCAGTGTGCTACATCTTACACACTTTCCCAGAGTGCTACATCTCACATACTTTCCCCAGAATGCTACACCTCACACACTTTCCCCTGAGTGCGACATCTCACACACTTTCCCCAGAGTGCTACACCTCACACACTTTCCCCTGAGTGCGACATCTCACATACTTTCCCCAGTGTGCTACATCTCACACACTTTCCCCAGTGTGCTACATCTCACACACTTTCCCCAGAGTGCTACATCTCACACACTTTCCCCAGAGTGCTACACCTCACACACCTTCCCCAGGGTGCTACACCTCACACACTTTCCCAGAGTGCTACATCTCACACACTTTCCCCAGTGTGCTACATCTCATACACTTTCCCTAGTGTGCTACACCTCACACACTTTCCCCAGTGTGCCACATCTCACACACTTTCCCCAGAGTGCTACATCTCACACACTTTCCCCAGTGTGCTACATCTCACACACTTTCCCAGAGTGCTACATCTCACATACTTTCCCCAGAATGCTACACCTCACACACTTTCCCCTGAGTGCGACATCTCACACACTTTCCCCAGAGTGCTACACCTCACACACTTTCCCCTGAGTGCGACATCTCACATACTTTCCCCAGTGTGCTACATCTCACACACTTTCCCCAGTGTGCTACATCTCACACACTTTCCCCAGAGTGCTACATCTCACACACTTTCCCCAGAGTGCTACACCTCACACACCTTCCCCAGGGTGCTACACCTCACACACTTTCCCAGAGTGCTACATCTCACACACTTTCCCCAGTGTGCTACATCTCATACACTTTCCCTAGTGTGCTACACCTCACACACTTTCCCCAGTGTGCCACATCTCACACACTTTCCCCAGAGTGCTACATCTCACACACTTTCCCCAGAGTGCGACATCTCACACACTTTCCCCAGTGTTCTACACCACACACACTTTCCCCAGAGTGCGACATCTCACACACTTTCCCCAGAGTGCTACACCTCACACACTTTCCCCAGTGTGCTACATTTCACACACTTTCCCCAGAGTGCTACATCTCACACACTTTCCCCAGAGTGCTACACCTCACACACATTCCCCAGTGTGCTACATCTCACACACTTTCCCCAGTGTGCTACACCTCACAGACTTTCCCCAGAGTGCTACATCTCACACACTTTCCCCAGAGTGCTACGTCTCACACACGTTCCCCAGTGTGCTACATCTCTCACACTTTCCCCGGAGTGCTGCACCTCACACACTTTCCCCAGAGTGCTACATCTCACACACTTTCCCCAGCGTGCTAAATCTCACACACTTTCCCCAGTGTGCTACATCTCACACACTTTCCGCAGTGTGCTACATCTCACAGACTTTCCCCAGAGTGCGACATCTCACACACTTTCCCCAGAGTGCTACATCTCACACACTTTCCCCACTGTGCTACATCTCACACACTTTCCCCAGAGTGCTACACTTCACACACTTTCCCAAGTGTGCTACATCTCACACACCTTCCCCAGAGTGCTACGTCTCACACACGTTCCCCAGTGTGCTACATCTCACACACTTTCCCCAGAGTGCGACATCTCACACACTTTCCTCAGTGTGCTACATCTCACACACTTTCCGCAGAGTGCTACACCTCACACACTTTCCCCAGTGTGTGTCATCTCACACACTTTCCCCAGAGTGCTACATCTCACACACATTCCCCAGTGTGCTACACCTCACACACTTTCCCCAGTGTGCTACATCTCACACACTTTCCCCAGTGTGCTACATCTCACACACTTTCCTCAGAGTGCTACATCTCACACACATTCCCCAGAGTGCTACACCTCACACACTTTCCCCAGTGTGCTACATCTCACACACTTTCCCCAGTGTGCTACATCTCACACACTTTCCCCAGAGTGCTACACCTCACACACTTTCCCCAGAGTGCAACCTCACACACTTTCCCCAGAGTGCGACATCGCACACACTTTCCCCAGAGTGCTACATCTCACACACTTTCCCCAGAGTGCTACATCTGACACACTTTCCCCAGTGTGCTACATCTCACACACTTTCCCCAGAGTGCTACATCTCACACACTTTCTCCAGTGTGCTACACCTCACACACTTTACCCAGTGTGCTACATCTCACACACTTTCCCAGAGTGCTACATCTCACACACTTTCCCCAGTGTGCTACAACTCACGCACTTTCCCAGAGTGCTACATCTCACATACTTTCCCCGGAATGCTACACCTCACACACTTTCCCCTGAGTGCGACATCTCACACACTTTCCCCAGAGTGCTACACCTCACACACTTTCCCCTGAGTGCGACATCTCACATACTTTCCCCAGTGTGCTACACCTCAGACACTTTCCCCAGTGTGCTACATCTCACACACTTTCCCCAGAGTGCTACACCTCACACACCTTCCCCAGGGTGCTACACCTCACACACATTCCCCAGCGTGCTACATCTCACACACTTTCCCAGAGTGCTACACCTCACACACTTTCCCCAGTGTGCTACATCTCACACACTTTCCCCAGAGTGCTACACCTCACACACTTTCCCCAGTGTGCTACATCTCACACACTATCCCCAGTGTGCTACACCTCACACACTTTCCCCAGTGTGCTACATCTCACACACTTTCCCCAGAGTGCTACACCTCACACACTTTCCCCAGTGTGCTACATCTCCCACACTTTCCCCAGAGTGCTACACCTCACACACTTTCCCCAGTGTGCTATACCTCACACGCTTTCCCCAGAGTGCTACATCTCATACACTTTCCCCAGAGTGCTACACCTCACACACTTTCCCCAGTGTGCTACATCTCACACACTTTCCCCAGAGTGCTACATCTCACACACTTTCCCCAGAGTGCTAAATCTCACACACTTTCCCCAGTGTGCTACATCTCACACACTTTCCCCAGAGTGCTACATCTCACACACTTTCCGCAGTGTGCTACATCTCACAGACTTTCCCCAGAGTGCTACATCTCACAGACTTTCCCCAGAGTGCTACATCTCACACACTTTCCCCACTGTGCTACATCTCACACACTTTCCCCAGAGTGCTACACTTCACACACTTTCCCAAGTGTGCTACATCTCACACACTTTCCCCAGAGTGCTACGTCTCACACACGTTCCCCAGTGTGCTACATCTCTCCCACTTTCACCAGAGTGCTGCACCTCACACACTTTCCCCAGTGTGTGTCATCTCAGACACTTTCCCCAGAGTGCTACATCTCACACACTTTCCCCAGAGTGCTAAATCTCACACACTTTCCCCAGTGTGCTACATCTCACACACTTTCCCCAGAGTGCTACATCTCACACACTTTCCGCAGTGTGCTACATCTCACAGACTTTCCCCAGAGTGCTACATCTCACACACTTTCCGCAGTGTGCTACATCTCACACACTTTCCCCAGAGTGCTACATCTCACACACTTTCCCCACTGTGCTACATCTCACACACTTTCCCCAGAGTGCTACACTTCACACACTTTCCCAAGTGTGCTACATCTCACACACTTTCCCCAGAGTGCTACGTCTCACACACGTTCCCCAGTGTGCTACATCTCACACACTTTCCCCAGAGTGCTACACCTCACACACTTTCCCCAGAGTGCTACATCTCACAGACATTCCCCAGAGTGCTACTCCTCACACACTTTCCCCAGAGTGCTGCACCTCAGACACTTACCTCAGTGTGCTACATCTCACACACTTTCCCCAGTGTGTGTCATCTCACACACTTTCCCCAGAGTGCTACATCTCACACACTTTCCCCACTGTGCTACATCTCACACACTTTCCCCAGAGTGCAACACTTCACACACTTTCCCAAGTGTGCTACATCTCACACACTTTCCCCAGAGTGCTACGTCTCACACACGTTCCCCAGTGTGCTACATCTCACACACGTTCTCCAGAGTGCTACACCTCACACACTTTTCCCAGTGTGCTACATCTCACACACTTTCCCCAGAGTGCTACGCCTCACAGACTTTCCCCAGAGTGCTACTCCTCACACACATTCCCCAGAGTGCTGCAACTCACACACTTTCCCCAGTGTGTGTCTCCTCACACACTTTCCCCAGAGTGCTACATCTCACACACTTTCCCCAGTGTGCTACACCTCACACACTTTCCCCAGTGTGCTACATCTCACACACTTTCCCCAGTGTGCTACATCTCATACACTTTCCCCAGTGTGCCACATCTCACACACTTTCCCCAGTGTGCTACACCTCACACACTTTCCCCAGTGTGCTACATCTCACACACTTTCCCCAGTGTGCTACATCTCACACACTTTCCCCAGAGTGCTACACCTCACACACTTTCCCCAGTGTGCTACATCTCACACACTTTCCCCAGAGTGCTACATCTCCCACACTTTCCCCAGAGTGCTACACCTCACACACTTTCCCCAGTGTGCTATACCTCACACACTTTCCCCAGAGTGTTACATCTCATACACTTTCCCCAGAGTGCTACACCTCACACACTTTCCCCAGTGTGCTACATCTCACACACTTTCCCCAGAGTGCTACATCTCACACACTTTCCCCAGAGTGCTAAATCTCACACACTTTCCCCAGTGTGCTACATCTCACACACTTTCCCCAGAGTGCTACATCTCACACACTTTCCGCAGTGTGCTACATCTCACAGACTTTCCCCAGAGTGCTACATCTCACAGACTTTCCCCAGAGTGCTACATCTCACACACTTTCCCCACTGTGCTACATCTCACACACTTTCCCCAGAGTGCTACACTTCACACACTTTCCCAAGTGTGCTACATCTCACACACTTTCCCCAGAGTGCTACGTCTCACACACGTTCCCCAGTGTGCTACATCTCTCCCACTTTCACCAGAGTGCTGCACCTCACACACTTTCCCCAGTGTGTGTCATCTCAGACACGTTCCCCAGAGTGCTAAATCTGACACACTTTCCCCAGTGTGCTACATCTCACACACTTTCCCCAGAGTGCTACATCTCACACACTTTCCGCAGTGTGCTACATGTCACAGACTTTCCCCAGAGTGCTACATCTCACACACTTTCCGCAGTGTGCTACATCTCACACACTTTCCCCAGAGTGCTACATCTCACACACTTTCCCCACTGTGCTACATCTCACACACTTTCCCCAGAGTGCTACACTTCACACACTTTCCCAAGTGTGCTACATCTCACACACTTTCCCCAGAGTGCTACGTCTCACACACGTTCCCCAGTGTGCTACATCTCACACACTTTCCCCAGAGTGCTACACCTCACACACTTTCCCCAGAGTGCTACATCTCACAGACATTCCCCAGAGTGCTACTCCTCACACACTTTCCCCAGAGTGCTGCACCTCAGACACTTACCTCAGTGTGCTACATCTCACACACTTTCCCCAGTGTGTGTCATCTCACACACTTTCCCCAGAGTGCTACATCTCACACACTTTCCCCACTGTGCTACATCTCACACACTTTCCCCAGAGTGCAACACTTCACACACTTTCCCAAGTGTGCTACATCTCACACACTTTCCCCAGACTGCTACGTCTCACACATGTTCCCCAGTGTGCTACATCTCACACACTTTCTCCAGAGTGCTACACCTCACACACTTTTCCCAGTGTGCTACATCTCACACACTTTCCCCAGAGTGCTACACCTCACAGACTTTCCCCAGAGTGCTACTCCTCACACACATTCCCCAGAGTGCTGCAACTCACACACTTTCCCCAGTGTGTGTCTCCTCACACACTTTCCCCAGAGTGCTACATCTCACACACTTTCCCCAGTGTGCTACACCTCACACACTTTCCCCAGTGTGCTACATCTCACACACTTTCCCCAGTGTGCTACATCTCATACACTTTCCCCAGAGTGCTACATCTCACACACTTTCCCCAGAGTGCTACACCTCACACACTTTCCCCAGTGTGCTACATCTCACACACTTTCCCCACTGTGCTACATCTCACACACTTTCCCCAGAGTGCAACACTTCACACACTTTCCCAAGTGTGCTACATCTCACACACTTTCCCCAGAGTGCTACGTCTCACACACGTTCCCCAGTGTGCTACATCTCACACACGTTCTCCAGAGTGCTACACCTCACACACTTTTCCCAGTGTGCTACATCTCACACACTTTCCCCAGAGTGCTACGCCTCACAGACTTTCCCCAGAGTGCTACTCCTCACACACATTCCCCAGAGTGCTGCAACTCACACACTTTCCCCAGTGTGTGTCTCCTCACACACTTTCCCCAGAGTGCTACATCTCACACACTTTCCCCAGTGTGCTACACCTCACACACTTTCCCCAGTGTGCTACATCTCACACACTTTCCCCAGTGTGCTACATCTCATACACTTTCCCCAGTGTGCCACATCTCACACACTTTCCCCAGTGTGCTACACCTCACACACTTTCCCCAGTGTGCTACATCTCACACACTTTCCCCAGTGTGCTACATCTCACACACTTTCCCCAGAGTGCTACACCTCACACACTTTCCCCAGTGTGCTACATCTCACACACTTTCCCCAGAGTGCTACATCTCCCACACTTTCCCCAGAGTGCTACACCTCACACACTTTCCCCAGTGTGCTATACCTCACACACTTTCCCCAGAGTGTTACATCTCATACACTTTCCCCAGAGTGCTACACCTCACACACTTTCCCCAGTGTGCTACATCTCACACACTTTCCCCAGAGTGCTACATCTCACACACTTTCCCCAGAGTGCTAAATCTCACACACTTTCCCCAGTGTGCTACATCTCACACACTTTCCCCAGAGTGCTACATCTCACACACTTTCCGCAGTGTGCTACATCTCACAGACTTTCCCCAGAGTGCTACATCTCACAGACTTTCCCCAGAGTGCTACATCTCACACACTTTCCCCACTGTGCTACATCTCACACACTTTCCCCAGAGTGCTACACTTCACACACTTTCCCAAGTGTGCTACATCTCACACACTTTCCCCAGAGTGCTACGTCTCACACACGTTCCCCAGTGTGCTACATCTCTCCCACTTTCACCAGAGTGCTGCACCTCACACACTTTCCCCAGTGTGTGTCATCTCAGACACGTTCCCCAGAGTGCTAAATCTGACACACTTTCCCCAGTGTGCTACATCTCACACACTTTCCCCAGAGTGCTACATCTCACACACTTTCCGCAGTGTGCTACATGTCACAGACTTTCCCCAGAGTGCTACATCTCACACACTTTCCGCAGTGTGCTACATCTCACACACTTTCCCCAGAGTGCTACATCTCACACACTTTCCCCACTGTGCTACATCTCACACACTTTCCCCAGAGTGCTACACTTCACACACTTTCCCAAGTGTGCTACATCTCACACACTTTCCCCAGAGTGCTACGTCTCACACACGTTCCCCAGTGTGCTACATCTCACACACTTTCCCCAGAGTGCTACACCTCACACACTTTCCCCAGAGTGCTACATCTCACAGACATTCCCCAGAGTGCTACTCCTCACACACTTTCCCCAGAGTGCTGCACCTCAGACACTTACCTCAGTGTGCTACATCTCACACACTTTCCCCAGTGTGTGTCATCTCACACACTTTCCCCAGAGTGCTACATCTCACACACTTTCCCCACTGTGCTACATCTCACACACTTTCCCCAGAGTGCAACACTTCACACACTTTCCCAAGTGTGCTACATCTCACACACTTTCCCCAGACTGCTACGTCTCACACATGTTCCCCAGTGTGCTACATCTCACACACTTTCTCCAGAGTGCTACACCTCACACACTTTTCCCAGTGTGCTACATCTCACACACTTTCCCCAGAGTGCTACACCTCACAGACTTTCCCCAGAGTGCTACTCCTCACACACATTCCCCAGAGTGCTGCAACTCACACACTTTCCCCAGTGTGTGTCTCCTCACACACTTTCCCCAGAGTGCTACATCTCACACACTTTCCCCAGTGTGCTACACCTCACACACTTTCCCCAGTGTGCTACATCTCACACACTTTCCCCAGTGTGCTACATCTCATACACTTTCCCCAGAGTGCTACATCTCACACACTTTCCCCAGAGTGCTACACCTCACACACTTTCCCCAGTGTGCTACATCTCACACACTTTCCCCAGTGTGCTACATCTCACACACTTTCCCCAGTGTGCTACATCTCACACACTTTCCCCAGAGTGCTACACCTCACACACTTTCCCCAGAGTGCAACCTCACATACTTTCCCCAGAGTGCTACATTTCACACACTTTCCCCAGAGTGCTACATCGCACACACTTTCCCCAGAGTGCTACATCTCACACACTTTCCCCAGAGTGCTACACCTCACACACTTTCCCCAGTGTGCTACATCTCACACACTTTCCCCAGAGTGCTACACTTCACACACTTTCCCAAGTGTGCTACATCTCACACACTTTCCCCAGAGTGCTACGTCTCACACACGTTCCCCAGTGTGCTACATCTCACACACTTTCTCCAGAGTGCTACACCTCACACACTTTCCCCAGTGTGCTACATCTCACACACTTTCCCCAGAGTGCTACACCTCACAGACTTTCCCCAGAGTGCTACTCCTCACACACATTCCCCAGAGTGCTGCAACTCACACACTTTCCCCAGTGTGTGTCTCCTCACACACTTTCCCCAGAGTGCTACATCTCACACACTTTCCCCAGTGTGCTACACCTCACACACTTTCCCCAGTGTGCTACATCTCACACACTTTCCCCAGTGTGCTACATCTCATACACTTTCCCCAGACTGCTACATCTCACACACTTTCCCCAGAGTGCTACACCTCACACACTTTCCCCAGTGTGCTACATCTCACACACTTTCCCCAGTGTGCTACATCTCACACACTTTCCCCAGTGTGCTACATCTCACACACTTTCCCCAGAGTGCTACATCTCCCACACTTTCCCCAGAGTGCTACACCTCACACACTTTCCCCAGAGTGCTACATCTCCCACACTTTCCCCAGAGTGCTACATCTCACACAGTTTCCCCAGTGTGCTACATCTCACACACTTTCCCCAGTGTGCTACATCTCACACACTTTCCCCAGTGTGCTACATCTCATACACTTTCCCCAGAGTGCTACATCTCACACACTTTCCCCAGAGTGCTACACCTCACACACTTTCCGCAGTGTGCTACATCTCACACACTTTCCCCAGTGTGCTACATCTCACACACTTTCCCCAGTGTGCTACATCTCACACACTTTCCCCAGAGTGCTACACCTCACACACTTTCCCCAGTGTGCTACATCTCACAGACATTCCCCAGAGTGCTACTCCTCACACACTTTCCCCAGAGTGCTGCACCTCACACACTTACCTCAGTGTGCTACATCTCACACACTTTCCCCAGTGTGTGTCATCTCACACACTTTCCCCAGAGTGCTACATCTCACACACTTTCCCCACTGTGCTACATCTCACACACTTTCCCCAGAGTGCTACACTTCACACACTTTCCCAAGTGTGCTACATCTCACACACTTTCCCCAGAGTGCTACGTCTCACACACGTTCCCCAGTGTGCTACATCTCACACACTTTCTCCAGAGTGCTACACCTCACACACTTTCCCCAGTGTGCTACATCTCACACACTTTCCCCAGAGTGCTACACCTCACAGACTTTCCTCAGAGTGCTACTCCTCACACACATTCCCCAGAGTGCTGCAACTCACACACTTTCCCCAGTGTGTGTCTCCTCACACACTTTCCCCAGAGTGCTACATCTCACACACTTTCCCCAGTGTGCTACACCTCACACACTTTCCCCAGTGTGCTACATCTCACACACTTTCCCCAGTGTGCTACATCTCATACACTTTCCCCAGAGTGCTACATCTCACACACTTTCCCCAGAGTGCTACACCTCACACACTTTCCCCAGAGTGCTACATCTCACACACTTTCCCCAGTGTGCTACACCTCACACACTTTCCCCAGTGTGCTACATCTCACACACTTTCCCCAGTGTGCTACATCTCATACACTTTCCCCAGAGTGCTACATCTCACACACTTTCCCCAGAGTGCTACACCTCACACACTTTCCCCAGTGTGCTACATCTCACACACTTTCCCCAGTATGCTACATCTCATACACTTTCCCCAGAGTGCTACATCTCACACACTTTCCCCAGAGTGCTACATCTCACACACTTTCCCCAGAGTGCTACACCTCACACACTTTCCCCAGTGTGCTACATCTCATACACTTTCCCCAGTGTGCTACATCTCACACACTTTCCCCAGAGTGCTACACCTCACACACTTTCCCCAGAGTGCAACATCACATACTTTCCCCAGAGTGCTACATTTCACACACTTTCCCCAGAGTGCTACATCGCACACACTTTCCCCAGAGTGCTACATCTCACACACTTTCCCCAGAGTGCTACATCTCACACACTTTCCCCAGTGTGCTACATCTCACACACTTTCCCCAGAGTGCTACATCTCACACACTTTCTCCAGTGTGCTACACCTCACACACTTTACCCAGTGTGCTACATCTCACACACTTTCCCAGAGTGCTACATCTCACACACTTTCCCCAGTGTGCTACATCTCACACACTTTCCCAGACTGCTACATCTCACACACTTTCCCCAGTGTGCTACATCTCACACACTTTCCCAGAGTGCTACACCTCACACACTTTCCCCAGAGTGCTACATCTCACACACTTTCCCCAGTGTGCTACATCTCACATACTTTCCCCAGAATGCTACACCTCACATACTTTCCCCTGAGTGCTACACCTCACACACTTTCCCCAGTGAGCTAAATCTCACACACTTTCCCCAGAGTGCTACATCTCATACACTTTCCCCAGTGTGCTACATCTCGCACACTTTCCCCAGTGTGCTACATCTCACACACTTTCCTCAGAGTGCTACATCTCACACACTTTCCCCAGAGTGCTACACCTCACACACTTTCCCCAGTGTGCTACATCTCACACACTTTCCCCAGTGTGCTACATCTCACACACTTTCCCCAGTGTGCTACATCTCACACACTTTCCCCAGTGTGCTACGTCTCACACACTTTCCCCAGAGTTCTACACCTCACACACTTTCCCCAGAGTGCTACGTCACACACACGTTCCCCAGTGTGCTACATCTCTCACACTTTCACCAGAGTGCTGCACCTCACACACTTTCCCCAGTGTGTGTCATCTCAGACACTTTCCCCAGAGTGCTACATCTCACACACTTTCCCCAGAGTGCTACATCTCACACACTTTCCCCAGAGTGCTACATCTCACACACTTTCCCCACTGTGCTACATCTCACACACTTTCCCCAGAGTGCTACACTTCACACACTTTCCCAAGTGTGCTACATCTCACACACTTTCCCCAGATTGCTACGTCTCACACACGTTCCCCAGTGTGCTACATCTCACACACTTTCCCCAGAGTGCTACACCTCACACACTTTCCCCAGTGTGCTACATCTCACAGACATTCCCCAGAGTGCTACTCCTCACACACTTTCCCCAGAGTGCTGCACCTCACACACTTACCTCAGTGTGCTACATCTCACACACTTTCCCCAGTGTGTGTCATCTCACACACTTTCCCCAGAGTGCTACATCTCACACACTTTCCCCACTGTGCTACATCTCACACACTTTCCCCAGAGTGCTACACTTCACACACTTTCCCAAGTGTGCTACATCTCACACACTTTCCCCAGAGTGCTACGTCTCACACACGTTCCCCAGTGTGCTACATCTCACACACTTTCTCCAGAGTGCTACACCTCACACACTTTCCCCAGTGTGCTACATCTCACACACTTTCCCCAGAGTGCTACACCTAACAGACTTTCCCCAGAGTGCTACACCTAACAGACTTTCCCCAGAGTGCTACTCCTCACACACATTCCCCAGAGTGCTGCAACTCACACACTTTCCCCAGTGTGTCTCTCCTCACACACTTTCCCCAGAGTGCTACATCTCACACACTTTCCCCAGTGTGCTACACCTCACACACTTTCCCCAGTGTGCTACATCTCACACACTTTCCCCAGTGTGCTACATCTCATACACTTTCCCCAGAGTGCTACATCTCACACACATTCCCCAGAGTGCTACACCTCACACACTTTCCCCAGTGTGCTACATCTCACACACTTTCCCCAGTGTGCTACATCTCATACACTTTCCCCAGTGTGCTACATCTCACACACTTTCCCCAGAGTGCTACACCTCACACACTTTCCCCAGAGTGCAACCTCACATACTTTCCCCAGAGTGCTACATTTCACACACTTTCCCCAGAGTGCTACATCGCACACACTTTCCCCAGAGTGCTACATCTCACACACTTTCCCCAGTGTGCTACATCTCACACACTTTCCCCAGAGTGCTACATCTCACACACTTTCTCCAGTGTGCTACACCTCACACACTTTACCCAGTGTGCTACATCTCACACACTTTCCCAGAGTGCTACATCTCACACACTTTCCCCAGTGTGCTACATCTCACACACTTTCCCAGAGTGCTACATCTCACACACTTTCCCCAGTGTGCTACATCTCACACACTTTCCCCAGTGTGCTACATCTCACATACTTTCCCCAGAATGCTACACCTCACACACTTTCCCCTGAGTGCTACACCTCACACACTTTCCCCTGAGTGCTACACCTCACACACTTTCCCCAGTGAGCTAAATCTCACACACTTTCCCCAGAGTGCTGCATCTCACACACTTTCCCCAGTGTGCTACATCTCACACACTTTCCCCAGTGTGCTACATCTCACACACTTTCCTCAGAGTGCTACATCTCACACACTTTCCCCAGAGTGCTACACCTCACACACTTTCCCCAGTGTGCTACAACTCACACACTTTCCCCAGTGTGCTACATCTCACACACTTTCCCCAGTGTGCTACCTCTCACACACTTTCCCCAGTGTGCTACATCTCACACACTTTCCCCAGAGTGCTACACCTCACACACTTTCCCCAGAGTGCAACCTCATACACTTTCCCCAGAGTGCTACATCGCACACACTTTCCCCAGAGTGCTACATCTCACACACTTTCCCCAGAGTGCTACATCTCACACACTTTCCCCAGTGTGCTACATCTCACACACTTTCCCCAGTGTGCTACATCTCACACACTTTCTCCAGTGTGCTACACCTCACACACTTTACCCAGTGTGCTACATCTCACACACTTTCCCAGAGTGCTACATCTCACACACTTTCCCCAGTGTGCTACATCTCACGCACTTTCCCAGAGTGCTACATCTCACACACTTTCCCCAGTGTGCTACATCTCACACACTTTCCCAGAGTGCTACATCTCACATACCTTCCCCAGAATGCTACACCTCACACACTTTCCCCTGAGTGCGACATCTCACACACTTTCCCCAGAGTGCTACACCTCACACACTTTCCCCTGAGTGCGACATCTCACATACTTTCCCCAGTGTGCTACACCTCAGACACTTTCCCCAGTGTGCTACATCTCACACACTTTCCCCAGAGTGCTACACCTCACACACCTTCCCCAGGGTGCTACACCTCACACACTTTCCCCAGCGTGCTACATCTCACACACTTTCCCAGAGTGCTTCATCTCACACACTTTCCCCAGTGTGCTACATCTCATACACTTTCCCCAGTGTGCTACACCTCACACACTTTCCCCAGTGTGCTACATCTCACACACTTTCCCCAGTGTGCTACACCTCACACACTTTCCCCAGTGTGCTACATCTCACACACTTTCCCAGAGTGCTTCATCTCACACACTTTCCCCAGTGTGCTACATCTCATACACTTTCCCCAGTGTGCTACACCTCACACACTTTCCCCAGTGTGCTACATCTCACACACTTTCCCCAGTGTGCTACACCTCACACACTTTCCCCAGTGTGCTACATCTCACACACTTTCCCCAGTGTGCTACATCTCACACACTTTCCCCAGAGTGCTACACCTCACACACTTTCCCCAGTGTGCTACATCTCACACACTTTCCCCAGAGTGCTACATCTCCCACACTTTCCCCAGAGTGCTACACCTCACACACTTTCCCCAGTGTGCTACACCTCACACACTTTCCCCAGAGTGCGACATCTCACACACTTTCCCCAGAGTGCTACACCTCACACACTTTCCCCAGTGTGCTACATCTCACACACTTTCCCCAGAGTGCTACATCTCACACACTTTCCCCAGAGTGCTAAATCTCACACACTATCCCCAGTGTGCTACATCTCACACACTTTCCGCAGTGTGCTACATCTCACAGACTTTCCCCAGAGTGCTACATCTCACAGACTTTCCCCAGAGTGCTACATCTCACACACTTTCTCCACTGTGCTACATCTCACACACTTTCCCCAGAGTGCTACACTTCACACACTTTCCCAAGTGTGCTACATCTCACACACTTTCCCCAGAGTGCTACGTCTCACACACGTTCCCCAGTGTGCTACATCTCTCACACTTTCACCAGAGTGCTGCACCTCACACACTTTCCCCAGTGTGTGTCATCTCAGACACTTTCCCCAGAGTGCTACATCTCACACACTTTCCCCAGTGTGCTACATCTCACACACTTTCCCCACTGTGCTACATCTCACACACTTTCCCCAGAGTGCTACACTTCACACACTTTCCCCAGTGTGCTACATCTCACACACTTTCCCCAGAGTGCTACATCTCACACACTTTCCCCAGAGTGCTAAATCTCACACACTTTCCCCAGTGTGCTACATCTCACACACTTTCCCCAGAGTGCTACATCTCACACACTTTCCGCAGTGTGCTACATCTCACAGACTTTCCCCAGAGTGCTACATCTCACACACTTTCCGCAGTGTGCTACATCTCACACACTTTCCCCACTGTGCTACATCTCACACACTTTCCCCACTGTGCTACATCTCACACACTTTCCCCAGAGTGCTACACTTCACACACGTTCCCAAGTGTGCTACATCTCACACACTTTCCCCAGAGTGCTACGTCTCACACACGTTCCCCAGTGTGCTACATCTCACAAACTTTCCCCAGAGTGCTACACCTCACACACTTTCCCCAGTGTGCTACATCTCACAGACTTTCCCCAGAGTGCTACTCCTCACACACTTTCCCCAGAGTGCTGCACCTCACACACTTACCTCAGTGTGCTACATCTCACACACTTTCCCCAGTGTGTGTCATCTCACACACTTTCCCCAGAGTGCTACATCTCACACACTTTCCCCACTGTGCTACATCTCACACACTTTCCCCAGAGTGCTACAGTTCACACACTTTCCCAAGTGTGCTACATCTCACACACTTTCCCCAGAGTGCTACGTCTCACACACGTTCCCCAGTGTGCTACATCTCACACACTTTCCCCAGAGTGCTACACCTCACACACTTTCCCCAGTGTGCTACATCTCACACACTTTCCCCAGAGTGCTACTCCTCAGACACATTCCCCAGAGTGCTGCAACTCACACACTTTCCCCAGTGTGTGTCACCTCACACACTTTCCCCAGAGTGCTACATCTCACACACTTTCCCCAGTGTGCTACATCTCACACACTTTCCCCAGTGTGCTACATCTCATACACTTTCCCCAGAGTGCTACATCTCACACACTTTCCCCAGAGTGCTACACCTCACACACTTTCCCCAGTGTGCAACATCTCACACACTTTCCCCAGTGTGCTACATTTCACACACTTTCCCCAGAGTGCTACATCTCACACACTTTCTCCAGTGTGCTACACCTCACACACTTTACCCAGTGTGCTACATCTCACACACTTTCCCAGAGTGCTACATCTCACACACTTTCCCCAGTGTGCTACATCTCACACAATTTCCCAGAGTGCTACATCTCACACACTTTCCCCAGTGTGCTACATCTCACACACTTTCCCAGAGTGCTACACCTCACACACTTTCCCCAGAGTGCTACATCTCACACACTTTCCCCAGAGTGCTACATCTCACACACTTTCCCCAGTGTGCTACATCTCACACACTTTCCCAGAGTGCTACATCTCACATACTTTCCCCAGAATGCTACACCTCACACACTTTCCCCTGAGTGCTACATCTCACACACTTTCCTCAGTGTGCTCCACCCCACACACTTTCCCCAGAGTGCTACATCTCACACACTTTCCCCAGAGTGCTACACCTCACACACTTTCCCCAGTGAGCTAAATCTCACACACTTTCCCCAGTGTGCTACATCTCACACACTTTCCCCAGTGTGCTCCACCCCACACACTTTCCCCAGAGTGCTACATCTCACACACTTTCCCCAGAGTGCTACACCTCACACACTTTCCCCAGTGAACTAAATCTCACACACTTTCCCCAGAGTGCTACATCTCACACACTTTCCCCAGAGTGCTACACCTCACACACTTTCCCCAGTGAGCTAAATCTCACACACTTTCCCCAGAGTGCTACATTTCACACAATTTCCCCAGAGTGCTACATCTCACACACTTTCCCCAGTGTTCTACCACACACACTTTCCCCAGAGTGCTACATCTCACACACTTTCCCCAGAGTGCTACATCTCACACACTTTCCCCAGTGTTCTACCACACACACACTTTCCCCAGAGTGCTACATCTCACACACTTTCTCCAGTGTGCTACACCTCACACACTTTACCCAGTGTGCTACATCTCACACACTTTCCCCAGTGTTCTACCACACACACACTTTCCCCAGAGTGCTACATCTCACACACTTTCCCCAGTGTTCTACCACACACACACTTTCCCCAGAGTGCTACATCTCACACACTTTCCCCAGTGTTCTACCACACACACACTTTCCCCAGAGTGCTACATCTCACACACTTTCTCCAGTGTGCTACACCTCACACACTTTCCCCAGATTGCTACATCTCACACAATTTCCCAGACTGCTACATCTCACACACTTTCCCCTGAGTGCGACATCTCACACACTTTCCCCAGAGTGCTACACCTCACACACTTTCCCCTGAGTGCGACATCTCACATACTTTCCCCAGTGTGCTACACCTCAGACACTTTCCCCAGTGTGCTACATCTCACACACTTTCCCCAGAGTGCTACATCTCACACACTTTCCCCAGAGTGCTACACCTCACACACCTTCCTCAGGGTGCTACACCTCACACACTTTCCCCAGCATGCTACATCTCACACACTTTCCCAGAGTGCTACTCCTCACACACTTTCACCAGTGTGCTGCACCTCACACACTTTCCCCAGTGTGCTACATCTCACACACTTTCCCCAGAGTGCTACATCTCACACACTTTCCCCAGAGTGCTAAATCTCACACACTTTCCCCAGTGTGCTACATCTCACACACTTTCCCCAGAGTGCTACATCTCACACACTTTCCGCAGTGTGCTACATCTCACAGACTTTCCCCAGAGTGCTACATCTCACACACTTTCCCCAGAGTGCTACATCTCACACACTTTCCCCACTGTGCTACATCTCACACACTTTCCGCAGAGTGCTACACCTCACACACATTCCCCAGTGTGTGTCATCTCACACACTTTCCCCAGAGTGCTACATCTCACACACTTTCCCCACTGTGCTACACCTCACACACTTTCCCCAGAGTGCAACCTCACATACTTTCCCCAGAGTGCTACATTTCACACACTTTCCCCAGAGTGCTACATCGCACACACTTTCCCCAGTGTGCTACATCTCATACACTTTCCCCAGAGTGCTACATCTCACACACTTTCCCCAGAGTGCTACACCTTACACACTTTCCCCAGTGTGCTACATCTCACACATTTTCCCCAGTGTGCTACATCTCACACACTTTCCCCAGTGTGTGTCACCTCACACACTTTCCCCAGAGTGCTACATCTCACACACTTTCCCCAGTGTGCTACATCTCACACACTTTCCCCAGTGTGCTACATCTCATACACTTTCCCCAGAGTGCTACATCGCACACACTTTCCCCAGAGTGCTACATCTCACACACTTTCCCCAGAGTGCTACATCGCACACACTTTCCCCAGTGTGCTACATCTCACACACTTTCCCCAGAGTGCTACATCTCACACACTTTCCCCAGAGTGCTACATCGCACACACTTTCCCCAGAGTGCTACATCTCACACACTTTCCCCAGTGTGCTACATCTCACACACTTTCCCCACTGTGCTACATCTCACACACTTTCCCCACTGTGCTACATCTCACACACTTTCCCCAGAGTGCTACACGTCACACACTTTCCCCAGTGTGCTACATCTCACACACTTTCCCCAGAGTGCTACATCTCACACACTTTCCCCAGAGTGCTAAATCTCACACACTTTCCCCAGTGTGCTACATCTCACACACTTTCCCCAGAGTGCTACATCTCACACACTTTCCGCAGTGTGCTACATCTCACAGACTTTCCCCAGAGTGCTACATCTCACACACTTTCCGCAGTGTGCTACATCTCACACACTTTCCCCACTGTGCTACATCTCACACACTTTCCCCACTGTGCTACATCTCACACACTTTCCCCAGAGTGCCACACTTCACACACTTTCCCAAGTGTGCTACATCTCACACACTTTCCCCAGAGTGCTACGTCTCACACACGTTCCCCAGTGTGCTACATCTCACAAACTTTCCCCAGAGTGCTACACCTCACACACTTTCCCCAGTGTGCTACATCTCACAGACTTTCCCCAGAGTGCTACTCCTCACACACTTTCCCCAGAGTGCTGCACCTCACATACTTACCTCAGTGTGCTACATCTCACACACTTTCCCCAGTGTGCTACATCTCACACACTTTCCCCACTGTGCTACATCTCACACACTTTCCCCAGAGTGCTACACTTCACACACTTTCCCAAGTGTGCTACATCTCACACACTTTCCCCAGAGTGCTACGTCTCACACACGTTCCCCAGTGTGCTACACCTCACACACTTTCCCCAGAGTGCTACACCTCACACACTTTCCCCAGTGTGCTACATCTCACACACTTTCCCCAGAGTGCTACACCTCACAGACTTTCCCCAGAGTGCTACTCCTCACACACATTCCCCAGAGTGCTGCAACTCACACACTTTCCCCAGTGTGTGTCACCTCACACACTTTCCCCAGAGTGCTACATCTCACACACTTTCTCCAGTGTGCTACATCTCACACACTTTCCCCAGTGTGCTACATCTCATACACTTTCCCCAGAGTGCTACATCTCACACACTTTCCCCAGAGTGCTACACCTCACACACTTTCCCCAGTGTGCAACATCTCACACACTTTCCCCAGTGTGCTACATCTCACACACTTTCCCCAGAGTGCTACATCTCACACACTTTCTCCAGTGTGCTACACCTCACACACTTTACCCAGTGTGCTACATCTCACACACTTTCCCAGAGTGCTACATCTCACACACTTTCCCCAGTGTGCTACATCTCACACACTTTCCCAGAGTGCTACATCTCACACACTTTCCCCAGTGTGCTACATCTCACACACTTTCCCAGAGTGCTACACCTCAAACACTTTCCCCAGAGTGCTACATCTCACACACTTTCCCCAGTGTGCTACATCTCACACACTTTCCCAGAGTGCTACATCTCACACACTTTCCCCAGAATGCTACACCTCACACACTTTCCCCTGAGTGCTACATCTCACACACTTTCCCCAGTGTGCTCCACCCCACACACTTTCCCCAGAGTGCTACATCTCACACACTTTCCCCAGAGTGCTACACCTCACACACTTTCCCCAGTGAACTAAATCTCACACACTTTCCCCAGAGTGCTACATCTCACACACTTTCCCCAGAGTGCTACACCTCACACACTTTCCCCAGTGAGCTAAATCTCACACACTTTCCCCAGTGTGCTACATCTCACATACTTTCCCCAGAATGCTACACCTCACACACTTTCCCCTGAGTGCTACATCTCACACACCTTCCCCAGTGTGCTCCACCCCACACACTTTCCCCAGAGTGCTACATCTCACACACTTTCCCCAGAGTGCTACACCTCACACACTTTCCCCAGTGAACTAAATCTCACACACTTTCCCCAGAGTGCTACATCTCACACACTTTCCCCAGAGTGCTACACCTCACACACTTTTCCCAGTGAGCTAAATCTCACACACTTTCCCCAGAGTGCTACATTTCACACAATTTCCCCAGAGTGCTACATCTCACACACTTTCCCCAGTGTTCTACCACACACACTTTCCCCAGAGTGCTACATCTCACACACTTTCCCCAGAGTGCTACATCTCACACACTTTCCCCAGTGTTCTACCACACACACACTTTCCCCAGAGTGCTCCATCTCACACACTTTCTCCAGTGTGCTACACCTCACACACTTTACCCAGTATGCTACATCTCACACACTTTCCCAGAGTGCTACATCTCACACACTTTCCCCAGTGTGCTACATCTCACACACTTTCCCAGACTGCTACATCTCACATACTTTCCCCAGAATGCTACACCTCACACACTTTCCCCTGAGTGCGACATCTCACACACTTTCCCCAGAGTGCTACACCTCACACACTTTCCCCTGAGTGCGACATCTCACATACTTTCCCCAGTGTGCTACACCTCAGACACTTTCCCCAGTGTGCTACATCTCACACACTTTCCCCAGAGTGCTACATCTCACACACTTTCCCCAGAGTGCTACACCTCACACACCTTCCTCAGGGTGCTACACCTCACACACTTTCCCCAGCGTGCTACATCTCACACACTTTCCCAGAGTGCTACTCCTCACACACTTTCACCAGTGTGCTGCACCTCACACACTTTCCCCAGTGTGCTACATCTCACACACTTTCCCCAGAGTGCTACATCTCACACACTTTCCCCAGAGTGCGAAATCTCACACACTTTCCCCAGTGTGCTACATCTCACACACTTTCCCCAGAGTGCTACATCTCACACACTTTCCGCAGTGTGCTACATCTCACAGACTTTCCCCAGAGTGCTACATCTCACACACTTTCCCCAGAGTGCTACATCTCACACACTTTCCCCACTGTGCTACATCTCACACACTTTCCTCAGAGTGCTACACTTCACACACTTTCCCAAGTGTGCTACATCTCACACACCTTCCCCAGAGTGCTACGTCTCACACACGTTCCCCAGTGTGCTGCATCTCACACACTTTCCCCAGAGTGCTACACCTCACACACTTTCCCCAGTGTGCTACATCTCACACACTTTCCGCAGAGTGCTACACCTCACACACTTTCCCCAGTGTGTGTCATCTCACACACTTTCCCCAGAGTGCTACATCTCACACACTTTCCCCACTGTGCTACATCTCACACACTTTCCCCAGAGTGCTACATCTCACACACTTTCCCCAGTGTGCGACATCTCACACACTTTCCCCAGTGTGCTACATCTCACACACTTTCCTCAGAGTGCTACATCTCACACACTTTCCCCAGTGTGTGTCACCTCACACACTTTCCCCAGAGTGCTACATCTCACACACTTTCCCCAGTGTGCTACATCTCACACACTTTCCCCAGTGTGCTACATCTCATACACTTTCCCCAGAGTGCTACATCTCACACACTTTCCCCAGAGTGCTACACCTCACACACTTTCCCCAGTGTGCTACATCTCACACACTTTCCCCAGTGTGCTACATCTCACACACTTTCCCCAGTGTGCTACATCTCACACACTTTCCCCAGAGTGCTACACCTCACACACTTTCCCCAGAGTGCAACCTCACATACTTTCCCCAGAGTGCTACATTTAACACACTTTCCCCAGAGTGCTACATCGCACACACTTTCCCCAGTGTGCTACATCTCATACACTTTCCCCAGAGTGCTACATCTCACACACCTTCCAAGAGTGCTACATCTCACACACTTTCCCCAGTGTGCAACATCTCACACACTTTCCCAGAGTGCTACATCTCACATACTTTCGCCAGAATGCTACACCTCACACACTTTCCCGAGTGCTACATCTCACACACTTTCCGCAGAGTGCTACACCTCACACACTTTCCCCAGAGAGCTAAATCTCACACACTTTCCCCAGAGTGCTACATCTCACACACTTTCCCCAGAGTGCTACACCTCACACACTTTCCCCAGTGAGCTAAATCTCACACACTTTCCCCAGACTGCTACATCTCACACACTTTCCCCAGAGTGCTACATCTCACACACTTTCCACAGTGTGCTACACCTCACACACTTTCCCCAGAGTGCTACATCTCACACACTTTCCCCAGAGTGCTACACCTCACACACTTTCCCCAGAGTGCTACACTTCACACACTTTCCCAAGTGTGCTACATCTCACACACTTTCCCCAGAGTGCTCCATCTCACACACTTTCCTCAGTATGCTACATCTCACACACTTTCCCCAGAGTGCTACACCTCACACACTTTCCCCAGAGTGCTACACCTCGCACACTTTCCCCAGAGTGCAACCTCACAGACTTTCCCGAGAGTGCTACATTTCACACACTTTCCCCAGAGTGCTACATCGCACACACTTTCCCCAGAGTGCTACATCTCACACACTTTCCCCAGAGTGCTACATCTCACACACTTTCCCAGAGTGCTACATCTCACACACTTTCCCCAGTGTGCAACATCTCACACACTTTCCCAGAGTGCTACATCTCACATACTTTTCCCAGAATGCTACACCTCACACACTTTCCCCTGAGTGCGACATCTCACACACTTTCCCCAGAGTGCTACATCTCACACACTTTCCCCAGAGTGCTACATCTCACACACTTTCCCCAGAGTGCTACATCTCACACACTTTCCCCAGAGTTCTACATCTCACACACTTTCCCCAGTGTGCTACACCTCACACACTTTCCCCAGTGTGCTACATCTCACACACTTTCCCCAGTGTGCTACATCTCACACACTTTCCCCAGAGTGCTACACCTCACACACTTTCCCCAGTGTGCTACATCTCACACACTTTCCCCAGAGTGCTACATCTCCCACACTTTCCCCAGAGTGCTACACCTCACACACTTTCCGCAGTGTGCTACACCTCACACACTTTCCCCAGAGTGCGACATCTCACACACTTTCCCCAGAGTGCTACACCTCACACACTTTCCCCAGTGTGCTACATCTCACACACTTTCCCCAGAGTGCTACATCTCACGCACTTTCCCCAGAGTGCTAAATCTCACACACTTTCCCCAGTGTGCTACATCTCACACACTTTCCCCAGAGTGCTACATCTCACACACTTTCCGCAGTGTGCTACATCTCACAGACTTTCCCCAGAGTGCTACATCTCACAGACTTTCCCCAGTGTGCTACACCTCACACACTGTCCCCAGTGTGCTACATCTCACACACTTTCCCCAGACTGCTACATCTCACACACTTTCCCCAGAGTGCTACATCTCACACACTTTCCCCAGAGTGCTACACCTCACACACTTTCCCCAGTGTGCTACATCTCACACACTTTCCCCAGTGTGCTACATCTCACACACTTTCCCCAGTGTGCTACATCTCACACACTTTCCCCAGTGTGCTACATCTCACACACTTTCCCCAGAGTGCTACACCTCACCCCCTTTCCCCAGAGTGCAACCTCACATACTTTCCCCAGAGTGCTACATTTCACACACTTTCCCCAGAGTGCTACATCGCACACATTTTCCCCAGAGTGCTACATCTCACACACTTTCCCCAGAGTGCTACATCTCACACACTTTCCCCAGTGTGCTACATCTCACACACTTTCCCCAGAGTGCTACATCTCACACACTTTCTCCAGTGTGCTACACCTCACACACTTTACCCAGTGTGCTACATCTCACACACGTTCCCCAGTGTGCTACATCTCACACACTTTCCCAGAGTGCTACACCTCACACACTTTCCCCAGAGTGCTACATCTCACACACTTTCCCCAGTGTGCTACATCTCACACACTTTCCCAGAGTGCTACACCTCACACACTTTCCCCAGTGTGCTACATCTTACATACTTTCCCCAGAATGCTACACCTCACACACTTTCCCCTGAGTGCTACATCTCACACACTTTCCCCAGTGTGCTCCACCCCACACACTTTCCCCAGAGTGCTACATCTCACACACTTTCCCCAGAGTGCTACACCTCACACACTTTCCCCAGTGAACTAAATCTCACACACTTTCCCCAGAGTGCTACATCTCACACACTTTCCCCAGAGTGCTACATCTTACATACTTTCCCCAGAATGCTACACCTCACACACTTTCCCCTGAGTGCTACATCTCACACACTTTCCCCAGTGTGCTCCACCCCACACACTTTCCCCAGAGTGCTACATCTCACACACTTTCCCCAGAGTGCTACACCTCACACACTTTCCCCAGTGAACTAAATCTCACACACTTTCCCCAGAGTGCTACATCTCACACACTTTCCCCAGAGTGCTACACCTCACACACTTTCCCCAGTGAGCTAAATCTCACACACTTTCCCCAGAGTGCTACATCTCACACACTTTCCCCATAGTGCTAAATCTCACACACTTTCCCCAGTGTGCTACATCTCACACACTTTCCCCAGAGTGCTACATCTCACACACTTTCCCCAGAGTGCTACATCTCCCACACTTTCCCCCGAGTGCTACACCTCACACACTTTCCCCAGAGTGCTACATCTCACATACTTTCCCCAGAATGCTACACCTCACACACTTTCCCCTGAGTGCGACATCTCACACACTTTCCCCAGAGTGCTACATCTCACACACTTTCCCCAGAGTGCTACATCTCACACACTTTCCCCAGAGTGCTACATCTCACACACTTTCCCCAGAGTTCTACATCTCACACACTTTCCCGAGTGTGCTACACCTCACACACATTCCCCAGTGTGCTACATCTCACACAATTTCCCCAGTGTGCTACATCTCACACACTTTCCCCAGAGTGCTACACCTCACACACTTTCCCCAGTGTGCTACATCTCACACACTTTCCCCAGAGTGCTACATCTCCCACACTTTCCCCAGAGTGCTACACCTCACACACTTTCCCCAGTGTGCTAAACCTCACACACTTTCCCCAGAGTGCGACATCTCACACACTTTCCCCAGTGTGCTACACCTCACACACTTTCCCCAGAGTGCTACATCTCACACACTTTCCCCAGTGTGCTACATCTCACACACTTTCCCCAGAGTGCTACACCTCACACACTTTCCCCAGTGTGCTACATCTCACACACTTTCCCCAGAGTGCTACATCTCCCACACTTTCCCCAGAGTGCTACACCTCACACACTTTCCCCAGTGTGCTACACCTCACACACTTTCCCCAGAGTGCTACATCTCACACACTTTCCCCAGAGTGCTACACCTCACACACTTTCCCCAGAGTGCTACATCTCACACACTTTCCCCAGAGTGCTAAATCTCACACACTTTCCCCAGTGTGCTACATCTCACACACTTTCCCCAGAGTGCTACATCTCACACACTTTCCGCAGTGTGCTACATCTCACAGACTTTCCCCAGAGTGCTACATCTCACAGACTTACCCCAGAGTGCTACATCTCACACACTTTCCGCAGTGTGCTACATCTCACAGACTTTCCCCAGAGTGCTACATCTCACACACTTTCCGCAGTGTGCTACATCTCACACACTTTCCCCACTGTGCTACATCTCACACACTTTCCCCACTGTGCTACATCTCACACACTTTCCCCACTGTGCTACATCTCACACACTTTCCCCAGAGTGCTACACTTCACACACTTTCCCAAGTGTGCTACATCTCACACACTTTCCCCAGAGTGCTACGTCTCACACACGTTCCCCAGTGTGCTACATCTCACACACTTTCCCCAGAGTGCTACATCTCACACACTTTCCCCACTGTGCTACATCTCACACACTTTCCCCACTGTGCTACATCTCACACACTTTCCCCACTGTGCTACATCTCACACACTTTCCCCAGAGTGCTACACTTCACACACTTTCCCAAGTGTGCTACATCTCACACACTTTCCCCAGAGTGCTACGTCTCACACACGTTCCCCAGAGTGCTACATCTCACACACTTTCCCCAGAGTGCTACGTCTCACACACGTTCCCCAGTGTGCTACATCTCACACACTTTCCCCAGAGTGCTACATCTCACACACTTTCCCCACTGTGCTACATCTCACACACTTTCCCCAGAGTGCTACACTTCACACACTTTCCCAAGTGTGCTACATCTCACATACTTTCCCCAGAATGCTACACCTCACACACTTTCCCCTGAGTGCGACATGTCACACACTTTCCCCAGAGTGCTACATCTCACACACTTTCCCCAGAGTGCTACATCTCACACACTTTCCCCAGAGTGCTACATCTCACACACTTTCCCCAGAGTTCTACATCTCACACACTTTCCCCAGTGTGCTACACCTCACACACTTTCCCCAGTGTGCTACATCTCACACACTTTCCCCAGTGTGCTACATCTCACACACTTTCCCCAGAGTGCTACACCTCACACACTTTCCCCAGTGTGCTACATCTCACACACTTTCCCCAGAGTGCTACATCTCCCACACTTTCCCCAGAGTGCTACACCTCACACACTTTCCCCAGTGTGCTACACCTCACACACTTTCCCCAGAGTGCGACATCTCACACACTTTCCCCAGAGTGCTACACCTCACACACTTTCCCCAGTGTGCTACATCTCACACACTTTCCCCAGAGTGCTACATCTCACGCACTTTCCCCAGAGTGCTAAATCTAACACACTTTCCCCAGTGTGCTACATCTCACACACTTTCCCCAGAGTGCTACATCTCACACACTTTCCGCAGTGTGCTACATCTCACAGACTTTCCCCAGAGTGCTACATCTCACAGACTTTCCCCAGTGTGCTACACCTCACACACTGTCCCCAGTGTGCTACATCTCACACACTTTCCCCAGATTGCTACATCTCACACACTTTCCCCAGAGTGCTACATCTCACACACTTTCCCCAGAGTGCTACACCTCACACACTTTCCCCAGTGTGCTACATCTCACACACTTTCCCCAGGGTGCTACATCTCACACACTTTCCCCAGTGTGTTACATCTCATACACTTTCCCCAGAGTGCTACACCTCACACACTTTCCCCAGTGTGCTACATCTCACACACTTTCCCCAGTGTGCTACATCTCACACACTTTCCCCAGAGTGCTACACCTCACACCCTTTCCCCAGAGTGCAACCTCACATACTTTCCCCAGAGTGCTACATTTCACACACTTTCCCCAGAGTGCTACATCGCACACATTTTCCCCAGAGTGCTACATCTCACACACTTTCCCCAGAGTGCTACATCTCACACACTTTCCCCAGTGTGCTACATCTCACACACTTTCCCCAGAGTGCTACATCTCACACACTTTCTCCAGTGTGCTACACCTCACACACTTTACCCAGTGTGCTACATCTCACACACTTTCCCAGAGTGCTACATCTCACACACTTTCCCCAGTGTGCTACATCTCACACACTTTCCCAGAGTGCTACATATCACACACGTTCCCCAGTGTGCTACATCTCACACACTTTCCCAGAGTGCTACACCTCACACACTTTCCCCAGAGTGCTACATCTCACACACTTTCCCCAGTGTGCTACATCTCACACACTTTCCCAGAGTGCTACACCTCACACACTTTCCCCAGTGTGCTACATCTTACATACTTTCCCCAGAATGCTACACCTCCCACAATTTCCCCCGAGTGCTACACCTCACACACTTTCCCCAGAGTGCTACATCTCACATACTTTCCCCAGAATGCTACACCTCACACACTTTCCCCTGAGTGCGACATCTCACACACTTTCCCCAGAGTGCTACATCTCACACACTTTCCCCAGAGTGCTACATCTCACACACTTTCCCCAGAGTGCTACATCTCACACACTTTCCCCAGAGTTCTACATCTCACACACTTTCCCGAGTGTGCTACACCTCACACACATTCCCCAGTGTGCTACATCTCACACAATTTCCCCAGTGTGCTACATCTCACACACTTTCCCCAGAGTGCTACACCTCACACACTTTCCCCAGTGTGCTACATCTCACACACTTTCCCCAGAGTGCTACATCTCCCACACTTTCCCCAGAGTGCTACACCTCACACACTTTCCCCAGTGTGCTACACCTCACACACTTTCCCCAGAGTGCGACATCTCACACACTTTCCCCAGTGTGCTACACCTCACACACTTTCCCCAGAGTGCTACATCTCACACACTTTCCCCAGTGTGCTACATCTCACACACTTTCCCCAGAGTGCTACACCTCACACACTTTCCCCAGTGTGCTACATCTCACACACTTTCCCCAGAGTGCTACATCTCCCACACTTTCCCCAGAGTGCTACACCTCACACACTTTCCCCAGTGTGCTACACCTCACACACTTTCCCCAGAGTGCTACATCTCACACACTTTCCCCAGAGTGCTACACCTCACACACTTTCCCCAGAGTGCTACATCTCACACACTTTCCCCAGAGTGCTAAATCTCACACACTTTCCCCAGTGTGCTACATCTCACACACTTTCCCCAGAGTGCTACATCTCACACACTTTCCGCAGTGTGCTACATCTCACAGACTTTCCCCAGAGTGCTACATCTCACAGACTTACCCCAGAGTGCTACATCTCACACACTTTCCGCAGTGTGCTACATCTCACAGACTTTCCCCAGAGTGCTACATCTCACACACTTTCCGCAGTGTGCTACATCTCACACACTTTCCCCACTGTGCTACATCTCACACACTTTCCCCACTGTGCTACATCTCACACACTTTCCCCACTGTGCTACATCTCACACACTTTCCCCAGAGTGCTACACTTCACACACTTTCCCAAGTGTGCTACATCTCACACACTTTCCCCAGAGTGCTACGTCTCACACACGTTCCCCAGTGTGCTACATCTCACACACTTTCCCCAGAGTGCTACATCTCACACACTTTCCCCACTGTGCTACATCTCACACACTTTCCCCACTGTGCTACATCTCACACACTTTCCCCACTGTGCTACATCTCACACACTTTCCCCAGAGTGCTACACTTCACACACTTTCCCAAGTGTGCTACATCTCACACACTTTCCCCAGAGTGCTACGTCTCACACACGTTCCCCAGAGTGCTACATCTCACACACTTTCCCCAGAGTGCTACGTCTCACACACGTTCCCCAGTGTGCTACATCTCACACACTTTCCCCAGAGTGCTACATCTCACACACTTTCCCCACTGTGCTACATCTCACACACTTTCCCCAGAGTGCTACACTTCACACACTTTCCCAAGTGTGCTACATCTCACATACTTTCCCCAGAATGCTACACCACACACACTTTCCCGAGTGCGACATCTCACACACTTTCCCCAGAGTGCTACATCTCACACACTTTCCCCAGAGTGCTACATCTCACACACTTTCCCCAGAGTGCTACATCTCACACACTTTCCCCAGAGTTCTACATCTCACACACTTTCCCCAGTGTGCTACACCTCACACACTTTCCCCAGTGTGCTACATCTCACACACTTTCCCCAGTGTGCTACATCTCACACACTTTCCCCAGAGTGCTACACCTCACACACTTTCCCCAGTGTGCTACATCTCACACACTTTCCCCAGAGTGCTACATCTCCCACACTTTCCCCAGAGTGCTACACCTCACACACTTTCCCCAGTGTGCTACACCTCACACACTTTCCCCAGAGTGCGACATCTCACACACTTTCCCCAGAGTGCTACACCTCACACACTTTCCCCAGTGTGCTACATCTCACACACTTTCCCCAGAGTGCTACATCTCACGCACTTTCCCCAGAGTGCTAAATCTCACACACTTTCCCCAGTGTGCTACATCTCACACACTTTCCCCAGAGTGCTACATCTCACACACTTTCCGCAGTGTGCTACATCTCACAGACTTTCCCCAGAGTGCTACATCTCACAGACTTTCCCCAGTGTGCTACACCTCACACACTGTCCCCAGTGTGCTACATCTCACACACTTTCCCCAGACTGCTACATCTCACACACTTTCCCTAGAGTGCTACATCTCACACACTTTCCCCAGAGTGCTACATCTCACACACTTTCCCCAGAGTGCTACACCTCACACACTTTCCCCAGTGTGCTACATCTCACACACTTTCCCCAGTGTGCTACATCTCACACACTTTCCCCAGTGTGCTACATCTCACACACTTTCCCCAGTGTGCTACATCTCACACACTTTCCCCAGTGTGCTACATCTCACACACTTTCCCCAGAGTGCTACACCTCACACACTTTCCCCAGTGTGCTACATCTCACACACTTTCCCCAGTGTGCTACATCTCACACACTTTCCCCAGAGTGCTACACCTCACACCCTTTCCCCAGAGTGCAACCTCACATACTTTCCCCAGAGTGCTACATTTCACACACTTTCCCCAGAGTGCTACATCGCACACATTTTCCCCAGAATGCTACATCTCACACACTTTCCCCAGAGTGCTACATCTCACACACTTTCCCCAGTGTGCTACATCTCACACACTTTCCCCAGAGTGCTACATCTCACACACTTTCTCCAGTGTGCTACACCTCACACACTTTACCCAGTGTGCTACATCTCACACACTTTCCCAGAGTGCTACATATCACACACGTTCCCCAGTGTGCTACATCTCACACACTTTCCCAGAGTGCTACACCTCACACATTTTCCCAGAGTGCTACATCTCACACACTTTCCCCAGTGTGCTACATCTCACACACTTTCCCAGAGTGCTACACCTCACACACTTTCCCCAGTGTGCTACATCTTACATACTTTCCCCAGAATGCTACACCTCACACACTTTCCCCTGAGTGCTACATCTCACACACTTTCCCCAGTGTGCTCCACCCCACACACTTTCCCCAGAGTGCTACATCTCACACACTTTCCCCAGAGTGCTACACCTCACACACTTTCCCCAGTGAACTAAATCTCACACACTTTCCCCAGAGTGCTACATCTCACACACTTTCCCCAGAGTGCTACATCTTACATACTTTCCCCAGAATGCTACACCTCACACACTTTCCCCTGAGTGCTACATCTCACACACTTTCCCCAGTGTGCTCCACCCCACACACTTTCCCCAGAGTGCTACATCTCACACACTTTCCCCAGAGTGCTACACCTCACACACTTTCCCCAGTGAACTAAATCTCACACACTTTCCCCAGAGTGCTACATCTCACACACTTTCCCCAGAGTGCTACACCTCACACACTTTCCCCAGTGTGCTACATCTCACACACTTTCCCCAGAGTGCTACATCTCACACACTTTCCCCAGAGTGCTACATCTCACACACTTTTCCCAGAGTGATACATCTCCCACACTTTCCCCCGAGTGCTACACCTCACACACTTTCCCCAGAGTGCTACATCTCACATACTTTCCCCAGAATGCTACACCTCACACACTTTCCCCTGAGTGCGACATCTCACACACTTTCCCCAGAGTGCTACATCTCACACACTTTCCCCAGAGTGCTACATCTCACACACTTTCCCCAGAGTGCTACATCTCACACACTTTCCCCAGAGTTCTACATCTCACACACTTTCCCGAGTGTGCTACACCTCACACACATTCCCCAGTGTGCTACATCTCACACACTTTCCCCAGTGTGCTACATCTCACACACTTTCCCCAGAGTGCTACACCTCACACACTTTCCCCAGTGTGCTACATCTCCCACACTTTCCCCAGAGTGCTACACCTCACACACTTTCCCCAGTGTGCTACACCTCACACACTTTCCCCAGAGTGCGACATCTCACACACTTTCCCCAGTGTGCTACACCTCACACACTTTCCCCAGAGTGCTACATCTCACACACTTTCCCCAGTGTGCTACATCTCACACACTTTCCCCAGAGTGCTACACCTCACACACTTTCCCCAGTGTGCTACATCTCACACACTTTCCCCAGAGTGCTATATCTCCCACACTTTCCCCAGAGTGCTACACCTCACACACTTTTCCCAGTGTGCTACACCTCACACACTTTCCCCAGAGTGCTACATCTCACACACTTTCCCCAGAGTGCTACACCTCACACACTTTCCCCAGAGTGCTACATCTCACACACTTTCCCCAGAGTGCTAAATCTCACACACTTTCCCCAGTGTGCTACATCTCACACACTTTCCCCAGAGTGCTACATCTCACACACTTTCCGCAGTGTGCTACATCTCACAGACTTTCCCCAGAGTGCTACATCTCACAGACTTACCCCAGAGTGCTACATCTCACACACTTTCCGCAGTGTGCTACATCTCACAGACTTTCCCCAGAGTGCTACATCTCACACACTTTCCGCAGTGTGCTACATCTCACACACTTTCCCCACTGTGCTACATCTCACACACTTTCCCCACTGTGCTACATCTCACACACTTTCCCCACTGTGCTACATCTCACACACTTTCCCCAGAGTGCTACACTTCACACACTTTCCCAAGTGTGCTACATCTCACACACTTTCCCCAGAGTGCTACGTCTCACACACGTTCCCCAGTGTGCTACATCTCACACACTTTCCCCAGAGTGCTACATCTCACACACTTTCCCCACTGTGCTACATCTCACACACTTTCCCCACTGTGCTACATCTCACACACTTTCCCCACTGTGCTACATCTCACATACTTTCCCCAGAGTGCTACACTTCACACACTTTCCCAAGTGTGCTACATCTCACACACTTTCCCCAGAGTGCTACGTCTCACACACGTTCCCCAGAGTGCTACATCTCACACACTTTCCCCAGAGTGCTACGTCTCACACACGTTCCCCAGTGTGCTACATCTCACACACTTTCCCCAGAGTGCTACATCTCACACACTTTCCCCACTGTGCTACATCTCACACACTTTCCCCAGAGTGCTACACTTCACACACTTTCCCAAGTGTGCTACATCTCACACACTTTCCCCAGAGTGCTACGTCTCACACACGTTCCCCAGTGTGCTACATCTCACACACTTTCCCCAGAGTGCTATACCTCACACACTTTCCCCAGTGTGCTACATCTCACAGACTTTCCCCAGAGTGCTACTCCTCACACACTTTCCCCAGAGTGCTGCACCTCACACACTTACCTCAGTGTGCTACATCTCACACACTTTCCCCAGTGTGTGTCATCTCACACACTTTCCCCAGAGTGCTACATCTCACACACTTTCCCCACTGTGCTACATCTCACACACTTTCCCCAGAGTGCTACACTTCACACACTTTCCCAAGTGTGCTACATCTCACACACTTTCCCCAGAGTGCTACGTCTCACACACGTTCCCCAGTGTGCTACATCTCACACACTTTCCCCAGTGCTACACCTCACACACTTTCCCCAGTGTGCTACATCTCACACACTTTCCCCAGAGTGCTACACCTCACAGACTTTCCCCAGAGTGCTACTCCTCACACACATTCCCCAGAGTGCTGCAACTCACACGCTTTCCCCAGTGTGTGTCACCTCACACACTTTCCCCAGAGTGCTACATCTCACACACTTTCCCCAGTGTGCAACATCTCACACACTTTCCCCAGTGTGCTACATCTCATACACTTTCCCCAGAGTGCTACATCTCACACACTTTCCCCAGAGTGCTGCACCTCACACACTTTCCCCAGTGTGCTACATCTCACACACTTTCCCCAGTGTGCTACATCTCACAGACTTTCCCCAGAGTGCTACACCTCACACACTTTCCCCAGAGTGCAACCTCACATACTTTCCCCAGAGTGCTACATTTCACACACTTTCCCCAGTGCTACATCGCACACACTTTCCCCAGAGTGCTACATCTCACACACTTTCCCCAGAGTGCTACATCTCACACACTTTCCCCAGTGTGCTACATCTCACACACTTTCCCCAGAGTGCTACATCTCACACACTTTCCCCAGAGTGCTACATCTCACACACTTTCCCCAGTGTGCTACATCTCACACACTTTCCCCAGAGTGCTACATCGCACACACTTTCCCCAGTGTGCTACATCTCACACACTTTCTCCAGTGTGCTACACCTCACACACTTTACCCAGTGTGCTACATCTCACACACTTTCCCAGAGTGCTACATCTCACACACTTTCCCCAGTGTGCTCCATCTCACACACTTTCCCAGAGTGCTACATATCACACACGTTCCCCAGTGTGCTACATCTCACACACTTTCCCAGAGTGCTACACCTCACACATTTTCCCAGAGTGCTACATCTCACACAATTTCCCCAGTGTGCTACATCTCACACACTTTCCCAGAGTGCTACACCTCACACACTTTCCCCAGTGTGCTACATCTTACATACTTTCCCCAGAATGCTACACCTCACACACTTTCCCCTGAGTGCTACATCTCACACACTTTCCCCAGTGTGCTCCACCCCACACACTTTCCCCAGAGTGCTACATCTCACACACTTTCCCCAGAGTGCTACACCTCACACACTTTCCCCAGTGAACTAAATCTCACACACTTTCCCCAGAGTGCTACATCTCACACACTTTCCCCAGAGTGCTACATCTTACATACTTTCCCCAGAATGCTACACCTCACACACTTTCCCCTGAGTGCTACATCTCACACACTTTCCCCAGTGTGCTCCACCCCACACACTTTCCCCAGAGTGCTACATCTCACACACTTTCCCCAGAGTGCTACACCTCACACACTTTCCCCAGTGAACTAAATCTCACACACTTTCCCCAGAGTGCTACATCTCACACACTTTCCCCAGAGTGCTACACCTCACACACTTTCCCCAGTGTGCTACATCTCACACACTTTCCCCAGAGTGCTACATCTCACACACTTTCCCCAGAGTGCTACATCTCACACACTTTCCCCAGAGTGCTACATCTCCCACACTTTCCCCCGAGTGCTACACCTCACACACTTTCCCCAGAGTGCTACATCTCACATACTTTCCCCAGAATGCTACACCTCACACACTTTCCCCTGAGTGCGACATCTCACACACTTTCCCCAGAGTGCTACATCTCACACACTTTCCCCAGAGTGCTACATCTCACACACTTTCCCCAGAGTGCTACATCTCACACACTTTCCCCAGAGTTCTACATCTCACACACTTTCCCGAGTGTGCTACACCTCACACACATTCCCCAGTGTGCTACATCTCACACACTTTCCCCAGTGTGCTACATCTCACACACTTTCCCCAGAGTGCTACACCTCACACACTTTCCCCAGTGTGCTACATCTCACACACTTTCCCCAGAGTGCTACATCTCCCACACTTTCCCCAGAGTGCTACACCTCACACACTTTCCCCAGTGTGCTACACCTCACACACTTTCCCCAGAGTGCGACATCTCACACACTTTCCCCAGTGTGCTACACCTCACACACTTTCCCCAGAGTGCTACATCTCACACACTTTCCCCAGTGTGCTACATCTCACACACTTTCCCCAGAGTGCTACACCTCACACACTTTCCCCAGTGTGCTACATCTCACACACTTTCCCCAGAGTGCTATATCTCCCACACTTTCCCCAGAGTGCTACACCTCACACACTTTCCCCAGTGTGCTACACCTCACACACTTTCCCCAGAGTGCTACATCTCACACACTTTCCCCAGAGTGCTACACCTCACACACTTTCCCCAGAGTGCTACATCTCACACACTTTCCCCAGAGTGCTAAATCTCACACACTTTCCCCAGTGTGCTACATCTCACACACTTTCCCCAGAGTGCTACATCTCACACACTTTCCGCAGTGTGCTACATCTCACAGACTTTCCCCAGAGTGCTACATCTCACAGACTTACCCCAGAGTGCTACATCTCACACACTTTCCGCAGTGTGCTACATCTCACAGACTTTCCCCAGAGTGCTACATCTCACACACTTTCCGCAGTGTGCTACATCTCACACACTTTCCCCACTGTGCTACATCTCACACACTTTCCCCACTGTGCTACATCTCACACACTTTCCCCACTGTGCTACATCTCACACACTTTCCCCAGAGTGCTACACTTCACACACTTTCCCAAGTGTGCTACATCTCACACACTTTCCCCAGAGTGCTACGTCTCACACACGTTCCCCAGTGTGCTACATCTCACACACTTTCCCCAGAGTGCTACATCTCACACACTTTCCCCACTGTGCTACATCTCACACACTTTCCCCACTGTGCTACATCTCACACACTTTCCCCACTGTGCTACATCTCACACACTTTCCCCAGAGTGCTACACTTCACACACTTTCCCAAGTGTGCTACATCTCACACACTTTCCCCAGAGTGCTACGTCTCACACACGTTCCCCAGAGTGCTACATCTCACACACTTTCCCCAGAGTGCTACGTCTCACACACGTTCCCCAGTGTGCTACATCTCACACACTTTCCCCAGAGTGCTACATCTCACACACTTTCCCCACTGTGCTACATCTCACACACTTTCCCCAGAGTGCTACACTTCACACACTTTCCCAAGTGTGCTACATCTCACACACTTTCCCCAGAGTGCTACGTCTCACACACGTTCCCCAGTGTGCTACATCTCACACACTTTCCCCAGAGTGCTACACCTCACACACTTTCCCCAGTGTGCTACATCTCACAGACTTTCCCCAGAGTGCTACTCCTCACACACTTTCCCCAGAGTGCTGCACCTCACACACTTACCTCAGTGTGCTACATATCACACACTTTCCCCAGTGTGTGTCATCTCACACACTTTCCCCAGAGTGCTACATCTCACACACTTTCCCCACTGTGCTACATCTCACACACTTTCCCCAGAGTGCTACACTTCACACACTTTCCCAAGTGTGCTACATCTCACACACTTTCCCCAGAGTGCTACGTCTCACACACGTTCCCCAGTGTGCTACATCTCACACACTTTCCCCAGTGCTACACCTCACACACTTTCCCCAGTGTGCTACATCTCACACACTTTCCCCAGAGTGCTACACCTCACAGACTTTCCCCAGAGTGCTACTCCTCACACACATTCCCCAGAGTGCTGCAACTCACACGCTTTCCCCAGTGTGTGTCACCTCACACACTTTCCCCAGAGTGCTACATCTCACACACTTTCCCCAGTGTGCAACATCTCACACACTTTCCCCAGTGTGCTACATCTCATACACTTTCCCCAGAGTGCTACATCTCACACACTTTCCCCAGAGTGCTACACCTCACACACTTTCCCCAGTGTGCTACATCTCACACACTTTCCCCAGTGTGCTACATCTCACACACTTTCCCCAGAGTGCTACACCTCACACACTTTCCCCAGAGTGCAACCTCACATACTTTCCCCAGAGTGCTACATTTCACACACTTTCCCCAGAGTGCTACATCGCACACACTTTCCCCAGAGTGCTACATCTCACACACTTTCCCCAGAGTGCTACATCTCACACACTTTCCCCAGTGTGCTACATCTCACACACTTTCCCCAGAGTGCTACATCTCACACACTTTCCCCAGAGTGCTACATCTCACACACTTTCCCCAGTGTGCTACATCTCACACACTTTCCCCAGAGTGCTACATCGCACACACTTTCCCCAGTGTGCTACATCTCACACACTTACTCCACTGTGCTACACCTCACACACTGTACCCAGTGTGCTACATCTCACACACTTTCCCAGAGTGCTACATCTCACACACTTTCCCCAGTGTGCTCCATCTCACACACTTTCCCAGAGTGCTACATCTCACACACTTTCCCCAGTGTGCTACATCTCACACACTTTCCCAGAGTGCTACACCTCACACACTTTCCCCAGAGTGCTACATCTCACACACTTTCCCCAGTGTGCTACATCTCACACACTTTCCCAGAGTGCTACATCTCACACCCTTTCCCCAGAATGCTACACCTCACACACTTTCCCCAGAGAGCTACATCTCACACACTTTCCCCAGTGTGCTCCACCACACACACTTTCCCCAGAGTGCTACATCTCACACACTTTCCCCAGAGTGCTACACCTCACACACTTTCCCCAGTGAACTAAATCTCACACACTTTCCCCAGTGTGCTACATCTCACATACTTTCCCCAGAATGCTACACCTCACACACTTTCCCCTGAGTGCTACATCTCACACACTTTCCCCAGTGTGCTCCACCCCACACACTTTCCCCAGAGTGCTACATCTCACACACTTTCCCCAGAGTGCTACACCTCACACACTTTCCCCAGTGAACTAAATCTCACACACTTTCCCCAGAGTGCTACATCTCACATACTTTCCCCAGAGTGCTACATTTCACACAATTTCCCCAGAGTGCTACATCTCACACACTTTCCCCAGAGTGCTACACCTCACACACTTTCCCCAGTGAACTAAATCTCACACACTTTCCCCAGAGTGCGACATCTCACATACTTTCCCCAGTGTGCTACACCTCAGACACTTTTCCCAGTGTGCTACATCTCACACACGTTCCCCAGAGTGCTACATCTCACACACTTTCCCCAGAGTGCTACACCTCACACACCTTCCTCAGGGTGCTACACCTCACACACTTTCCCCAGTGTGCTACATCTCACACACTTTCCCCAGAGTGCTACATCTCACACACTTTCCCCAGAGTGCGAAATCTCACACACTTTCCCCAGTGTGCTACACCTCACACACTTTCCCCAGTGTGCTACATCTCACACACTTTCCCCACTGTGCTACATCTCACACACTTTCCCCAGAGTGCTACATCTCACACACTTTCCCCAGTGTGCTACACCTCACACACTTTCCCCAGTGTGCTACATCTCACACACTTTCCCCAGTGTGCTACATCTCACACACTTTCCTCAGAGTGCTACATCTCACAGACTTTCCCCAGAGTGCTACACCTCACACACTTTCCCCAGTGTGCTACATCTCACACACTTTCCCCAGTGTGCTACATCTCACACACTTTCCCCAGTGTGCTACATCTCACACACTTTCCCCAGTGTGCTACATCTCACACACTTTCCCCAGTGTGCTACATCTCACACACTTTCCCCAGAGTGCTACACCTCACACACTTTCCCCAGAGTGCAACCTCACACACTTTCCCCAGAGTGCTACATCGCACACACTTTCCCCAGAGTGCTACATCTCACACACTTTCCCCAGTGTGCTACATCTCACACACTTTCCCCAGTGTGCTACATCTCACACACTTTCCCCAGAGTGCTACACCTCACACACTTTCCCCAGAGTGCAACCTCACACACTTTCCCCAGAGTGCTACATCGCACACACTTTCCCCAGAGTGCTACATCTCACACACTTTCCCCAGAGTGCTACATCTCACACACTTTCTCCAGTGTGCTACACCTCACACACTTTACCCAGTGTGCTACATCGCACACACTTTCCCAGAGTGCTACATCTCACACACTTTCCCCAGTGTGCTACATCTCACACACTTTCCCAGAGTGCTACATCTCACATACTTTCCCCAGAATGCTACACCTCACACACTTTCCCCTGAGTGCTACACCTCACACACCTTCCTCAGGGTGCTACACCTCACACACTTTCCCCAGTGTGCTACATCTCATACACTTTCCCCAGAGTGCTACATCTCACACACTTTCCCCAGAGTGCTACACCTCACACACTTTCCCCAGTGTGCTACATCTCACACACTTTCCCCAGTGTGCTACATCTCACACACTTTCCCCAGAGTGCTACACCTCACACACTTTCCCCAGAGTGCAACCTCACATACTTTCCCCAGAGTGCTACATTTCACACACTTTCCCCAGAGTGCTACATCGCACACACTTTCCCCAGAGTGCTACATCTCACACACTTTCCCCAGAGTGCTACATCTCACACACTTTCCCCAGTGTGCTACATCTCACACACTTTCCCCAGAGTGCTACATCTCACACACTTTCCCCAGAGTGCTACATCTCACACACTTTCCCCAGTGTGCTACATCTCACACACTTTCCCCAGAGTGCTACATCGCACACACTTTCCCCAGTGTGCTACATCTCACACACTTTCTCCAGTGTGCTACACCTCACACACTTTACCCAGTGTGCTACATCTCACACACTTTCCCAGAGTGCTACATCTCACACACTTTCCCCAGTGTGCTCCATCTCACACACTTTCCCAGAGTGCTACATCTCACACACTTTCCCCAGTGTGCTACATCTCACACACTTTCCCAGAGTGCTACACCTCACACACTTTCCCCAGAGTGCTACATCTCACACACTTTCCCCAGTGTGCTACATCTCACACACTTTCCCAGAGTGCTACATCTCACATACTTTCCCCAGAATGCTACACCTCACACACTTTCCCCAGAGTGCTACATCTCACACACTTTCCCCAGTGTGCTCCACCACACACACTTTCCCCAGAGTGCTACATCTCACACACTTTCCCCAGAGTGCTACACCTCACACACTTTCCCCAGTGAACTAAATCTCACACACTTTCCCCAGTGTGCTACATCTCACATACTTTCCCCAGAATGCTACACCTCACACACTTTCCCCTGAGTGCTACATCTCACACACTTTCCCCAGTGTGCTCCACCCCACACACTTTCCCCAGAGTGCTACATCTCACACACTTTCCCCAGAGTGCTACACCTCACACACTTTCCCCAGTGAACTAAATCTCACACACTTTCCCCAGAGTGCTACATCTCACATACTTTCCCCAGAGTGCTACATTTCACACAATTTCCCCAGAGTGCTACATCTCACACACTTTCCCCAGAGTGGTACACCTCACACACTTTCCCCAGTGAACTAAATCTCACACACTTTCCCCAGAGTGCGACATCTCACATACTTTCCCCAGTGTGCTACACCTCAGACACTTTTCCCAGTGTGCTACATCTCACACACTTTCCCCAGAGTGCTACATCTCACACACTTTCCCCAGAGTGCTACACCTCACACACCTTCCTCAGGGTGCTACACCTCACACACTTTCCCCAGTGTGCTACATCTCACACACTTTCCCCAGAGTGCTACATCTCACACACTTTCCCCAGAGTGCGAAATCTCACACACTTTCCCCAGTGTGCTACACCTCACACACTTTCCCCAGTGTGCTACATCTCACACACTTTCCCCACTGTGCTACATCTCACACACTTTCCCCAGAGTGCTACATCTCACACACTTTCCCCAGTGTGCTACACCTCACACACTTTCCCCAGTGTGCTATATCTCACACACTTTCCCCAGTGTGCTACATCTCACACACTTTCCTCAGAGTGCTACATCTCACAGACTTTCCCCAGAGTGCTACACCTCACACACTTTCCCCAGTGTGCTACATCTCACACACTTTCCCCAGTGTGCTACATCTCACACACTTTCCCCAGTGTGCTACATCTCACACACTTTCCCCAGTGTGCTACATCTCACACACTTTCCCCAGTGTGCTACATCTCACACACTTTCCCCAGAGTGCTACACCTCACACACTTTCCCCAGAGTGCAACCTCACACACTTTCCCCAGAGTGCTACATCGCACACACTTTCCCCAGAGTGCTACATCTCACACACTTTCCCCAGTGTGCTACATCTCACACACTTTCCCCAGAGTGCTACACTTCACACACTTTCCCAAGTGTGCTACATCTCACACACTTTCCCCAGAGTGCTACGTCTCACACACGTTCCCCAGTGTGCTACATCTCACACACTTTCCCCAGAGTGCTACACCTCACACACTTTCCCCAGTGTGCTACATCTCACACACTTTCCCCAGAGTGCTACACCTCACAGACTTTCCCCAGAGTGCTACTCCTCACACACTTTCCCCAGAGTGCTGCACCTCACACACTTACCTCAGTGTGCTACATCTCTCACACTTTCACCAGAGTGCTGCACCTCACACACTTTCCCCAGTGTGTGTCATCTCACACACTTTCCCCAGAGTGCTACATCTCACACACTTTCCCCAGAGTGCTAAATCTCACACACTTTCCCCAGAGTGCTACATCTCACACACTTTCCGCAGTGTGCTACATCTCACAGACTTTCCCCAGAGTGCTACATCTCACACACTTTCCCCAGAGTGCTACATCTCACACACTTTCCCCACTGTGCTACATCTCACACACCTTCCCCAGAGTGCTACACTTCACACACTTTCCGAAGTGTGCTACATCTCACACACTTTCCCCAGAGTGCTACGTCTCACACACGTTCCCCAGTGTGCTACACCTCACACACTTTCCCCAGAGTGCGACATCTCACACACTTTCCCCACTGTGCTACATCTCACACACCTTCCCCAGAGTGCTACACTTCACACACTTTCCGAAGTGTGCTACATCTCACACACTTTCCCCAGAGTGCTCATCTCACACACTTTCCCCAGAGTGCTACACCTCACACACTTTCCCCAGTGTGCTACATCTCACAGACTTTCCCCAGAGAGCTACTCCTCACACACTTTCCCCAGAGTGCTGCACCTCACACACTTACCTCAGTGTGCTACATCTCACACATTTTCCCCAGAGTGCTACATCTCACACACTTTCCCCAGTGTGCTAACATCTCACACACTTTCCCCAGAGTGCTACACCTCACACACTTTCCCCAGAGTGCTACTCTCACACACATTCCCCAGAGTGCTGCAACTCACACACTTTCCCCAGTGTGTGTCACCTCACACACTTTCCCCAGAGTGCTACATCTCACACACTTTCCCCAGTGTGCTACACCTCACACACTGTCCCCAGTGTGCTACATCTCACACACTTTCCCCAGACTGCTACATCTCACACACTGTCCCCAGAGTGCTACATCTCACACACTTTCCCCAGAGTGCTACACCTCACACACTTTCCCCAGTGTGCTACATCTCACACACTTTCCCCAGTGTGCTACATCTCACACACTTTCCCCAGTGTGCTACATCTCACACACTTTCCCCAGAGTGCTACACCTCACACACTTTCCCCAGTGTGCTACATCTCACACACTTTCCCCAGTGTGCTACATCTCACACACTTTCCCCAGAGTGCTACACCTCACACCCTTTCCCCAGAGTGCAACCTCACATACTTTCCCCAGAGTGCTACATTTCACACACTTTCCCCAGAGTGCTACATCGCACACATTTTCCCCAGAGTGCTACATCTCACACACTTTCCCCAGAGTGCTACATCTCACACACTTTCCCCAGTGTGCTACATCTCACACACTTTCCCCAGAGTGCTACATCTCACACACTTTCTCCAGTGTGCTACACCTCACACACTTTACCCAGTGTGCTACATCTCACACACTTTCCCAGAGTGCTACATCTCACACACTTTCCCCAGTGTGCTACATCTCACACACTTTCCCAGAGTGCTACATATCACACACTTTCCCCAGTGTGCTACATCTTACATACTTTCCCCAGAATGCTACACCTCACACACTTTCCCCTGAGTGCTACATCTCACAAACTTTCCCCAGTGTGCTCCACCCCACACACGTTCCCCAGAGTGCTACATCTCACACACTTTCCCCAGAGTGCTACACCTCACACACTTTCCCCAGTGAACTAAATCTCACACACTTTCCCCAGAGTGCTACATCTCACACACTTTCCCCAGAGTGCTACACCTCACACACTTTCCCCAGTGAGCTAAATCTCACACACTTTCCCCAGAGTGCTACATCTCACACACTTTCCCCATAGTGCTAAATCTCACACACTTTCCCCAGTGTGCTACATCTCACACACTTTCCCCAGAGTGCTACATCTCACACACTTTACCCAGAGTGCTACATCTCACACACTTTCCCCCGAGTGCTACACCTCACACACTTTCCCCAGAGTGCTACACTTCACACACTTTCCCAAGTGTGCTACATCTCACACACTTTCCCCAGAGTGCTACATCTCACACACTTTCCCCAGTGTGCTACATCTCACACACTTTCCCCAGTGTGCTACATCTCACACACCTTCCCCAGAGTGCTACATATCACACACTTTCCTCAGAGTGCTACACCTCGCACACTTTCCCCAGTGTGCTACATCTCACACACTTTCCCCAGTGTGCAACATCTCACACACTTTCCCAGAGTGCTACATCTCACATACTTTCGCCAGAATGCTACACCTCACACACTTTCCCCTGAGTGCTACATCTCACACACTTTCCGCAGACTGCTACACCTCACACACTTTCCCCAGAGAGCTAAATCTCACACACTTTCCCCAGAGTGCTACATCTCACACACTTTCCCCAGAGGGCTACACCTCACACACTTTCCCCAGTGAGCTAAATCTCACACACTTTCCCCAGAGTGCTACATCTCACACACTTTCCCCAGAGTGCTACATCTCACACACTTTCCACAGTGTGCTACACCTCACACACTTTCCCCAGAGTGCTACATCTCACACACTTTCCCCAGAGTGCTACACCTCACACACTTTCCCCAGTGTGCTACACCTCACACACTTTCCCCAGATTGCTACACTTCACACACTTTCCCAAGTGTGCTACATCTCACACACTTTCCCCAGAGTGCTCCATCTCACACACTTTCCCCAGTATGCTACATCTCACACACTTTCCCCAGAGTGCTACACCTCACACACTTTCCCCAGAGTGCTACACCTCACACACTTTCCCCAGAGTGCAACCTCACAGACTTTCCCCAGAGTGCTACATTTCACACACTTTCCCCAGAGTGCTACATCGCACACACTTTCCCCAGAGTGCTACATCTCACACACTTTCCCCAGAGTGCTACATCTCACACACTTTCCCAGAGTGCTACATCTCACACACTTTCCCCAGTGTGCAACATCTCACACACTTTCCCAGAGTGCTACATCTCACATACTTTCCCCAGAATGCTACACCTCACACACTTTCCCCTGAGTGCGACATCTCACACACTTTCCCCAGAGTGCTACATCTCACACACTTTCCCCAGAGTGCTACATCTCACACACTTTCCCCAGAGTGCTACATCTCACACACTTTCCCCAGAGTTCTACATCTCACACACTTTCCCCAGTGTGCTACACCTCACACACTTTCCCCAGTGTGCTACGTCTCACACACTTTCCCCAGTGTGCTACATCTCACACACTTTCCCCAGAGTGCTACACCTCACACACTTTCCCCAGTGTGCTACATCTCACACACTTTCCCCAGAGTGCTACATCTCCCACACTTTCCCCAGAGTGCTACACCTCACACACTTTCCCCAGTGTGCTACACCTCACACACTTTCCCCAGAGTGCGACATCTCACACACTTTCCCCAGAGTGCTACACCTCACACACTTTCCCCAGTGTGCTACATCTCACACACTTTCCCCAGAGTGCTACATCTCACGCACTTTCCCCAGAGTGCTAAATCTCACACACTTTCCCCAGTGTGCTACATCTCACACACTTTCCCCAGAGTGCTACATCTCACACACTTTCCGCAGTGTGCTACATCTCACAGACTTTCCCCAGAGTGCTACATCTCACAGACTTTCCCCAGTGTGCTACACCTCACACACTGTCCCCAGTGTGCTACATCTCACACACTTTCCCCAGACTGCTACATCTCACACACTTTCCCCAGAGTGCTACATCTCACACACTTTCCCCAGAGTGCTACACCTCACACACTTTCCCCAGTGTGCTACATCTCACACACTTTCCCCAGTGTGCGACATCTCACACACTTTCCCCAGTGTGCTACATCTCACACACTTTCCCCACAGTGCTACACCTCACACACTTTCCCCAGTGTGCTACATCTCACACACTTTCCCCAGTGTGCTACATCTCACACACTTTCCCCAGAGTGCTACACCTCACACCCTTTCCCCAGAGTGCAACCTCACATACTTTCCCCAGAGTGCTACATTTCACACACTTTCCCCAGAGTGCTACATCGCACACATTTTCCCCAGAGTGCTACATCTCACACACTTTCCCCAGAGTGCTACATCTCACACACTTTCCCCAGTGTGCTACATCTCACACACTTTCCCCAGAGTGCTACACCTCACACACTTTCTCCAGTGTGCTACACCTCACACACTTTACCCAGTGTGCTACATCTCACACACTTTCCCAGAGTGCTACATCTCACACACTTTCCCCAGTGTGCTACATCTCACACACTTTCCCAGAGTGCTACATATCACACACTTCCCCAGTGTGCTACATCTCACACACTTTCCCAGAGTGCTACACCTCACACACTTTCCCCAGAGTGCTACATCTCACACACTTTCCCCAGTGTGCTACATCTCACACACTTTCCCAGAGTGCTACACCTCACACACTTTCCCCAGTGTGCTACATCTTACATACTTTCCCCAGAATGCTACACCTCACACACTTTCCCCTGAGTGCTACATCTCACACACTTTCCCCAGTGTGCTCCACCCCACACACTTTCCCCAGTGTGCTACATCTCACACACTTTCCCCAGAGTGCTACACCTCACACACTTTCCCCAGTGAACTAAATCTCACACACTTTCCCCAGAGTGCTACATCTCACACACTTTCCCCAGAGTGCTACATCTTACATACTTTCCCCAGAATGCTACACCTCACACACTTTCCCCTGAGTGCTACATCTCACACACTTTCCCCAGTGTGCTCCACCCCACACACTTTCCCCAGAGTGCTACATCTCACACACTTTCCCCAGAGTGCTACACCTCACACACTTTCCCCAGTGAACTAAATCTCACACACTTTCCCCAGGGTGCTACATCTCACACACTTTCCCCAGAGTGCTACACCTCACACACTTTCCCCAGTGAGCTAAATCTCACACACTTTCCCCAGAGTGCTACATCTCACACACTTTCCCCATAGTGCTAAATCTCACACACTTTCCCCAGTGTGCTACATCTCACACACTTTCCCCAGAGTGCTACATCTCACACACTTTCCCCAGAGTGCTACATCTCCCACACTTTCCCCCGAGTGCTACACCTCACACACTTTCCCCAGAGTGCTACATCTCACATACTTACCCCAGAATGCTACACCTCACACACTTTCCCCTGAGTGCGACATTCTCACACACTTTCCCCAGAGTGCTACATCTCACACACTTTCCCCAGAGTGCTGCATCTCACATACTTTCCCCAGAGTGCTACATCTCACACACTTTCCCCAGAGTTCTACATCTCACACACTTTCCCGAGTGTGCTACACCTCACACACATTCCCCAGTGTGCTACATCTCACACACTTTCCCCAGTGTGCTACATCTCACACACTTTCCCCAGAGTGCTACACCTCACACACTTTCCCCAGTGTGCTACATCTCACACACTTTCCCAGAGTGCTACATCTCCCACACTTTCCCCAGAGTGCTACACCTCACACACTTTCCCCAGTGTGCTACACCTCACACACTTTCCCCAGAGTGCGACATCTCACACACTTTCCCCAGAGTGCTACATCTCACACACTTTCCCCAGAGTGCTAAATCTCACACACTTTCCCCAGTGTGCTACATCTCACACACTTTCCCCAGAGTGCTACATCTCACACACTTTCCGCAGTGTGCTACATCTCACAGACTTTCCCCAGAGTGCTACATCTCACACACTTTCCGCAGTGTGCTACATCTCACAGACTTTCCCCAGAGTGCTACATCTCACACACTTTCCCCACTGTGCTACATCTCACACACTTTCCCCACTGTGCTACATCTCACACACTTTCCCCAGAGTGCTACACTTCACACACTTTCCCAACTGTGCTACATCTCACACACTTTCCCCAGAGTGCTACGTCTCACACACGTTCCCCAGTGTGCTACATCTCACACACTTTCCCAAGAGTGCTACACCTCACACACTTTCACCAGTGTGCTACATCTCACAGACTTTCCCCAGAGTGCTACTCCTCACACACTTTCCCCAGAGTGCTGCACCTCACACACTTACCTCAGTGTGCTACATCTCACACACTTTCCCCAGTGTTTGTCATCTCACACACTTTCCCCAGAGTGCTACATCTCACACACTTTCCCCAGAGTGCTACATCTCACACACTTTCCCCAGAGTGCTACACCTCACACACTTTCCCCAGTGAACTAAATCTCACACACTTTCCCCAGAGTGCTACATCTCACACACTTTCCCCAGAGTGCTACACCTCACACACTTTCCCCAGTGAGCTAAATCTCACACACTTTCCCCAGAGTGCTACATCTCACACACTTTCCCCATAGTGCTAAATCTCACACACTTTCCCCAGTGTGCTACATCTCACACACTTTCCCCAGAGTGCTACATCTCACACACTTTCCCCAGAGTGCTACATCTCCCACACTTTCCCCCGAGTGCTACACCTCACACACTTTCCCCAGAGTGCTACATCTCACATACTTACCCCAGAATGCTACACCTCACACACTTTCCCCTGAGTGCGACATCTCACACACTTTCCCCAGAGTGCTACATCTCACACACTTTCCCCAGAGTGCTGCATCTCACACACTTTCCCCAGAGTGCTACATCTCACACACTTTCCCCAGAGTTCTACATCTCACACACTTTCCCGAGTGTGCTACACCTCACACACATTCCCCAGTGTGCTACATCTCACACACTTTCCCCAGTGTGCTACATCTCACACACTTTCCCCAGAGTGCTACACCTCACACACTTTCCCCAGTGTGCTACATCTCACACACTTTCCCCAGAGTGCTACATCTCCCACACTTTCCCCAGAGTGCTACACCTCACACACTTTCCCCAGTGTGCTACACCTCACACACTTTCCCCAGAGTGCGACATCTCACACACTTTCCCCAGAGTGCTACATCTCACACACTTTCCCCAGAGTGCTAAATCTCACACACTTTCCCCAGTGTGCTACATCTCACACACTTTCCCCAGAGTGCTACATCTCACACACTTTCCGCAGTGTTCTACATCTCACAGACTTTCCCCAGAGTGCTACATCTCACACACTTTCCGCAGTGTGCTACATCTCACACACTTTCCCCACTGTGCTACATCTCACACACTTTCCCCACTGTGCTACATCTCACACACTTTCCCCAGAGTGCTACACTTCACACACGTTCCCAAGTGTGCTACATCTCACACACTTTCCCCAGAGTGCTACGTCTCACACACGTTCCCCAGTGTGCTACATCTCACAAACTTTCCCCAGAGTGCTACACCTCACACACTTTCCCCAGTGTGCTACATCTCACAGACTTTCCCCAGAGTGCTACTCCTCACACACTTTCCCCAGAGTGCTGCACCTCACACACTTACCTCAGTGTGCTACATCTCACACACTTTCCCCAGTGTGTGTCATCTCACACACTTTCCCCAGAGTGCTACATCTCACACACTTTCCCCACTGTGCTACATCTCACACACTTTCCCCAGAGTGCTACAGTTCACACACTTTCCCAAGTGTGCTACATCTCACACACTTTCCCCAGAGTGCTACGTCTCACACACGTTCCCCAGTGTGCTACATCTCACACACTTTCCCCAGAGTGCTACACCTCACACACTTTCCCCAGTGTGCTACATCTCACACACTTTCCCCAGAGTGCTACTCCTCAGACACATTCCCCAGAGTGCTGCAACTCACACACTTTCCCCAGTGTGTGTCACCTCACACACTTTCCCCAGAGTGCTACATCTCACACACTTTCCCCAGTGTGCTACATCTCACACACTTTCCCCAGTGTGCTACATCTCATACACTTTCCCCAGAGTGCTACATCTCACACACTTTCCCCAGAGTGCTACACCTCACACACTTTCCCCAGTGTGCAACATCTCACACACTTTCCCCAGTGTGCTACATTTCACACACTTTCCCCAGAGTGCTACATCTCACACACTTTCTCCAGTGTGCTACACCTCACACACTTTACCCAGTGTGCTACATCTCACACACTTTCCCAGAGTGCTACATCTCACACACTTTCCCCAGTGTGCTACATCTCACACAATTTCCCAGAGTGCTACATCTCACACACTTTCCCCAGTGTGCTACATCTCACACACTTTCCCAGAGTGCTACACCTCACACACTTTCCCCAGAGTGCTACATCTCACACACTTTCCCCAGTGTGCTACATCTCACACACTTTCCCAGAGTGCTACATCTCACATACTTTCCCCAGAATGCTACACCTCACACACTTTCCCCTGAGTGCTACATCTCACACACTTTCCCCAGTGTGCTCCACCCCACACACTTTCCCCAGAGTGCTACATCTCACACACTTTCCCCAGAGTGCTACACCTCACACACTTTCCCCAATGTGCTACATCTCACACACTTTCCCCAGTGTGCTACATCTCACACACTTTCCCCAGTGTGCTCCACCCCACACACTTTCCCCAGAGTGCTACATCTCACACACTTTCCCCAGAGTGCTACACCTCACACACTTTCCCCAGTGAACTAAATCTCACACACTTTCCCCAGAGTGCTACATCTCACACACTTTCCCCAGAGTGCTACACCTCACACACTTTCCCCAGTGAGCTAAATCTCACACACTTTCCCCAGAGTGCTACATTTCACACAATTTCCCAGAGTGCTACATCTCACACACTTTTCCCAGTGTTCTACCACACACACTTTCCCCAGAGTGCTACATCTCACACACTTTCCCCAGAGTGCTACATCTCACACACTTTCCCCAGTGTTCTACCACACACACACTTTCCCCAGAGTGCTACATCTCACACACTTTCTCCAGTGTGCTACACCTCACACACTTTACCCAGTGTGCTACATCTCACACACTTTCCCCAGTGTTCTACCACACACACACTTTCCCCAGAGTGCTACATCTCACACACTTTCCCCAGTGTTCTACCACACACACACTTTCCCCAGAGTGCTACATCTCACACACTTTCCCCAGTGTTCTACCACACACACACTTTCCCCAGAGTGCTACATCTCACACACTTTCTCCAGTGTGCTACACCTCACACACTTTCCCCAGATTGCTACATCTCACACAATTTCCCAGACTGCTACATCTCACACACTTTCCCCTGAGTGCGACATCTCACACACTTTCCCCAGAGTGCTACACCTCAGACACTTTCCCCAGTGTGCTACATCTCACACACTTTCCCCAGAGTGCTACATCTCACACACTTTCCCCAGAGTGCTACACCTCACACACCTTCCTCAGGGTGCTACACCTCACACACTTTCCCCAGCATGCTACATCTCACACACTTTCCCAGAGTGCTACTCCTCACACACTTTCACCAGTGTGCTGCACCTCACACACTTTCCCCAGTGTGCTACATCTCACACACTTTCCCCAGAGTGCTACATCTCACACACTTTCCCCAGAGTGCTAAATCTCACACACTTTCCCCAGTGTGCTACATCTCACACACTTTCCCCAGAGTGCTACATCTCACACACTTTCCGCAGTGTGCTACATCTCACAGACTTTCCCCAGAGTGCTACATCTCACACACTTTCCCCAGAGTGCTACATCTCACACACTTTCCCCACTGTGCTACATCTCACACACTTTCCGCAGAGTGCTACACCTCACACACATTCCCCAGTGTGTGTCATCTCACACACTTTCCCCAGAGTGCTACATCTCACACACTTTCCCCACTGTGCTACACCTCACACACTTTCCCCAGAGTGCAACCTCACATACTTTCCCCAGAGTGCTACATTTCACACACTTTCCCCAGAGTGCTACATCGCACACACTTTCCCCAGTGTGCTACATCTCATACACTTTCCCCAGAGTGCTACATCTCACACACTTTCCCCAGAGTGCTACACCTTACACACTTTCCCCAGTGTGCTACATCTCACACATTTTCCCCAGTGCGCTACATCTCACACACTTTCCCCAGTGTGTGTCACCTCACACACTTTCCCCAGAGTGCTACATCTCACACACTTTCCCCAGTGTGCTACATCTCACACACTTTCCCGAGTGTGCTACATCTCATACACTTTCCCCAGAGTGCTACATCGCACACACTTTCCCCAGAGTGCTACATCTCACACACTTTCCCCAGAGTGCTACATCGCACACACTTTCCCCAGTGTGCTACATCTCACACACTTTCCCCAGAGTGCTACATCTCACACACTTTCCCCAGAGTGCTACATCGCACACACTTTCCCCAGAGTGCTACATCTCACACACTTTCCCCAGTGTGCTACATCTCACACACTTTCCCCAGAGTGCTCCATCTCACACACTTTCCCCACTGTGCTACATCTCACACACTTTCCCCAGAGTGCTACACGTCACACACTTTCCCCAGTGTGCTACATCTCACACACTTTCCCCAGAGTGCTACATCTCACACACTTTCCCCAGAGTGCTAAATCTCACACACTTTCCCCAGTGTGCTACATCTCACACACTTTCCCCAGAGTGCTACATCTCACACACTTTCCGCAGTGTGCTACATCTCACAGACTTTCCCCAGAGTGCTACATCTCACACACTTTCCGCAGTGTGCTACATCTCACACACTTTCCCCACTGTGCTACATCTCACACACTTTCCCCACTGTGCTACATCTCACACACTTTCCCCAGAGTGCCACACTTCACACACTTTCCCAAGTGTGCTACATCTCACACACTTTCCCCAGAGTGCTACGTCTCACACACGTTCCCCAGTGTGCTACATCTCACAAACTTTCCCCAGAGTGCTACACCTCACACACTTTCCCCAGTGTGCTACATCTCACAGACTTTCCCCAGAGTGCTACTCCTCACACACTTTCCCCAGAGTGCTGCACCTCACACACTTACCTCAGTGTGCTACATCTCACACACTTTCCCCAGTGTGCTACATCTCACACACTTTCCCCACTGTGCTACATCTCACACACTTTCCCCAGAGTGCTACACTTCACACACTTTCCCAAGTGTGCTACATCTCACACACTTTCCCCAGAGTGCTACGTCTCACACACGTTCCCCAGTGTGCTACACCTCACACACTTTCCCCAGAGTGCTACACCTCACACACTTTCCCCAGTGTGCTACATCTCACACACTTTCCCCAGAGTGCTACACCTCACAGACTTTCCCCAGAGTGCTACTCCTCACACACATTCCCCAGAGTGCTGCAACTCACACACTTTCCCCAGTGTGTGTCACCTCACACACTTTCCCCAGAGTGCTACATCTCACACACTTTCTCCAGTGTGCTACATCTCACACACTTTCCCCAGTGTGCTACATCTCATACACTTTCCCCAGAGTGCTACATCTCACACACTTTCCCCAGAGTGCTACACCTCACACACTTTCCCCAGTGTGCAACATCTCACACACTTTCCCCAGTGTGCTACATCTCACACACTTTCCCCAGAGTGCTACATCTCACACACTTTCTCCAGTGTGCTACACCTCACACACTTTACCCAGTGTGCTACATCTCACACACTTTCCCAGAGTGCTACATCTCACACACTTTCCCCAGTGTGCTACATCTCACACACTTTCCCAGAGTGCTACATCTCACACACTTTCCCCAGTGTGCTACATCTCACACACTTTCCCAGAGTGCTACACCTCAAACACTTTCCCCAGAGTGCTACATCTCACACACTTTCCCCAGTGTGCTACATCTCACACACTTTCCCAGAGTGCTACATCTCACACACTTTCCCCAGAATGCTACACCTCACACACTTTCCCCTGAGTGCTACATCTCACACACTTTCCCCAGTGTGCTCCACCCCACACACTTTCCCCAGAGTGCTACATCTCACACACTTTCCCCAGAGTGCTACACCTCACACACTTTCCCCAGTGAACTAAATCTCACACACTTTCCCCAGAGTGCTACATCTCACACACTTTCCCCAGAGTGCTACACCTCACACACTTTCCCCAGTGAGCTAAATCTCACACACTTTCCCCAGTGTGCTACATCTCACATACTTTCCCCAGAATGCTACACCTCACACACTTTCCCCTGAGTGCTACATCTCACACACCTTCCCCAGTGTGCTCCACCCCACACACTTTCCCCAGAGTGCTACATCTCACACACTTTCCCCAGAGTGCTACACCTCACACACTTTCCCCAGTGAACTAAATCTCACACACTTTCCCCAGAGTGCTACATCTCACACACTTTCCCCAGAGTGCTACACCTCACACACTTTCCCCAGTGAGCTAAATCTCACACACTTTCCCCAGAGTGCTACATTTCACACAATTTCCCCAGAGTGCTACATCTCACACACTTTCCCCAGTGTTCTACCACACACACTTTCCCCAGAGTGCTACATCTCACACACTTTCCCCAGAGTGCTACATCTCACACACTTTCCCCAGTGTTCTACCACACACACACTTTCCCCAGAGTGCTCCATCTCACACACTTTCTCCAGTGTGCTACACCTCACACACTTTACCCAGTATGCTACATCTCACACACTTTCCCAGAGTGCTACATCTCACACACTTTCCCCAGTGTGCTACATCTCACACACTTTCCCAGACTGCTACATCTCACATACTTTCCCCAGAATGCTACACCTCACACACTTTCCCCTGAGTGCGACATCTCACACACTTTCCCCAGAGTGCTACACCTCACACACTTTCCCCTGAGTGCGACATCTCACATACTTTCCCCAGTGTGCTACACCTCAGACACTTTCCCCAGTGTGCTACATCTCACACACTTTCCCCAGAGTGCTACATCTCACACACTTTCCCCAGAGTGCTACACCTCACACACCTTCCTCAGGGTGCTACACCTCACACACTTTCCCCAGCGTGCTACATCTCACACACTTTCCCAGAGTGCTACTCCTCACACACTTTCACCAGTGTGCTGCACCTCACACACTTTCCCCAGTGTGCTACATCTCACACACTTTCCCCAGAGTGCTACATCTCACACACTTTCCCCAGAGTGCGAAATCTCACACACTTTCCCCAGTGTGCTACATCTCACACACTTTCCCCAGAGTGCTACATCTCACACACTTTCCGCAGTGTGCTACATCTCACAGACTTTCCCCAGAGTGCTACATCTCACACACTTTCCCCAGAGTGCTACATCTCACACACTTTCCCCACTGTGCTACATCTCACACACTTTCCCCAGAGTGCTACACTTCACACACTTTCCCAAGTGTGCTACATCTCACACACCTTCCCCAGAGTGCTACGTCTCACACACGTTCCCCAGTGTGCTGCATCTCACACACTTTCCCCAGAGTGCTACACCTCACACACTTTCCCCAGTGTGCTACATCTCACACACTTTCCGCAGAGTGCTACACCTCACACACTTTCCCCAGTGTGTGTCATCTCACACACTTTCCCCAGAGTGCTACATCTCACACACTTTCCCCACTGTGCTACATCTCACACACTTTCCCCAGAGTGCTACATCTCACACACTTTCCCCAGTGTGCGACATCTCACACACTTTCCCCAGTGTGCTACATCTCACACACTTTCCTCAGAGTGCTACATCTCACACACTTTCCCCAGAGTGCTACACCTCACACACTTTCCCCAGTGTGTGTCACCTCACACACTTTCCCCAGAGTGCTACATCTCACACACTTTCCCCAGTGTGCTACATCTCACACACTTTCCCCAGTGTGCTACATCTCATACACTTTCCCCAGAGTGCTACATCTCACACACTTTCCCCAGAGTGCTACACCTCACACACTTTCCCCAGTGTGCTACATCTCACACACTTTCCCCAGTGTGCTACATCTCACACACTTTCCCCAGTGTGCTACATCTCACACACTTTCCCCAGAGTGCTACACCTCACACACTTTCCCCAGAGTGCAACCTCACATACTTTCCCCAGAGTGCTACATTTAACACACTTTCCCCAGAGTGCTACATCGCACACACTTTCCCCAGTGTGCTACATCTCATACACTTTCCCCAGAGTGCTACATCTCACACACCTTCCAAGAGTGCTACATCTCACACACTTTCCCCAGTGTGCAACATCTCACACACTTTCCCAGAGTGCTACATCTCACATACTTTCGCCAGAATGCTACACCTCACACACTTTCCCGAGTGCTACATCTCACACACTTTCCGCAGAGTGCTACACCTCACACACTTTCCCCAGAGAGCTAAATCTCACACACTTTCCCCAGAGTGCTACATCTCACACACTTTCCCCAGAGTGCTACACCTCACACACTTTCCCCAGTGAGCTAAATCTCACACACTTTCCCCAGACTGCTACATCTCACACACTTTCCCCAGAGTGCTACATCTCACACACTTTCCACAGTGTGCTACACCTCACACACTTTCCCCAGAGTGCTACATCTCACACACTTTCCCCAGAGTGCTACACCTCACACACTTTCCCCAGAGTGCTACACTTCACACACTTTCCCAAGTGTGCTACATCTCACACACTTTCCCCAGAGTGCTCCATCTCACACACTTTCCTCAGTATGCTACATCTCACACACTTTCCCCAGAGTGCTACACCTCACACACTTTCCCCAGAGTGCTACACCTCGCACACTTTCCCCAGAGTGCAACCTCACAGACTTTCCCGAGAGTGCTACATTTCACACACTTTCCCCAGAGTGCTACATCGCACACACTTTCCCCAGAGTGCTACATCTCACACACTTTCCCCAGAGTGCTACATCTCACACACTTTCCCAGAGTGCTACATCTCACACACTTTCCCAGAGTGCTACATCTCACACACTTTCCCCAGTGTGCAACATCTCACACACTTTCCCAGAGTGCTACATCTCACATACTTTCCCCAGAATGCTACACCTCACACACTTTCCCCAGAGTGCTACATCTCACACACTTTCCCCAGAGTGCTACATCTCACACACTTTCCCCAGAGTTCTACATCTCACACACTTTCCCCAGTGTGCTACACCTCACACACTTTCCCCAGTGTGCTACATCTCACACACTTTCCCCAGTGTGCTACATCTCACACACTTTCCCCAGAGTGCTACACCTCACACACTTTCCCCAGTGTGCTACATCTCACACACTTTCCCCAGAGTGCTACATCTCCCACACTTTCCCCAGAGTGCTACACCTCACACACTTTCCGCAGTGTGCTACACCTCACACACTTTCCCCAGAGTGCGACATCTCACACACTTTCCCCAGAGTGCTACATCTCACACACTTTCCCCAGAGTGCTAAATCTCACACACTTTCCCCAGTGTGCTACATCTCACACACTTTCCCCAGAGTGCTACATCTCACACACTTTCCGCAGTGTGCTACATCTCACAGACTTTCCCCAGAGTGCTACATCTCACAGACTTTCCCCAGTGTGCTACACCTCACACACTGTCCCCAGTGTGCTACATCTCACACACTTTCCCCAGACTGCTACATCTCACACACTTTCCCCAGAGTGCTACATCTCACACACTTTCCCCAGAGTGCTACACCTCACACACTTTCCCCAGTGTGCTACATCTCACACACTTTCCCCAGTGTGCTACATCTCACACACTTTCCCCAGTGTGCTACATCTCACACACTTTCCCCAGTGTGCTACATCTCACACACTTTCCCCAGAGTGCTACACCTCACCCCCTTTCCCCAGAGTGCAACCTCACATACTTTCCCCAGAGTGCTACATTTCACACACTTTCCCCAGAGTGCTACATCGCACACATTTTCCCCAGAGTGCTACATCTCACACACTTTCCCCAGAGTGCTACATCTCACACACTTTCCCCAGTGTGCTACATCTCACACACTTTCCCCAGAGTGCTACATCTCACACACTTTCTCCAGTGTGCTACACCTCACACACTTTACCCAGTGTGCTACATCTCACACACTTTCCCAGAGTGCTACATCTCACACACTTTCCCCAGTGTGCTACATCTCACACACTTTCCCAGAGTGCTACATATCACACACGTTCCCCAGTGTGCTACATCTCACACACTTTCCCAGAGTGCTACACCTCACACACTTTCCCCAGAGTGCTACATCTCACACACTTTCCCCAGTGTGCTACATCTCACACACTTTCCCAGAGTGCTACACCTCACACAATTTCCCCAGTGTGCTACATCTTACATACTTTCCCCAGAATGCTACACCTCACACACTTTCCCCTGAGTGCTACATCTCACACACTTTCCCCAGTGTGCTCCACCCCACACACTTTCCCCAGAGTGCTACATCTCACACACTTTCCCCAGAGTGCTACACCTCACACACTTTCCCCAGTGAACTAAATCTCACACACTTTCCCCAGAGTGCTACATCTCACACACTTTCCCCAGAGTGCTACATCTTACATACTTTCCCCAGAATGCTACACCTCACACACTTTCCCCTGAATGCTACATCTCACACACTTTCCCCAGTGTGCTCCACCCCACACACTTTCCCCAGAGTGCTACATCTCACACACTTTCCCCAGAGTGCTACACCTCACACACTTTCCCCAGTGAACTAAATCTCACACACTTTCCCCAGAGTGCTACATCTCACACACTTTCCCCAGAGTGCTACACCTCACACACTTTCCCCAGTGAGCTAAATCTCACACACTTTCCCCAGAGTGCTACATCTCACACACTTTCCCCATAGTGCTAAATCTCACACACTTTCCCCAGTGTGCCACATCTCACACACTTTCCCCAGAGTGCTACATCTCACACACTTTCCCCAGAGTGCTACATCTCCCACACTTTCCCCCGAGTGCTACACCTCACACACTTTCCCCAGAGTGCTACATCTCACATACTTTCCCCAGAATGCTACACCTCACACACTTTCCCCTGAGTGCGACATCTCACACACTTTCCCCAGAGTGCTACATCTCACACACTTTCCCCAGAGTGCTACATCTCACACACTTTCCCCAGAGTGCTACATCTCACACACTTTCCCCAGAGTTCTACATCTCACACACTTTCCCGAGTGTGCTACACCTCACACACATTCCCCAGTGTGCTACATCTCACACAATTTCCCCAGTGTGCTACATCTCACACACTTTCCCCAGAGTGCTACACCTCACACACTTTCCCCAGTGTGCTACATCTCACACACTTTCCCCAGAGTGCTACATCTCCCACACTTTCCCCAGAGTGCTACACCTCACACACTTTCCCCAGTGTGCTAAACCTCACACACTTTCCCCAGAGTGCGACATCTCACACACTTTCCCCAGTGTGCTACACCTCACACACTTTCCCCAGAGTGCTACATCTCACACACTTTCCCCAGTGTGCTACATCTCACACACTTTCCCCAGAGTGCTACACCTCACACACTTTCCCCAGTGTGCTACATCTCACACACTTTCCCCAGAGTGCTACATCTCCCACACTTTCCCCAGAGTGCTACACCTCACACACTTTCCCCAGTGTGCTACACCTCACACACTTTCCCCAGAGTGCTACATCTCACACACTTTCCCCAGAGTGCTACACCTCACACACTTTCCCCAGAGTGCTACATCTCACACACTTTCCCCAGAGTGCTAAATCTCACACACTTTCCCCAGTGTGCTACATCTCACACACTTTCCCCAGAGTGCAACATCTCACACACTTTCCGCAGTGTGCTACATCTCACAGACTTTCCCCAGAGTGCTACATCTCACAGACTTACCCCAGAGTGCTACATCTCACACACTTTCCGCAGTGTGCTACATCTCACAGACTTTCCCCAGAGTGCTACATCTCACACACTTTCCGCAGTGTGCTACATCTCACACACTTTCCCCACTGTGCTACATCTCACACACTTTCCCCACTGTGCTACATCTCACACACTTTCCCCACTGTGCTACATCTCACACACTTTCCCCAGAGTGCTACACTTCACACACTTTCCCAAGTGTGCTACATCTCACACACTTTCCCCAGAGTGCTACGCCTCACACACGTTCCCCAGTGTGCTACATCTCACACACTTTCCCCAGAGTGCTACATCTCACACACTTTCCCCACTGTGCTACATCTCACACACTTTCCCCACTGTGCTACATCTCACACACTTTCCCCACTGTGCTACATCTCACACACTTTCCCCAGAGTGCTACACTTCACACACTTTCCCAAGTGTGCTACATCTCACACACTTTCCCCAGAGTGCTACGTCTCACACACGTTCCCCAGAGTGCTACATCTCACACACTTTCCCCAGAGTGCTACGTCTCACACACGTTCCCCAGTGTGCTACATCTCACACACTTTCCCCAGAGTGCTACATCTCACACACTTTCCCCACTGTGCTACATCTCACACACTTTCCCCAGAGTGCTACACTTCACACACTTTCCCAAGTGTGCTACATCTCACATACTTTCCCCAGAATGCTACACCTCACACACTTTCCCCTGAGTGCGACATGTCACACACTTTCCCCAGAGTGCTACATCTCACACACTTTCCCCAGAGTGCTACATCTCACACACTTTCCCCAGAGTGCTACATCTCACACACTTTCCCCAGAGTTCTACATCTCACACACTTTCCCCAGTGTGCTACACCTCACACACTTTCCCCAGTGTGCTACATCTCACACACTTTCCCCAGTGTGCTACATCTCACACACTTTCCCCAGAGTGCTACACCTCACACACTTTCCCCAGTGTGCTACATCTCACACACTTTCCCCAGAGTGCTACATCTCCCACACTTTCCCCAGAGTGCTACACCTCACACACTTTCCCCAGTGTGCTACACCTCACACACTTTCCCCAGAGTGCGACATCTCACACACTTTCCCCAGAGTGCTACACCTCACACACTTTCCCCAGTGTGCTACATCTCACACACTTTCCCCAGAGTGCTACATCTCACGCACTTTCCCCAGAGTGCTAAATCTAACACACTTTCCCCAGTGTGCTACATCTCACACACTTTCCCCAGAGTGCTACATCTCACACACTTTCCGCAGTGTGCTACATCTCACAGACTTTCCCCAGAGTGCTACATCTCACAGACTTTCCCCAGTGTGCTACACCTCACACACTGTCCCCAGTGTGCTACATCTCACACACTTTCCCCAGATTGCTACATCTCACACACTTTCCCCAGAGTGCTACATCTCACACACTTTCCCCAGAGTGCTACACCTCACACACTTTCCCCAGTGTGCTACATCTCACACACTTTCCCCAGTGTGCTACATCTCACACACTTTCCCCAGTGTGTTACATCTCACACACTTTCCCCAGAGTGCTACACCTCACACACTTTCCCCAGTGTGCTACATCTCACACACTTTCCCCAGTGTGCTACATCTCACACACTTTCCCCAGAGTGCTACACCTCACACCCTTTCCCCAGAGTGCAACCTCACATACTTTCCCCAGAGTGCTACATTTCACACACTTTCCCCAGAGTGCTACATCGCACACATTTTCCCCAGAGTGCTACATCTCACACACTTTCCCCAGAGTGCTACATCTCACACACTTTCCCCAGTGTGCTACATCTCACACACTTTCCCCAGAGTGCTACATCTCACACACTTTCTCCAGTGTGCTACACCTCACACACTTTACCCAGTGTGCTACATCTCACACACTTTCCCAGAGTGCTACATCTCACACACTTTCCCCAGTGTGCTACATCTCACACACTTTCCCAGAGTGCTACATATCACACACGTTCCCCAGTGTGCTACATCTCACACACTTTCCCAGAGTGCTACACCTCACACACTTTCCCCAGAGTGCTACATCTCACACACTTTCCCCAGTGTGCTACATCTCACACACTTTCCCAGAGTGCTACACCTCACACACTTTCCCCAGTGTGCTACATCTTACATACTTTCCCCAGAATGCTACACCTCCCACAATTTCCCCCGAGTGCTACACCTCACACACTTTCCCCAGAGTGCTACATCTCACATACTTTCCCCAGAATGCTACACCTCACACACTTTCCCCTGAGTGCGACATCTCACACACTTTCCCCAGAGTGCTACATCTCACACACTTTCCCCAGAGTGCTACATCTCACACACTTTCCCCAGAGTGCTACATCTCACACACTTTCCCCAGAGTTCTACATCTCACACACTTTCCCGAGTGTGCTACACCTCACACACATTCCCCAGTGTGCTACATCTCACACAATTTCCCCAGTGTGCTACATCTCACACACTTTCCCCAGAGTGCTACACCTCACACACTTTCCCCAGTGTGCTACATCTCACACACTTTCCCCAGAGTGCTACATCTCCCACACTTTCCCCAGAGTGCTACACCTCACACACTTTCCCCAGTGTGCTACACCTCACACACTTTCCCCAGAGTGCGACATCTCACACACTTTCCCCAGTGTGCTACACCTCACACACTTTCCCCAGAGTGCTACATCTCACACACTTTCCCCAGTGTGCTACATCTCACACACTTTCCCCAGAGTGCTACACCTCACACACTTTCCCCAGTGTGCTACATCTCACACACTTTCCCCAGAGTGCTACATCTCCCACACTTTCCCCAGAGTGCTACACCTCACACACTTTCCCCAGTGTGCTACACCTCACACACTTTCCCCAGAGTGCTACATCTCACACACTTTCCCCAGAGTGCTACACCTCACACACTTTCCCCAGAGTGCTACATCTCACACACTTTCCCCAGAGTGCTAAATCTCACACACTTTCCCCAGTGTGCTACATCTCACACACTTTCCCCAGAGTGCTACATCTCACACACTTTCCGCAGTGTGCTACATCTCACAGACTTTCCCCAGAGTGCTACATCTCACAGACTTACCCCAGAGTGCTACATCTCACACACTTTCCGCAGTGTGCTACATCTCACAGACTTTCCCCAGAGTGCTACATCTCACACACTTTCCGCAGTGTGCTACATCTCACACACTTTCCCCACTGTGCTACATCTCACACACTTTCCCCACTGTGCTACATCTCACACACTTTCCCCACTGTGCTACATCTCACACACTTTCCCCAGAGTGCTACACTTCACACACTTTCCCAAGTGTGCTACATCTCACACACTTTCCCCAGAGTGCTACGTCTCACACACGTTCCCCAGTGTGCTACATCTCACACACTTTCCCCAGAGTGCTACATCTCACACACTTTCCCCACTGTGCTACATCTCACACACTTTCCCCACTGTGCTACATCTCACACACTTTCCCCACTGTGCTACATCTCACACACTTTCCCCAGAGTGCTACACTTCACACACTTTCCCAAGTGTGCTACATCTCACACACTTTCCCCAGAGTGCTACGTCTCACACACGTTCCCCAGAGTGCTACATCTCACACACTTTCCCCAGAGTGCTACGTCTCACACACGTTCCCCAGTGTGCTACATCTCACACACTTTCCCCAGAGTGCTACATCTCACACACTTTCCCCACTGTGCTACATCTCACACACTTTCCCCAGAGTGCTACACTTCACACACTTTCCCAAGTGTGCTACATCTCACATACTTTCCCCAGAATGCTACACCACACACACTTTCCCCTGAGTGCGACATCTCACACACTTTCCCCAGAGTGCTACATCTCACACACTTTCCCCAGAGTGCTACATCTCACACACTTTCCCCAGAGTGCTACATCTCACACACTTTCCCCAGAGTTCTACATCTCACACACTTTCCCCAGGGTGCTACACCTCACACACTTTCCCCAGTGTGCTACATCTCACACACTTTCCCCAGTGTGCTACATCTCACACACTTTCCCCAGAGTGCTACACCTCACACACTTTCCCCAGTGTGCTACATCTCACACACTTTCCCCAGAGTGCTACATCTCCCACACTTTCCCCAGAGTGCTACACCTCACACACTTTCCCCAGTGTGCTACACCTCACACACTTTCCCCAGAGTGCGACATCTCACACATTTTCCCCAGAGTGCTACACCTCACACACTTTCCCCAGTGTGCTACATCTCACACACTTTCCCCAGAGTGCTACATCTCACGCACTTTCCCCAGAGTGCTAAATCTCACACACTTTCCCCAGTGTGCTACATCTCACACACTTTCCCCAGAGTGCTACATCTCACACACTTTCCGCAGTGTGCTACATCTCACAGACTTTCCCCAGAGTGCTACATCTCACAGACTTTCCCCAGTGTGCTACACCTCACACACTGTCCCCAGTGTGCTACATCTCACACACTTTCCCCAGACTGCTACATCTCACACACTTTCCCCAGAGTGCTACATCTCACACACTTTCCCCAGAGTGCTACATCTCACACACTTTCCCCAGAGTGCTACACCTCACACACTTTCCCCAGTGTGCTACATCTCACACACTTTCCCCAGTGTGCTACATCTCACACACTTTCCCCAGTGTGCTACATCTCACACACTTTCCCCAGTGTGCTACATCTCACACACTTTCCCCAGTGTGCTACATCTCACACACTTTCCCCAGAGTGCTACACCTCACACACTTTCCCCAGTGTGCTACATCTCACACACTTTCCCCAGTGTGCTACATCTCACACACTTTCCCCAGAGTGCTACACCTCACACCCTTTCCCCAGAGTGCAACCTCACATACTTTCCCCAGAGTGCTACATTTCACACACTTTCCCCAGAGTGCTACATCGCACACATTTTCCCCAGAGTGCTACATCTCACACACTTTCCCCAGAGTGCTACATCTCACACACTTTCCCCAGTGTGCTACATCTCACACACTTTCCCCAGAGTGCTACATCTCACACACTTTCTCCAGTGTGCTACACCTCACACACTTTACCCAGTGTGCTACATCTCACACACTTTCCCAGAGTGCTACATATCACACACGTTCCCCAGTGTGCTACATCTCACACACTTTCCCAGAGTGCTACACCTCACACATTTTCCCAGAGTGCTACATCTCACACACTTTCCCCAGTGTGCTACATCTCACACACTTTCCCAGAGTGCTACACCTCACACACTTTCCCCAGTGTGCTACATCTTACATACTTTCCCCAGAATGCTACACCTCACACACTTTCCCCTGAGTGCTACATCTCACACACTTTCCCCAGTGTGCTCCACCCCACACACTTTCCCCAGAGTGCTACATCTCACACACTTTCCCCAGAGTGCTACACCTCACACACTTTCCCCAGTGAACTATATCTCACACACTTTCCCCAGAGTGCTACATCTCACACACTTTCCCCAGAGTGCTACATCTTACATACTTTCCCCAGAATGCTACACCTCACACACTTTCCCCTGAGTGCTACATCTCACACACTTTCCCCAGTGTGCTCCACCCCACACACTTTCCCCAGAGTGCTACATCTCACACACTTTCCCCAGAGTGCTACACCTCACACACTTTCCCCAGTGAACTAAATCTCACACACTTTCCCCAGAGTGCTACATCTCACACACTTTCCCCAGAGTGCTACACCTCACACACTTTCCCCAGTGTGCTACATCTCACACACTTTCCCCAGAGTGCTACATCTCACACACTTTCCCCAGAGTGCTACATCTCACACACTTTTCCCAGAGTGATACATCTCCCACACTTTCCCCCGAGTGCTACACCTCACACACTTTCCCCAGAGTGCTACATCTCACATACTTTCCCCAGAATGCTACACCTCACACACTTTCCCCTGAGTGCGACATCTCACACACTTTCCCCAGAGTGCTACATCTCACACACTTTCCCCAGAGTGCTACATCTCACACACTTTCCCCAGAGTGCTACATCTCACACACTTTCCCCAGAGTTCTACATCTCACACACTTTCCCGAGTGTGCTACACCTCACACACATTCCCCAGTGTGCTACATCTCACACACTTTCCCCAGTGTGCTACATCTCACACACTTTCCCCAGAGTGCTACACCTCACACACTTTCCCCAGTGTGCTACATCTCACACACTTTCCCCAGAGTGCTACATCTCCCACACTTTCCCCAGAGTGCTACACCTCACACACTTTCCCCAGTGTGCTACACCTCACACACTTTCCCCAGAGTGCGACATCTCACACACTTTCCCCAGTGTGCTACACCTCACACACTTTCCCCAGAGTGCTACATCTCACACACTTTCCCCAGTGTGCTACATCTCACACACTTTCCCCAGAGTGCTACACCTCACACACTTTCCCCAGTGTGCTACATCTCACACACTTTCCCCAGAGTGCTATATCTCCCACACTTTCCCCAGAGTGCTACACCTCACACACTTTCCCCAGTGTGCTACACCTCACACACTTTCCCCAGAGTGCTACATCTCACACACTTTCCCCAGAGTGCTACACCTCACACACTTTCCCCAGAGTGCTACATCTCACACACTTTCCCCAGAGTGCTAAATCTCACACACTTTCCCCAGTGTGCTACATCTCACACACTTTCCCCAGAGTGCTACATCTCACACACTTTCCGCAGTGTGCTACATCTCACAGACTTTCCCCAGAGTGCTACATCTCACAGACTTACCCCAGAGTGCTACATCTCACACACTTTCCGCAGTGTGCTACATCTCACAGACTTTCCCCAGAGTGCTACATCTCACACACTTTCCGCAGTGTGCTACATCTCACACACTTTCCCCACTGTGCTACATCTCACACACTTTCCCCACTGTGCTACATCTCACACACTTTCCCCACTGTGCTACATCTCACACACTTTCCCCAGAGTGCTACACTTCACACACTTTCCCAAGTGTGCTACATCTCACACACTTTCCCCAGAGTGCTACGTCTCACACACGTTCCCCAGTGTGCTACATCTCACACACTTTCCCCAGAGTGCTACATCTCACACACTTTCCCCACTGTGCTACATCTCACACACTTTCCCCACTGTGCTACATCTCACACACTTTCCCCACTGTGCTACATCTCACACACTTTCCCCACTGTGCTACATCTCACACACTTTCCCCACTGTGCTACATCTCACATACTTTCCCCAGAGTGCTACACTTCACACACTTTCCCAAGTGTGCTACATCTCACACACTTTCCCCAGAGTGCTACGTCTCACACACGTTCCCCAGAGTGCTACATCTCACACACTTTCCCCAGAGTGCTACGTCTCACACACGTTCCCCAGTGTGCTACATCTCACACACTTTCCCCAGAGTGCTACATCTCACACACTTTCCCCACTGTGCTACATCTCACACACTTTCCCCAGAGTGCTACACTTCACACACTTTCCCAAGTGTGCTACATCTCACACACTTTCCCCAGAGTGCTACGTCTCACACACGTTCCCCAGTGTGCTACATCTCACACACTTTCCCCAGAGTGCTATACCTCACACACTTTCCCCAGTGTGCTACATCTCACAGACTTTCCCCAGAGTGCTACTCCTCACACACTTTCCCCAGAGTGCTACATCTCACGCACTTTCCCCAGAGTGCTAAATCTCACACACTTTCCCCACTGTGCTACATCTCACACACTTTCCCCACTGTGCTACATCTCACACACTTTCCCCACTGTGCTACATCTCACACACTTTCCCCACTGTGCTACATCTCACATACTTTCCCCAGAGTGCTACACTTCACACACTTTCCCAAGTGTGCTACATCTCACACACTTTCCCCAGAGTGCTACGTCTCACACACGTTCCCCAGAGTGCTACATCTCACACACTTTCCCCAGAGTGCTACGTCTCACACACGTTCCCCAGTGTGCTACATCTCACACACTTTCCCCAGAGTGCTACATCTCACACACTTTCCCCACTGTGCTACATCTCACACACTTTCCCCAGAGTGCTACACTTCACACACTTTCCCAAGTGTGCTACATCTCACACACTTTCCCCAGAGTGCTACGTCTCACACACGTTCCCCAGTGTGCTACATCTCACACACTTTCCCCAGAGTGCTATACCTCACACACTTTCCCCAGTGTGCTACATCTCACAGACTTTCCCCAGAGTGCTACTCCTCACACACTTTCCCCAGAGTGCTGCACCTCACACACTTAGCTCAGTGTGCTACATCTCACACACTTTCCCCAGTGTGTGTCATCTCACACACTTTCCCCAGAGTGCTACATCTCACACACTTTCCCCACTGTGCTACATCTCACACACTTTCCCCAGAGTGCTACACTTCACACACTTTCCCAAGTGTGCTACATCTCACACACTTTCCCCAGAGTGATACGTCTCACACACGTTCCCCAGTGTGCTACATCTCACACACTTTCCCCAGTGCTACACCTCACACACTTTCCCCAGTGTGCTACATCTCACACACTTTCCCCAGAGTGCTACACCTCACAGACTTTCCCCAGAGTGCTACTCCTCACACACATTCCCCAGAGTGCTGCAACTCACACGCTTTCCCCAGTGTGTGTCACCTCACACACTTTCCCCAGAGTGCTACATCTCACACACTTTCCCCAGTGTGCAACATCTCACACACTTTCCCCAGTGTGCTACATCTCATACACTTTCCCCAGAGTGCTACATCTCACACACTTTCCCCAGAGTGCTACACCTCACACACTTTCCCCAGTGTGCTACATCTCACACACTTTCCCCAGTGTGCTACATCTCACACACTTTCCCCAGAGTGCTACACCTCACACACTTTCCCCAGAGTGCAACCTCACATACTTTCCCCAGAGTGCTACATTTCACACACTTTCCCCAGAGTGCTACATCGCACACACTTTCCCCAGAGTGCTACATCTCACACACTTTCCCCAGAGTGCTACATCTCACACACTTTCCCCAGTGTGCTACATCTCACACACTTTCCCCAGAGTGCTACATCTCACACACTTTCCCCAGAGTGCTACATCTCACACACTTTCCCCAGTGTGCTACATCTCACACACTTTCCCCAGAGTGCTACATCGCACACACTTTCCCCAGTGTGCTACATCTCACACACTTTCTCCAGTGTGCTACACCTCACACACTTTACCCAGTGTGCTACATCTCACACACTTTCCCAGAGTGCTACATCTCACACACTTTCCCCAGTGTGCTCCATCTCACACACTTTCCCAGAGTGCTACATATCACACACGTTCCCCAGTGTGCTACATCTCACACACTTTCCCAGAGTGCTACACCTCACACATTTTCCCAGAGTGCTACATCTCACACAATTTCCCCAGTGTGCTACATCTCACACACTTTCCCAGAGTGCTACACCTCACACACTTTCCCCAGTGTGCTACATCTTACATACTTTCCCCAGAATGCTACACCTCACACACTTTCCCCTGAGTGCTACATCTCACACACTTTCCCCAGTGTGCTCCACCCCACACACTTTCCCCAGAGTGCTACATCTCACACACTTTCCCCAGAGTGCTACACCTCACACACTTTCCCCAGTGAACTAAATCTCACACACTTTCCCCAGAGTGCTACATCTCACACACTTTCCCCAGAGTGCTACATCTTACATACTTTCCCCAGAATGCTACACCTCACACACTTTCCCCTGAGTGCTACATCTCACACACTTTCCCCAGTGTGCTCCACCCCACACACTTTCCCCAGAGTGCTACATCTCACACACTTTCCCCAGAGTGCTACACCTCACACACTTTCCCCAGTGAACTAAATCTCACACACTTTCCCCAGAGTGCTACATCTCACACACTTTCCCCAGAGTGCTACACCTCACACACTTTCCCCAGTGTGCTACATCTCACACACTTTCCCCAGAGTGCTACATCTCACACACTTTCCCCAGAGTGCTACATCTCACACACTTTCCCCAGAGTGCTACATCTCCCACACTTTCCCCCGAGTGCTACACCTCACACACTTTCCCCAGAGTGCTACATCTCACATACTTTCCCCAGAATGCTACACCTCACACACTTTCCCCTGAGTGCGACATCTCACACACTTTCCCCAGAGTGCTACATCTCACACACTTTCCCCAGAGTGCTACATCTCACACACTTTCCCCAGAGTGCTACATCTCACACACTTTCCCCAGAGTTCTACATCTCACACACTTTCCCGAGTGTGCTACACCTCACACACATTCCCCAGTGTGCTACATCTCACACACTTTCCCCAGTGTGCTACATCTCACACACTTTCCCCAGAGTGCTACACCTCACACACTTTCCCCAGTGTGCTACATCTCACACACTTTCCCCAGAGTGCTACATCTCCCACACTTTCCCCAGAGTGCTACACCTCACACACTTTCCCCAGTGTGCTACACCTCACACACTTTCCCCAGAGTGCGACATCTCACACACTTTCCCCAGTGTGCTACACCTCACACACTTTCCCCAGAGTGCTACATCTCACACACTTTCCCCAGTGTGCTACATCTCACACACTTTCCCCAGAGTGCTACACCTCACACACTTTCCCCAGTGTGCTACATCTCACACACTTTCCCCAGAGTGCTATATCTCCCACACTTTCCCCAGAGTGCTACACCTCACACACTTTCCCCAGTGTGCTACACCTCACACACTTTCCCCAGAGTGCTACATCTCACACACTTTCCCCAGAGTGCTACACCTCACACACTTTCCCCAGAGTGCTACATCTCACACACTTTCCCCAGAGTGCTAAATCTCACACACTTTCCCCAGTGTGCTACATCTCACACACTTTCCCCAGAGTGCTACATCTCACACACTTTCCGCAGTGTGCTACATCTCACAGACTTTCCCCAGAGTGCTACATCTCACAGACTTACCCCAGAGTGCTACATCTCACACACTTTCCGCAGTGTGCTACATCTCACAGACTTTCCCCAGAGTGCTACATCTCACACACTTTCCGCAGTGTGCTACATCTCACACACTTTCCCCACTGTGCTACATCTCACACACTTTCCCCACTGTGCTACATCTCACACACTTTCCCCACTGTGCTACATCTCACACACTTTCCCCAGAGTGCTACACTTCACACACTTTCCCAAGTGTGCTACATCTCACACACTTTCCCCAGAGTGCTACGTCTCACACACGTTCCCCAGTGTGCTACATCTCACACACTTTCCCCAGAGTGCTACATCTCACACACTTTCCCCACTGTGCTACATCTCACACACTTTCCCCACTGTGCTACATCTCACACACTTTCCCCACTGTGCTACATCTCACACACTTTCCCCAGAGTGCTACACTTCACACACTTTCCCAAGTGTGCTACATCTCACACACTTTCCCCAGAGTGCTACGTCTCACACACGTTCCCCAGAGTGCTACATCTCACACACTTTCCCCAGAGTGCTACGTCTCACACACGTTCCCCAGTGTGCTACATCTCACACACTTTCCCCAGAGTGCTACATCTCACACACTTTCCCCACTGTGCTACATCTCACACACTTTCCCCAGAGTGCTACACTTCACACACTTTCCCAAGTGTGCTACATCTCACACACTTTCCCCAGAGTGCTACGTCTCACACACGTTCCCCAGTGTGCTACATCTCACACACTTTCCCCAGAGTGCTACACCTCACACACTTTCCCCAGTGTGCTACATCTCACAGACTTTCCCCAGAGTGCTACTCCTCACACACTTTCCCCAGAGTGCTGCACCTCACACACTTACCTCAGTGTGCTACATCTCACACACTTTCCCCAGTGTGTGTCATCTCACACACTTTCCCCAGAGTGCTACATCTCACACACTTTCCCCACTGTGCTACATCTCACACACTTTCCCCAGAGTGCTACACTTCACACACTTTCCCAAGTGTGCTACATCTCACACACTTTCCCCAGAGTGCTACGTCTCACACACGTTCCCCAGTGTGCTACATCTCACACACTTTCCCCAGTGCTACACCTCACACACTTTCCCCAGTGTGCTACATCTCACACACTTTCCCCAGAGTGCTACACCTCACAGACTTTCCCCAGAGTGCTACTCCTCACACACATTCCCCAGAGTGCTGCAACTCACACGCTTTCCCCAGTGTGTGTCACCTCACACACTTTCCCCAGAGTGCTACATCTCACACACTTTCCCCAGTGTGCAACATCTCACACACTTTCCCCAGTGTGCTACATCTCATACACTTTCCCCAGAGTGCTACATCTCACACACTTTCCCCAGAGTGCTACACCTCACACACTTTCCCCAGTGTGCTACATCTCACACACTTTCCCCAGTGTGCTACATCTCACACACTTTCCCCAGAGTGCTACACCTCACACACTTTCCCCAGAGTGCAACCTCACATACTTTCCCCAGAGTGCTACATTTCACACACTTTCCCCAGAGTGCTACATCGCACACACTTTCCCCAGAGTGCTACATCTCACACACTTTCCCCAGAGTGCTACATCTCACACACTTTCCCCAGTGTGCTACATCTCACACACTTTCCCCAGAGTGCTACATCTCACACACTTTCCCCAGAGTGCTACATCTCACACACTTTCCCCAGTGTGCTACATCTCACACACTTTCCCCAGAGTGCTACATCGCACACACTTTCCCCAGTGTGCTACATCTCACACACTTTCTCCACTGTGCTACACCTCACACACTGTACCCAGTGTGCTACATCTCACACACTTTCCCAGAGTGCTACATCTCACACACTTTCCCCAGTGTGCTCCATCTCACACACTTTCCCAGAGTGCTACATCTCACACACTTTCCCCAGTGTGCTACATCTCACACACTTTCCCAGAGTGCTACACCTCACACACTTTCCCCAGAGTGCTACATCTCACACACTTTCCCCAGTGTGCTACATCTCACACACTTTCCCAGAGTGCTACATCTCACATACTTTCCCCAGAATGCTACACCTCACACACTTTCCCCAGAGTGCTACATCTCACACACTTTCCCCAGTGTGCTCCACCACACACACTTTCCCCAGAGTGCTACATCTCACACACTTTCCCCAGAGTGCTACACCTCACACACTTTCCCCAGTGAACTAAATCTCACACACTTTCCCCAGTGTGCTACATCTCACATACTTTCCCCAGAATGCTACACCTCACACACTTTCCCCTGAGTGCTACATCTCACACACTTTCCCCAGTGTGCTCCACCCCACACACTTTCCCCAGAGTGCTACATCTCACACACTTTCCCCAGAGTGCTACACCTCACACACTTTCCCCAGTGAACTAAATCTCACACACTTTCCCCAGAGTGCTACATCTCACACACTTTCCCCAGAGTGCTACACCTCACACACTTTCCCCAGTGTGCTACATCTCACACACTTTCCCCAGAGTGCTACATCTCACACACTTTCCCCAGAGTGCTACATCTCACACACTTTCCCCAGAGTGCTACATCTCCCACACTTTCCCCCGAGTGCTACACCTCACACACTTTCCCCAGAGTGCTACATCTCACATACTTTCCCCAGAATGCTACACCTCACACACTTTCCCCTGAGTGCGACATCTCACACACTTTCCCCAGAGTGCTACATCTCACACACTTTCCCCAGAGTGCTACATCTCACACACTTTCCCCAGAGTGCTACATCTCACACACTTTCCCCAGAGTTCTACATCTCACACACTTTCCCGAGTGTGCTACACCTCACACACATTCCCCAGTGTGCTACATCTCACACACTTTCCCCAGTGTGCTACATCTCACACACTTTCCCCAGAGTGCTACACCTCACACACTTTCCCCAGTGTGCTACATCTCACACACTTTCCCCAGAGTGCTACATCTCCCACACTTTCCCCAGAGTGCTACACCTCACACACTTTCCCCAGTGTGCTACACCTCACACACTTTCCCCAGAGTGCGACATCTCACACACTTTCCCCAGTGTGCTACACCTCACACACTTTCCCCAGAGTGCTACATCTCACACACTTTCCCCAGTGTGCTACATCTCACACACTTTCCCCAGAGTGCTACACCTCACACACTTTCCCCAGTGTGCTACATCTCACACACTTTCCCCAGAGTGCTATATCTCCCACACTTTCCCCAGAGTGCTACACCTCACACACTTTCCCCAGTGTGCTACACCTCACACACTTTCCCCAGAGTGCTACATCTCACACACTTTCCCCAGAGTGCTACACCTCACACACTTTCCCCAGAGTGCTACATCTCACACACTTTCCCCAGAGTGCTAAATCTCACACACTTTCCCCAGTGTGCTACATCTCACACACTTTCCCCAGAGTGCTACATCTCACACACTTTCCGCAGTGTGCTACATCTCACAGACTTTCCCCAGAGTGCTACATCTCACAGACTTACCCCAGAGTGCTACATCTCACACACTTTCCGCAGTGTGCTACATCTCACAGACTTTCCCCAGAGTGCTACATCTCACACACTTTCCGCAGTGTGCTACATCTCACACACTTTCCCCACTGTGCTACATCTCACACACTTTCCCCACTGTGCTACATCTCACACACTTTCCCCACTGTGCTACATCTCACACACTTTCCCCAGAGTGCTACACTTCACACACTTTCCCAAGTGTGCTACATCTCACACACTTTCCCCAGAGTGCTACGTCTCACACACGTTCCCCAGTGTGCTACATCTCACACACTTTCCCCAGAGTGCTACATCTCACACACTTTCCCCACTGTGCTACATCTCACACACTTTCCCCACTGTGCTACATCTCACACACTTTCCCCACTGTGCTACATCTCACACACTTTCCCCAGAGTGCTACACTTCACACACTTTCCCAAGTGTGCTACATCTCACACACTTTCCCCAGAGTGCTACGTCTCACACACGTTCCCCAGAGTGCTACATCTCACACACTTTCCCCAGAGTGCTACGTCTCACACACGTTCCCCAGTGTGCTACATCTCACACACTTTCCCCAGAGTGCTACATCTCACACACTTTCCCCACTGTGCTACATCTCACACACTTTCCCCAGAGTGCTACACTTCACACACTTTCCCAAGTGTGCTACATCTCACACACTTTCCCCAGAGTGCTACGTCTCACACACGTTCCCCAGTGTGCTACATCTCACACACTTTCCCCAGAGTGCTACACCTCACACACTTTCCCCAGTGTGCTACATCTCACAGACTTTCCCCAGAGTGCTACTCCTCACACACTTTCCCCAGAGTGCTGCACCTCACACACTTACCTCAGTGTGCTACATCTCACACACTTTCCCCAGTGTGTGTCATCTCACACACTTTCCCCAGAGTGCTACATCTCACACACTTTCCCCACTGTGCTACATCTCACACACTTTCCCCAGAGTGCTACACTTCACACACTTTCCCAAGTGTGCTACATCTCACACACTTTCCCCAGAGTGCTACGTCTCACACACGTTCCCCAGTGTGCTACATCTCACACACTTTCCCCAGTGCTACACCTCACACACTTTCCCCAGTGTGCTACATCTCACACACTTTCCCCAGAGTGCTACACCTCACAGACTTTCCCCAGAGTGCTACTCCTCACACACATTCCCCAGAGTGCTGCAACTCACACGCTTTCCCCAGTGTGTGTCACCTCACACACTTTCCCCAGAGTGCTACATCTCACACACTTTCCCCAGTGTGCAACATCTCACACACTTTCCCCAGTGTGCTACATCTCATACACTTTCCCCAGAGTGCTACATCTCACACACTTTCCCCAGAGTGCTACACCTCACACACTTTCCCCAGTGTGCTACATCTCACACACTTTCCCCAGTGTGCTACATCTCACACACTTTCCCCAGAGTGCTACACCTCACACACTTTCCCCAGAGTGCAACCTCACATACTTTCCCCAGAGTGCTACATTTCACACACTTTCCCCAGAGTGCTACATCGCACACACTTTCCCCAGAGTGCTACATCTCACACACTTTCCCCAGAGTGCTACATCTCACACACTTTCCCCAGTGTGCTACATCTCACACACTTTCCCCAGAGTGCTACATCTCACACACTTTCCCCAGAGTGCTACATCTCACACACTTTCCCCAGTGTGCTACATCTCACACACTTTCCCCAGAGTGCTACATCGCACACACTTTCCCCAGTGTGCTACATCTCACACACTTTCTCCACTGTGCTACACCTCACACACTGTACCCAGTGTGCTACATCTCACACACTTTCCCAGAGTGCTACATCTCACACACTTTCCCCAGTGTGCTCCATCTCACACACTTTCCCAGAGTGCTACATCTCACACACTTTCCCCAGTGTGCTACATCTCACACACTTTCCCAGAGTGCTACACCTCACACACTTTCCCCAGAGTGCTACATCTCACACACTTTCCCCAGTGTGCTACATCTCACACACTTTCCCAGAGTGCTACATCTCACATACTTTCCCCAGAATGCTACACCTCACACACTTTCCCCAGAGTGCTACATCTCACACACTTTCCCCAGTGTGCTCCACCACACACACTTTCCCCAGAGTGCTACATCTCACACACTTTCCCCAGAGTGCTACACCTCACACACTTTCCCCAGTGAACTAAATCTCACACACTTTCCCCAGTGTGCTACATCTCACATACTTTCCCCAGAATGCTACACCTCACACACTTTCCCCTGAGTGCTACATCTCACACACTTTCCCCAGTGTGCTCCACCCCACACACTTTCCCCAGAGTGCTACATCTCACACACTTTCCCCAGAGTGCTACACCTCACACACTTTCCCCAGTGAACTAAATCTCACACACTTTCCCCAGAGTGCTACATCTCACATACTTTCCCCAGAGTGCTACATTTCACACAATTTCCCCAGAGTGCTACATCTCACACACTTTCCCCAGAGTGCTACACCTCACACACTTTCCCCAGTGAACTAAATCTCACACACTTTCCCCAGAGTGCGACATCTCACACACTTTCCCCAGTGTGCTACACCTCAGACACTTTTCCCAGTGTGCTACATCTCACACACGTTCCCCAGAGTGCTACATCTCACACACTTTCCCCAGAGTGCTACACCTCACACACCTTCCTCAGGGTGCTACACCTCACACACTTTCCCCAGTGTGCTACATCTCACACACTTTCCCCAGAGTGCTACATCTCACACACTTTCCCCAGAGTGCGAAATCTCACACACTTTCCCCAGTGTGCTACACCTCACACACTTTCCCCAGTGTGCTACATCTCACACACTTTCCCCACTGTGCTACATCTCACACACTTTCCCCAGAGTGCTACATCTCACACACTTTCCCCAGTGTGCTACACCTCACACACTTTCCCCAGTGTGCTACATCTCACACACTTTCCCCAGTGTGCTACATCTCACACACTTTCCTCAGAGTGCTACATCTCACAGACTTTCCCCAGAGTGCTACACCTCACACACTTTCCCCAGTGTGCTACATCTCACACACTTTCCCCAGTGTGCTACATCTCACACACTTTCCCCAGTGTGCTACATCTCACACACTTTCCCCAGTGTGCTACATCTCACACACTTTCCCCAGTGTGCTACATCTCACACACTTTCCCCAGAGTGCTACACCTCACACACTTTCCCCAGAGTGCAACCTCACACACTTTCCCCAGAGTGCTACATCGCACACACTTTCCCCAGAGTGCTACATCTCACACACTTTCCCCAGTGTGCTACATCTCACACACTTTCCCCAGTGTGCTACATCTCACACACTTTCCCCAGAGTGCTACACCTCACACACTTTCCCCAGAGTGCAACCTCACACACTTTCCCCAGAGTGCTACATCGCACACACTTTCCCCAGAGTGCTACATCTCACACACTTTCCCCAGAGTGCTACATCTCACACACTTTCTCCAGTGTGCTACACCTCACACACTTTACCCAGTGTGCTACATCGCACACACTTTCCCAGAGTGCTACATCTCACACACTTTCCCCAGTGTGCTACATCTCACACACTTTCCCAGAGTGCTACATCTCACATACTTTCCCCAGAATGCTACACCTCACACACTTTCCCCTGAGTGCTACACCTCACACACCTTCCTCAGGGTGCTACACCTCACACACTTTCCCCAGTGTGCTACATCTCATACACTTTCCCCAGAGTGCTACATCTCACACACTTTCCCCAGAGTGCTACACCTCACACACTTTCCCCAGTGTGCTACATCTCACACACTTTCCCCAGTGTGCTACATCTCACACACTTTCCCCAGAGTGCTACACCTCACACACTTTCCCCAGAGTGCAACCTCACATACTTTCCCCAGAGTGCTACATTTCACACACTTTCCCCAGAGTGCTACATCGCACACACTTTCCCCAGAGTGCTACATCTCACACACTTTCCCCAGAGTGCTACATCTCACACACTTTCCCCAGTGTGCTACATCTCACACACTTTCCCCAGAGTGCTACATCTCACACACTTTCCCCAGAGTGCTACATCTCACACACTTTCCCCAGTGTGCTACATCTCACACACTTTCCCCAGAGTGCTACATCGCACACACTTTCCCCAGTGTGCTACATCTCACACACTTTCTCCAGTGTGCTACACCTCACACACTTTACCCAGTGTGCTACATCTCACACACTTTCCCAGAGTGCTACATCTCACACACTTTCCCCAGTGTGCTCCATCTCACACACTTTCCCAGAGTGCTACATCTCACACACTTTCCCCAGTGTGCTACATCTCACACACTTTCCCAGAGTGCTACACCTCACACACTTTCCCCAGAGTGCTACATCTCACACACTTTCCCCAGTGTGCTACATCTCACACACTTTCCCAGAGTGCTACATCTCACATACTTTCCCCAGAATGCTACACCTCACACACTTTCCCCAGAGTGCTACATCTCACACACTTTCCCCAGTGTGCTCCACCACACACACTTTCCCCAGAGTGCTACATCTCACACACTTTCCCCAGAGTGCTACACCTCACACACTTTCCCCAGTGAACTAAATCTCACACACTTTCCCCAGTGTGCTACATCTCACATACTTTCCCCAGAATGCTACACCTCACACACTTTCCCCTGAGTGCTACATCTCACACACTTTCCCCAGTGTGCTCCACCCCACACACTTTCCCCAGAGTGCTACATCTCACACACTTTCCCCAGAGTGCTACACCTCACACACTTTCCCCAGTGAACTAAATCTCACACACTTTCCCCAGAGTGCTACATCTCACATACTTTCCCCAGAGTGCTACATTTCACACAATTTCCCCAGAGTGCTACATCTCACACACTTTCCCCAGAGTGCTACACCTCACACACTTTCCCCAGTGAACTAAATCTCACACACTTTCCCCAGAGTGCGACATCTCACATACTTTCCCCAGTGTGCTACACCTCAGACACTTTTCCCAGTGTGCTACATCTCACACACTTTCCCCAGAGTGCTACATCTCACACACTTTCCCCAGAGTGCTACACCTCACACACCTTCCTCAGGGTGCTACACCTCACACACTTTCCCCAGTGTGCTACATCTCACACACTTTCCCCAGAGTGCTACATCTCACACACTTTCCCCAGAGTGCGAAATCTCACACACTTTCCCCAGTGTGCTACACCTCACACACTTTCCCCAGTGTGCTACATCTCACACACTTTCCCCACTGTGCTACATCTCACACACTTTCCCCAGAGTGCTACATCTCACACACTTTCCCCAGTGTGCTACACCTCACACACTTTCCCCAGTGTGCTACATCTCACACACTTTCCCCAGTGTGCTACATCTCACACACTTTCCTCAGAGTGCTACATCTCACAGACTTTCCCCAGAGTGCTACACCTCACACACTTTCCCCAGTGTGCTACATCTCACACACTTTCCCCAGTGTGCTACATCTCACACACTTTCCCCAGTGTGCTACATCTCACACACTTTCCCCAGTGTGCTACATCTCACACACTTTCCCCAGTGTGCTACATCTCACACACTTTCCCCAGAGTGCTACACCTCACACACTTTCCCCAGAGTGCAACCTCACACACTTTCCCCAGAGTGCTACATCGCACACACTTTCCCCAGAGTGCTACATCTCACACACTTTCCCCAGTGTGCTACATCTCACACACTTTCCCCAGTGTGCTACATCTCACACACTTTCCCCAGAGTGCTACACCTCACACACTTTCCCCAGAGTGCAACCTCACACACTTTCCCCAGAGTGCTACATCGCACACACTTTCCCCAGAGTGCTACATCTCACACACTTTCCCCAGAGTGCTACATCTCACACACTTTCTCCAGTGTGCTACACCTCACACACTTTACCCAGTGTGCTACATCGCACACACTTTCCCAGAGTGCTACATCTCACACACTTTCCCCAGTGTGCTACATCTCACGCACTTTCCCAGAGTGCTACATCTCACACACTTTCCCCAGTGTGCTACATCTCACACACTTTCCCAGAGTGCTACATCTCACATACTTTCCCCAGAATGCTACACCTCACACACTTTCCCCTGAGTGCGACATCTCACGCACTTTCCCCAGAGTGCTACACCTCACACACTTTCCCCTGAGTGCGACATCTCACACACTTTCCCCAGTGTGCTACACCTCAGACACTTTCCCCAGTGTGCTACATCTCACACACTTTCCCCAGAGTGCTACACCTCACACACCTTCCCCAGGGTGCTACACCTCACACACTTTCCCCAGCGTGCTACATCTCACACACTTTCCCAGAGTGCTACATCTCACACACTTTCCCCAGTGTGCTACATCTCATACACTTTCCCCAGTGTGCTACACCTCACACACTTTCCCCAGAGTGCTACATCTCACACACTTTCCCCAGTGTGCTACATCTCACACACTTTCCCCAGAGTGCTACACCTCACACACTTTCCCCAGTGTGCTACATCTCACACACTTTCCCCAGAGTGCTACATCTCCCACACTTTCCCCAGAGTGCTACACCTCACACACTTTCCCCAGTGTGCTACACCTCACACACTTTCCCCAGAGTGCTACATCTCACACACTTTCCCCAGAGTGCTACATCTCACACACTTTCCCCAGAGTGCTACACCTCACACACTTTCCCCAGTGTGCTACATCTCACACACTTTCCCCAGAGTGCTACACCTCACACACTTTCCCCAGTGTGCTACACCTCACACACTTTCCCCAGAGGGCTACATCTCACACACTTTCCCCAGAGTGCTACATCTCACACACTTTCCCCAGAGTGCTACACCTCACACACTTTCCCCAGTGTGCTACATCTCACACACTTTCCCCAGAGTGCTACATCTCACACACTTTCCCCAGAGTGCTACACCTCACACACTTTCCCCAGTGTGCTACATCTCACACACTTTCCCCAGTGTGCTATATCTCACACACTTTCCCCAGAGTGCTCCATCTCACACACTTTCCGCAGTGTGCTACATCTCACACACTTTCCCCAGAGTGCTACATCTCACAGACTTTCCCCAGAGTGCTACATCTCACACACTTTCCCCACTGTGCTACATCTCACACACTTTCCCCAGAGTGCTACACTTCACACACTTTCCCAAGTGTGCTACATCTCACACACTTTCCCCAGAGTGCTACGTCTCACACACGTTCCCCAGTGTGCTACATCTCACACACTTTCCCCAGAGTGCTACACCTCACACACTTTCCCCAGTGTGCTACATCTCACACACTTTCCCCAGAGTGCTACACCTCACAGACTTTCCCCAGAGTGCTACTCCTCACACACTTTCCCCAGAGTGCTGCACCTCACACACTTACCTCAGTGTGCTATATCTCTCACACTTTCACCAGAGTGCTGCACCTCACACACTTTCCCCAGTGTGTGTCATCTCACACACTTTCCCCAGAGTGCTACATCTCACACACTTTCCCCAGAGTGCTAAATCTCACACACTTTCCCCAGAGTGCTACATCTCACACACTTTCCGCAGTGTGCTACATCTCACAGACTTTCCCCAGAGTGCTACATCTCACACACTTTCCCCAGAGTGCTACATCTCACACACTTTCCCCACTGTGCTACATCTCACACACCTTCCCCAGAGTGCTACACTTCACACACTTTCCGAAGTGTGCTACATCTCACACACTTTCCCCAGAGTGCTACGTCTCACACACGTTCCCCAGTGTGCTACACCTCACACACTTTCCCCAGAGTGCGACATCTCACACACTTTCCCCACTGTGCTACATCTCACACACCTTCCCCAGAGTGCTACACTTCACACACTTTCCGAAGTGTGCTACATCTCACACACTTTCCCCAGAGTGCTCATCTCACACACTTTCCCCAGAGTGCTACACCTCACACACATTCCCCAGTGTGCTACATCTCACAGACTTTCCCCAGAGAGCTACTCCTCACACACTTTCCCCAGAGTGCTGCACCTCACACACTTACCTCAGTGTGCTACATCTCACACATTTTCCCCAGAGTGCTACACTTCACACACTTTCCCAAGTGTGCTACATCTCACACACTTTCCCCAGAGTGCTACGTCTCACACACGTTCCCCAGTGTGCTACATCTCACACACTTTCCCCAGAGTCCTACACCTCACACACTTTCCCCAGTGTGCTACATCTCACACACTTTCCCCAGAGTGCTACACCTCACAGACTTTCCCCAGAGTGCTACTCCTCACACACATTCCCCAGAGTGCTGCAACTCACACACTTTCCCCAGTGTGTGTCACCTCACACACTTTCCCCAGAGTGCTACATCTCACACACTTTCCCCAGTGTGCTACACCTCACACACTGTCCCCAGTGTGCTACATCTCACACACTTTCCCCAGACTGCTACATCTCACACACTTTCCCCAGAGTGCTACATCTCACACACTTTCCCCAGAGTGCTACACCTCACACACTTTCCCCAGTGTGCTACATCTCACACACTTTCCCCAGTGTGCTACATCTCACACACTTTCCCCAGTGTGCTACATCTCACACACTTTCCCCAGAGTGCTACACCTCACACACTTTCCCCAGTGTGCTACATCTCACACACTTTCCCCAGTGTGCTACATCTCACACACTTTCCCCAGAGTGCTACACCTCACACCCTTTCCCCAGAGTGCAACCTCACATACTTTCCCCAGAGTGCTACATTTCACACACTTTCCCCAGAGTGCTACATCGCACACATTTTCCCCAGAGTGCTACATCTCACACACTTTCCCCAGAGTGCTACATCTCACACACTTTCCCCAGTGTGCTACATCTCACACACTTTCCCCAGAGTGCTACATCTCACACACTTTCTCCAGTGTGCTACACCTCACACACTTTACCCAGTGTGCTACATCTCACACACTTTCCCAGAGTGCTACATCTCACACACTTTCCCCAGTGTGCTACATCTCACACACTTTCCCAGAGTGCTACATATCACACACTTTCCCCAGTGTGCTACATCTTACATACTTTCCCCAGAATGCTACACCTCACACACTTTCCCCTGAGTGCTACATCTCACAAACTTTCCCCAGTGTGCTCCACCCCACACACGTTCCCCAGAGTGCTACATCTCACACACTTTCCCCAGAGTGCTACACCTCACACACTTTCCCCAGTGAACTAAATCTCACACACTTTCCCCAGAGTGCTACATCTCACACACTTTCCCCAGAGTGCTACACCTCACACACTTTCCCCAGTGAGCTAAATCTCACACACTTTCCCCAGAGTGCTACATCTCACACACTTTCCCCATAGTGCTAAATCTCACACACTTTCCCCAGTGTGCTACATCTCACACACTTTCCCCAGAGTGCTACATCTCACACACTTTCCCCAGAGTGCTACATCTCACACACTTTCCCCCGAGTGCTACACCTCACACACTTTCCCCAGAGTGCTACACTTCACACACTTTCCCAAGTGTGCTACATCTCACACACTTTCCCCAGAGTGCTACATCTCACACACTTTCCCCAGTGTGCTACATCTCACACACTTTCCCCAGTGTGCTACATCTCACACACCTTCCCCAGAGTGCTACATATCACACACTTTCCTCAGAGTGCTACACCTCGCACACTTTCCCCAGTGTGCTACATCTCACACACTTTCCCCAGTGTGCAACATCTCACACACTTTCCCAGAGTGCTACATCTCACATACTTTCGCCAGAATGCTACACCTCACACACTTTCCCCTGAGTGCTACATCTCACACACTTTCCGCAGACTGCTACACCTCACACACTTTCCCCAGAGAGCTAAATCTCACACACTTTCCCCAGAGTGCTACATCTCACACACTTTCCCCAGAGTGCTACACCTCACACACTTTCCCCAGTGAGCTAAATCTCACACACTTTCCCCAGAGTGCTACATCTCACACACTTTCCCCAGAGTGCTACATCTCACACACTTTCCACAGTGTGCTACACCTCACACACTTTCCCCAGAGTGCTACATCTCACACACTTTCCCCAGAGTGCTACACCTCACACACTTTCCCCAGTGTGCTACACCTCACACACTTTCCCCAGATTGCTACACTTCACACACTTTCCCAAGTGTGCTACATCTCACACACTTTCCCCAGAGTGCTCCATCTCACACACTTTCCCCAGTATGCTACATCTCACACACTTTCCCCAGAGTGCTACACCTCACACACTTTCCCCAGAGTGCTACACCTCACACACTTTCCCCAGAGTGCAACCTCACAGACTTTCCCCAGAGTGCTACATTTCACACACTTTCCCCAGAGTGCTACATCGCACACACTTTCCCCAGAGTGCTACATCTCACACACTTGCCCCAGAGTGCTACATCTCACACACTTTCCCAGAGTGCTACATCTCACACACTTTCCCCAGTGTGCAACATCTCACACACTTTCCCAGAGTGCTACATCTCACATACTTTCCCCAGAATGCTACACCTCACACACTTTCCCCTGAGTGCGACATCTCACACACTTTCCCCAGAGTGCTACATCTCACACACTTTCCCCAGAGTGCTACATCTCACACACTTTCCCCAGAGTGCTACATCTCACACACTTTCCCCAGAGTTCTACATCTCACACACTTTCCCCAGTGTGCTACACCTCACACACTTTCCCCAGTGTGCTACGTCTCACACACTTTCCCCAGTGTGCTACATCTCACACACTTTCCCCAGAGTGCTACACCTCACACACTTTCCCCAGTGTGCTACATCTCACACACTTTCCCCAGAGTGCTACATCTCCCACACTTTCCCCAGAGTGCTACACCTCACACACTTTCCCCAGTGTGCTACACCTCACACACTTTCCCCAGAGTGCGACATCTCACACACTTTCCCCAGAGTGCTACACCTCACACACTTTCCCCAGTGTGCTACATCTCACACACTTTCCCCAGAGTGCTACATCTCACGCACTTTCCCCAGAGTGCTAAATCTCACACACTTTCCCCAGTGTGCTACATCTCACACACTTTCCCCAGAGTGCTACATCTCACACACTTTCCGCAGTGTGCTACATCTCACAGACTTTCCCCAGAGTGCTACATCTCACAGACTTTCCCCAGTGTGCTACACCTCACACACTGTCCCCAGTGTGCTACATCTCACACACTTTCCCCAGACTGCTACATCTCACACACTTTCCCCAGAGTGCTACATCTCACACACTTTCCCCAGAGTGCTACACCTCACACACTTTCCCCAGTGTGCTACATCTCACACACTTTCCCCAGTGTGCTACATCTCACACACTTTCCCCAGTGTGCTACATCTCACACACTTTCCCCAGAGTGCTACACCTCACACACTTTCCCCAGTGTGCTACATCTCACACACTTTCCCCAGTGTGCTACATCTCACACACTTTCCCCAGAGTGCTACACCTCACACCCTTTCCCCAGAGTGCAACCTCACATACTTTCCCCAGAGTGCTACATTTCACACACTTTCCCCAGAGTGCTACATCGCACACATTTTCCCCAGAGTGCTACATCTCACACACTTTCCCCAGAGTGCTACATCTCACACACTTTCCCCAGTGTGCTACATCTCACACACTTTCCCCAGAGTGCTACACCTCACACACTTTCTCCAGTGTGCTACACCTCACACACTTTACCCAGTGTGCTACATCTCACACACTTTCCCAGAGTGCTACATCTCACACACTTTCCCCAGTGTGCTACATCTCACACACTTTCCCAGAGTGCTACATATCACACACTTCCCCAGTGTGCTACATCTCACACACTTTCCCAGAGTGCTACACCTCACACACTTTCCCCAGAGTGCTACATCTCACACACTTTCCCCAGTGTGCTACATCTCACACACTTTCCCAGAGTGCTACACCTCACACACTTTCCCCAGTGTGCTACATCTCACACACTTTCCCCAGAGTGCTCCACCCCACACACTTTCCCCAGTGTGCTACATCTCACACACTTTCCCCAGAGTGCTACACCTCACACACTTTCCCCAGTGAACTAAATCTCACACACTTTCCCCAGAGTGCTACATCTCACACACTTTCCCCAGAGTGCTACATCTTACATACTTTCCCCAGAATGCTACACCTCACACACTTTCCCCTGAGTGCTACATCTCACACACTTTCCCCAGTGTGCTCCACCCCACACACTTTCCCCAGAGTGCTACATCTCACACACTTTCCCCAGAGTGCTACACCTCACACACTTTCCCCAGTGAACTAAATCTCACACACTTTCCCCAGAGTGCTACATCTCACACACTTTCCCCAGAGTGCTACACCTCACACACTTTCCCCAGTGAGCTAAATCTCACACACTTTCCCCAGAGTGCTACATCTCACACACTTTCCCCATAGTGCTAAATCTCACACACTTTCCCCAGTGTGCTACATCTCACACACTTTCCCCAGAGTGCTACATCTCACACACTTTCCCCAGAGTGCTACATCTCCCACACTTTCCCCCGAGTGCTACACCTCACACACTTTCCCCAGAGTGCTACATCTCACATACTTACCCCAGAATGCTACACCTCACACACTTTCCCCTGAGTGCGACATTCTCACACACTTTCCCCAGAGTGCTACATCTCACACACTTTCCCCAGAGTGCTGCATCTCACATACTTTCCCCAGAGTGCTACATCTCACACACTTTCCCCAGAGTTCTACATCTCACACACTTTCCCGAGTGTGCTACACCTCACACACATTCCCCAGTGTGCTACATCTCACACACTTTCCCCAGTGTGCTACATCTCACACACTTTCCCCAGAGTGCTACACCTCACACACTTTCCCCAGTGTGCTACATCTCACACACTTTCCCCAGAGTGCTACATTTCCCACACTTTCCCCAGAGTGCTACACCTCACACACTTTCCCCAGTGTGCTACACCTCACACACTTTCCCCAGAGTGCGACATCTCACACACTTTCCCCAGAGTGCTACATCTCACACACTTTCCCCAGAGTGCTAAATCTCACACACTTTCCCCAGTGTGCTACATCTCACACACTTTCCCCAGAGTGCTACATCTCACACACTTTCCGCAGTGTGCTACATCTCACAGACTTTCCCCAGAGTGCTACACCTCACACACTTTCCGCAGTGTGCTACATCTCACAGACTTTCCCCAGAGTGCTACATCTCACACACTTTCCCCACTGTGCTACATCTCACACACTTTCCCCACTGTGCTACATCTCACACACTTTCCCCAGAGTGCTACACTTCACACACTTTCCCAACTGTGCTACATCTCACACACTTTCCCCAGAGTGCTACGTCTCACACACGTTCCCCAGTGTGCTACATCTCACACACTTTCCCCAGAGTGCTACACCTCACACACTTTCCCCAGTGTGCTACATCTCACAGACTTTCCCCAGAGTGCTACTCCTCACACACTTTCCCCAGAGTGCTGCACCTCACACACTTACCTCAGTGTGCTACATCTCACACACTTTCCCCAGTGTTTGTCATCTCACACACTTTCCCCAGAGTGCTACATCTCACACACTTTCCCCAGAGTGCTACATCTCACACACTTTCCCCAGAGTGCTACACCTCACACACTTTCCCCAGTGAACTAAATCTCACACACTTTCCCCAGAGTGCTACATCTCACACACTTTCCCCAGAGTGCTACACCTCACACACTTTCCCCAGTGAGCTAAATCTCACACACTTTCCCCAGAGTGCTACATCTCACACACTTTCCCCATAGTGCTAAATCTCACACACTTTCCCCAGTGTGCTACATCTCACACACTTTCCCCAGAGTGCTACATCTCACACACTTTCCCCAGAGTGCTACATCTCCCACACTTTCCCCCGAGTGCTACACCTCACACACTTTCCCCAGAGTGCTACATCTCACATACTTACCCCAGAATGCTACACCTCACACACTTTCCCCTGAGTGCGACATCTCACACACTTTCCCCAGAGTGCTACATCTCACACACTTTCCCCAGAGTGCTGCATCTCACACACTTTCCCCAGAGTGCTACATCTCACACACTTTCCCCAGAGTTCTACATCTCACACACTTTCCCGAGTGTGCTACACCTCACACACATTCCCCAGTGTGCTACATCTCACACACTTTCCCCAGTGTGCTACATCTCACACACTTTCCCCAGAGTGCTACACCTCACACACTTTCCCCAGTGTGCTACATCTCACACACTTTCCCCAGAGTGCTACATCTCCCACACTTTCCCCAGAGTGCTACACCTCACACACTTTCCCCAGTGTGCTACACCTCACACACTTTCCCCAGAGTGCGACATCTCACACACTTTCCCCAGAGTGCTACATCTCACACACTTTCCCCAGAGTGCTAAATCTCACACACTTTCCCCAGTGTGCTACATCTCACACACTTTCCCCAGAGTGCTACATCTCACACACTTTCCGCAGTGTTCTACATCTCACAGACTTTCCCCAGAGTGCTACATCTCACACACTTTCCGCAGTGTGCTACATCTCACAGACTTTCCCCAGAGTGCTACATCTCACACACTTTCCCCACTGTGCTACATCTCACACACTTTCCCCACTGTGCTACATCTCACACACTTTCCCCAGAGTGCTACACTTCACACACTTTCCCAACTGTGCTACATCTCACACACTTTCCCCAGAGTGCTACGTCTCACACACGTTCCCCAGTGTGCTACATCTCACACACTTTCCCCAGAGTGCTACACCTCACACACTTTCCCCAGTGTGCTACATCTCACAGACTTTCCCCAGAGTGCTACTCCTCACACACTTTCCCCAGAGTGCTGCACCTCACACACTTACCTCAGTGTGCTACATCTCACACACTTTCCCCAGTGTTTGTCATCTCACACACTTTCCCCAGAGTGCTACATCTCACACACTTTCCCCACTGTGCTACATCTCACACACTTTCCCCAGAGTGCTACACTTCACACACTTTCCCAAGTGTGCTACATCTCACACACTTTCCCCAGAGTGCTACGTCTCACACACGTTCCCCAGTGTGCTACATCTCACACACTTTCCCCAGAGTGCTACACCTCACACACTTTCCCCAGTGTGCTACATCTCACACACTTTCCCCAGAGTGCTACACCTCACAGACTTTCCCCAGAGTGCTACTCCTCACACACATTCCCCAGAGTGCTGCAACTCACACGCTTTCCCCAGTGTGTGTCACCTCACACACTTTCCCCAGAGTGCTACATCTCACACACTTTCCCCAGTGTGCTACATCTCACACAGTTTCCCCAGTGTGCTACATCTCATACACTTTCCCCAGAGTGCTACATCTCACACACTTTCCCCAGAGTGCTACACCTCACACACTTTCCCCAGTGTGCTACATCTCACACACTTTCCCCAGTGTGCTACATCTCACATACTTTCCCCAGAATGCTACACCTCACACACTTTCCCCTGAGTGCGACATCTCACACACTTTCCCCAGAGTGCTACATCTCACACACTTTCCCCAGAGTGCTACATCTCACACACTTTCCCCAGAGTGCTACATCTCACACACTTTCCCCAGAGTTCTACATCTCACACACTTTCCCCAGTGTGCTACACCTCACACACTTTCCCCAGTGTGCTACGTCTCACACACTTTCCCCAGTGTGCTACATCTCACACACTTTCCCCAGAGTGCTACACCTCACACACTTTCCCCAGTGTGCTACATCTCACACACTTTCCCCAGAGTGCTACATCTCCCACACTTTCCCCAGAGTGCTACACCTCACACACTTTCCCCAGTGTGCTACACCTCACACACTTTCCCCAGAGTGCGACATCTCACACACTTTCCCCAGAGTGCTACACCTCACACACTTTCCCCAGTGTGCTACATCTCACACACTTTCCCCAGAGTGCTACATCTCACGCACTTTCCCCAGAGTGCTAAATCTCACACACTTTCCCCAGTGTGCTATATCTCACACACTTTCCCCAGAGTGCTACATCTCACACACTTTCCGCAGTGTGCTACATCTCACAGACTTTCCCCAGAGTGCTACATCTCACAGACTTTCCCCAGTGTGCTACACCTCACACACTGTCCCCAGTGTGCTACATCTCACACACTTTCCCCAGACTGCTACATCTCACACACTTTCCCCAGAGTGCTACATCTCACACACTTTCCCCAGAGTGCTACACCTCACACACTTTCCCCAGTGTGCTACATCTCACACACTTTCCCCAGTGTGCTACATCTCACACACTTTCCCCAGTGTGCTACATCTCACACACTTTCCCCAGAGTGCTACACCTCACACACTTTCCCCAGTGTGCTACATCTCACACACTTTCCCCAGTGTGCTACATCTCACACACTTTCCCCAGAGTGCTACACCTCACACCCTTTCCCCAGAGTGCAACCTCACATACTTTCCCCAGAGTGCTACATTTCACACACTTTCCCCAGAGTGCTACATCGCACACATTTTCCCCAGAGTGCTACATCTCACACACTTTCCCCAGAGTGCTACATCTCACACACTTTCCCCAGTGTGCTACATCTCACACACTTTCCCCAGAGTGCTACACCTCACACACTTTCTCCAGTGTGCTACACCTCACACACTTTACCCAGTGTGCTACATCTCACACACTTTCCCAGAGTGCTACATCTCACACACTTTCCCCAGTGTGCTACATCTCACACACTTTCCCAGAGTGCTACATATCACACACTTCCCCAGTGTGCTACATCTCACACACTTTCCCAGAGTGCTACACCTCACACACTTTCCCCAGAGTGCTACATCTCACACACTTTCCCCAGTGTGCTACATCTCACACACTTTCCCAGAGTGCTACACCTCACACACTTTCCCCAGTGTGCTACATCTTACATACTTTCCCCAGAATGCTACACCTCACACACTTTCCCCTGAGTGCTACATCTCACACACTTTCCCCAGTGTGCTCCACCCCACACACTTTCCCCAGTGTGCTACATCTCACACACTTTCCCCAGAGTGCTACACCTCACACACTTTCCCCAGTGAACTAAATCTCACACACTTTCCCCAGAGTGCTACATCTCACACACTTTCCCCAGAGTGCTACATCTTACATACTTTCCCCAGAATGCTACACCTCACACACTTTCCCCTGAGTGCTACATCTCACACACTTTCCCCAGTGTGCTCCACCCCACACACTTTCCCCAGAGTGCTACATCTCACACACTTTCCCCAGAGTGCTACACCTCACACACTTTCCCCAGTGAACTAAATCTCACACACTTTCCCCAGAGTGCTACATCTCACACACTTTCCCCAGAGTGCTACACCTCACACACTTTCCCCAGTGAGCTAAATCTCACACACTTTCCCCAGAGTGCTACATCTCACACACTTTCCCCATAGTGCTAAATCTCACACACTTTCCCCAGTGTGCTACATCTCACACACTTTCCCCAGAGTGCTACATCTCACACACTTTCCCCAGAGTGCTACATCTCCCACACTTTCCCCCGAGTGCTACACCTCACACACTTTCCCCAGAGTGCTACATCTCACATACTTACCCCAGAATGCTACACCTCACACACTTTCCCCTGAGTGCGACATTCTCACACACTTTCCCCAGAGTGCTACATCTCACACACTTTCCCCAGAGTGCTGCATCTCACATACTTTCCCCAGAGTGCTACATCTCACACACTTTCCCCAGAGTTCTACATCTCACACACTTTCCCGAGTGTGCTACACCTCACACACATTCCCCAGTGTGCTACATCTCACACACTTTCCCCAGTGTGCTACATCTCACACACTTTCCCCAGAGTGCTACACCTCACACACTTTCCCCAGTGTGCTACATCTCACACACTTTCCCCAGAGTGCTACATCTCCCACACTTTCCCCAGAGTGCTACACCTCACACACTTTCCCCAGTGTGCTACACCTCACACACTTTCCCCAGAGTGCGACATCTCACACACTTTCCCCAGAGTGCTACATCTCACACACTTTCCCCAGAGTGCTAAATCTCACACACTTTCCCCAGTGTGCTACATCTCACACACTTTCCCCAGAGTGCTACATCTCACACACTTTCCGCAGTGTGCTACATCTCACAGACTTTCCCCAGAGTGCTACATCTCACACACTTTCCGCAGTGTGCTACATCTCACAGACTTTCCCCAGAGTGCTACATCTCACACACTTTCCCCACTGTGCTACATCTCACACACTTTCCCCACTGTGCTACATCTCACACACTTTCCCCAGAGTGCTACACTTCACACACTTTCCCAACTGTGCTACATCTCACACACTTTCCCCAGAGTGCTACGTCTCACACACGTTCCCCAGTGTGCTACATCTCACACACTTTCCCCAGAGTGCTACACCTCACACACTTTCCCCAGTGTGCTACATCTCACAGACTTTCCCCAGAGTGCTACTCCTCACACACTTTCCCCAGAGTGCTGCACCTCACACACTTACCTCAGTGTGCTACATCTCACACACTTTCCCCAGTGTTTGTCATCTCACACACTTTCCCCAGAGTGCTACATCTCACACACTTTCCCCAGAGTGCTACATCTCACACACTTTCCCCAGAGTGCTACACCTCACACACTTTCCCCAGTGAACTAAATCTCACACACTTTCCCCAGAGTGCTACATCTCACACACTTTCCCCAGAGTGCTACACCTCACACACTTTCCCCAGTGAGCTAAATCTCACACACTTTCCCCAGAGTGCTACATCTCACACACTTTCCCCATAGTGCTAAATCTCACACACTTTCCCCAGTGTGCTACATCTCACACACTTTCCCCAGAGTGCTACATCTCACACACTTTCCCCAGAGTGCTACATCTCCCACACTTTCCCCCGAGTGCTACACCTCACACACTTTCCCCAGAGTGCTACATCTCACATACTTACCCCAGAATGCTACACCTCACACACTTTCCCCTGAGTGCGACATCTCACACACTTTCCCCAGAGTGCTACATCTCACACACTTTCCCCAGAGTGCTGCATCTCACACACTTTCTCCAGAGTGCTACATCTCACACACTTTCCCCAGAGTTCTACATCTCACACACTTTCCCGAGTGTGCTACACCTCACACACATTCCCCAGTGTGCTACATCTCACACACTTTCCCCAGTGTGCTACATCTCACACACTTTCCCCAGAGTGCTACACCTCACACACTTTCCCCAGTGTGCTACATCTCACACACTTTCCCCAGAGTGCTACATCTCCCACACTTTCCCCAGAGTGCTACACCTCACACACTTTCCCCAGTGTGCTACACCTCACACACTTTCCCCAGAGTGCGACATCTCACACACTTTCCCCAGAGTGCTACATCTCACACACTTTCCCCAGAGTGCTAAATCTCACACACTTTCCCCAGTGTGCTACATCTCACACACTTTCCCCAGAGTGCTACATCTCACACACTTTCCGCAGTGTTCTACATCTCACAGACTTTCCCCAGAGTGCTACATCTCACACACTTTCCGCAGTGTGCTACATCTCACAGACTTTCCCCAGAGTGCTACATCTCACACACTTTCCCCACTGTGCTACATCTCACACACTTTCCCCACTGTGCTACATCTCACACACTTTCCCCAGAGTGCTACACTTCACACACTTTCCCAACTGTGCTACATCTCACACACTTTCCCCAGAGTGCTACGTCTCACACACGTTCCCCAGTGTGCTACATCTCACACACTTTCCCCAGAGTGCTACACCTCACACACTTTCCCCAGTGTGCTACATCTCACAGACTTTCCCCAGAGTGCTACTCCTCACACACTTTCCCCAGAGTGCTGCACCTCACACACTTACCTCAGTGTGCTACATCTCACACACTTTCCCCAGTGTTTGTCATCTCACACACTTTCCCCAGAGTGCTACATCTCACACACTTTCCCCACTGTGCTACATCTCACACACTTTCCCCAGAGTGCTACACTTCACACACTTTCCCAAGTGTGCTACATCTCACACACTTTCCCCAGAGTGCTACGTCTCACACACGTTCCCCAGTGTGCTACATCTCACACACTTTCCCCAGAGTGCTACACCTCACACACTTTCCCCAGTGTGCTACATCTCACACACTTTCCCCAGAGTGCTACACCTCACAGACTTTCCCCAGAGTGCTACACCTCACACACATTCCCCAGAGTGCTGCAACTCACACGCTTTCCCCAGTGTGTGTCACCTCACACACTTTCCCCAGAGTGCTACATCTCACACACTTTCCCCAGTGTGCTACATCTCACACAGTTTCCCCAGTGTGCTACATCTCATACACTTTCCCCAGAGTGCTACATCTCACACACTTTCCCCAGAGTGCTACACCTCACACACTTTCCCCAGTGTGCTACATCTCACACACTTTCCCCAGTGTGCTACATCTCACACACTTTCCCCAGAGTGCTACACCTCACACACTTTCCCCAGAGTGCAACCTCACATACTTTCCCCAGAGTGCTACATCTCACACACTTTCCCCAGTGTGCTACATCTCACACACTTTCCCCAGTGTGCTACATCTCACACACTTTCCCCAGAGTGCTACATCTCACACACTTTCCCCAGTGTGCTACATCTCACACACTTTCTCCAGTGTGCTACACCTCACACACTTTACCCAGTGTGCTACATCTCACACACTTTCCCAGAGTGCTACATCTCACATACTTTCCCCAGAATGCTACACCTCACACACTTTCCCCAGAGTGCTACATCTCACACACTTTCCCCAGTGTGCTACACCTCACACACTTTCCCCAGTGAACTAAATCTCACACACTTTCCCCAGTGTGCTACATCTCACATACTTTCCCCAGAATGCTACACCTCACACACTTTCCCCTGAGTGCTACATCTCACACACTTTCCCCAGTGTGCTCCACCCCACACACTTTCCCCAGAGTGCTACATCTCACACACTTTCCCCAGAGTGCTACACCTCACACACTTTCCCCAGTGAACTAAATCTCACACACTTTCCCCAGAGTGCTACATCTCACACACTTTCCCCAGAGTGCTACACATCACACACTTTCCCCAGTGAGCTAAATCTCACACACTTTCCCCAGAGTGCTACATCTCACACACTTTCCCCAGTGTGCAACCTCACATACTTTCCCCAGTGTGCTACATCTCACACACTTTCCCAGAGTGCTACATCTCACACACTTTCCCCAGTGTGCTACATCTCACACACTTTCCCAGACTGCTACATCTCACATACTTTCCCCAGAATGCTACACCTCACACACTTTCCCCTGAGTGCGACATCTCACACACTTTCCCCAGAGTGCTACACCTCACACACTTTCCCCTGAGTGCGACATCTCACATACTTTCCCCAGTGTGCTACACCTCAGACACTTTCCCCAGTGTGCTACATCTCACACACTTTCCCCAGAGTGCTACATCTCACACACTTTCCCCAGAGTGCTACACCTCACACACCTTCCTCAGGGTGCTACACCTCACACACTTTCCCCAGTGTGCTACATCTCACACACTTTCCCAGAGTGCTACATCTCACATACTTTCCCCAGAATGCTACACCTCACACACTTTCCCCAGTGTGCCACACCTCACACACTTTCCCCAGAGTGCTACATCTCACACACTTTCCCCAGAGTGCTAAATCTCACACACTTTCCCCAGTGTGCTACATCTCACACACTTTCCCCAGAGTGCTACATCTCACACACTTTCCGCAGTGTGCTACATCTCACAGACTTTCCCCAGAGTGCTACATCTCACACACTTTCCCCAGAGTGCTACATCTCACACACTTTCCCCACTGTGCTACATCTCACACACTTTCCCCAGAGTGCTACACTTCACACACTTTCCCAAGTGTGCTACATCTCACACACCTTCCCCAGAGTGCTACGTCTCACACACGTTCCCCAGTGTGCTACATCTCACACACTTTCCCCAGAGTGCTACACCTCACACACTTTCCCCAGTGTGCTACATCTCACACACTTTCCGCAGAGTGCTACACCTCACACACATTCCCCAGTGTGTGTCATCTCACACACTTTCCCCAGAGTGCTACATCTCACACACTTTCCCCACTGTGCTACATCTCACACACTTTCCCCAGAGTGCTACATCTCACACACTTTCCCCAGTGTGCTACATCTCACACACTTTCCCCAGTGTGCTACATCTCACACACTTTCCTCAGAGTGCTACATCTCACACACTTTCCCCAGAGTGCTACACCTCACACACTTTCCCCAGTGTGTGTCACCTCACACACTTTCCCCAGAGTGCTACATCTCACACACTTTCCCCAGTGTGCTACATCTCACACACTTTCCCCAGTGTGCTACATCTCATACACTTTCCCCAGAGTGCTACATCTCACACACTTTCCCCAGAGTGCTACACCTCACACACTTTCCCCAGTGTGCTACATCTCACACACTTTCCCCAGTGTGCTACATCTCACACACTTTCCCCAGTGTGCTACATCTCACACACTTTCCCCAGAGTGCTACACCTCACACACTTTCCCCAGAGTGCTACATCTCACACACTTTCCCCAGAGTGCTGCACCTCACACACTTTCCCCAGAGTGCTACATCTCACACACTTTCCCCAGTGTGTGTCACCTCACACACTTTCCCCAGAGTGCTACATCTCACACACTTTCCCCAGTGTGCTACATCTCACACACTTTCCCCAGAGTGCTACATCTCACACACTTTCCCCAGAGTGCTACATCTCATACACTTTCCCCAGAGTGCTACATCTCACACACTTTCCCCAGAGTGCTACACCTCACACACTTTCCCCAGTGTGCTACATCTCACACACTTTCCCCAGTGTGCTACATCTCACACACTTTCCCCAGTGTGCTACATCTCACACACTTTCCCCAGAGTGCAACCTCACATACTTTCCCCAGAGTGCTACATTTCACACACTTTCCCCAGAGTGCTACATCGCACACACTTTCCCCAGAGTGCTACATCTCACACACTTTCCCCAGAGTGCTACATCTCACACACTTTCCCCAGTGTGCTACATCTCACACACTTTCCCCAGAGTGCTCCATCTCACACACTTTCTCCAGTGTGCTACATCGCACACACTTTCCCCAGAGTGCTACATCTCACACACTTTCCCCAGAGTGCTACATCTCACACACTTTCCCCAGTGTGCTACATCTCACACACTTTCCCCAGAGTGCTCCATCTCACACACTTTCTCCAGTGTGCTACACCTCACACACTTTACCCAGTGTGCTACATCTCACACACTTTCCCAGAGTGCTACATCTCACACACTTTCCCCAGTGTGCTACATCTCACACACTTTCCCCAGAGTGCTCCATCTCACACACTTTCTCCAGTGTGCTACATCGCACACACTTTCCCCAGAGTGCTACATCTCACACACTTTCCCCAGTGTGCTACATCTCACACACTTTCCCAGAGTGCTACATCTCACACACTTTCCCCAGTGTTCTACATCTCACACACTTTCCCAGAGTGCTACATCTCACATACTTTCCCCAGAATGCTACACCTCACACACTTTCCCCTGAGTGCTACATCTCACACACTTTCCCCAGTGTGCTCCACCCCACACACTTTCCCCAGAGTGCTACATCTCACACACTTTCCCCAGAGTGCTACACCTCACACACTTTCCCCAGTGAGCTAAATCTCACACACTTTCCCCAGTGTGCTACATCTCACATACTTTCCCCAGAATGCTACACCTCACACACTTTCCCCTGAGTGCTACATCTCACACACTTTCCCCAGTGTGCTCCACCCCACACACTTTCCCCAGAGTGCTACATCTCACACACTTTCCCCAGAGTGCTACACCTCACACACTTTCCCCAGTGAACTAAATCTCACACACTTTCCCCAGAGTGCTACATCTCACACACTTTCCCCAGAGTGCTACACCTCACACACTTTCCCCAGTGAGCTAAATCTCACACACTTTCCCCAGAGTGCTACATCTCACACACTTTCCCTAGTGTGCAACCTCACATACTTTCCCCAGAGTGCTACATTTTACACAATTTCCCCAGAGTGCTACATCTCACACACTTTCCCCTTTGTTCTCCCACACACACTTTCCCCAGAGTGCTACATCTCACACACTTTCCCCAGAGTGCTACATCTCACACACTTTCCCCAGTGTTCTACCACACACACACTTTCCCCAGAGTGCTACATCTCACACACTTTCTCCAGTGTGCTACACCTCACACACTTTACCCAGTGTGCTACATCTCACACACTTTCCCAGTGTGCTACATCTCACACACTTTCCCAGAGTGCTACATCTCACATACTTTCCCCAGAATGCTACACCTCACACACTTTCCCCGGAGTGCGACATCTCACACACTTTCCCCAGAGTGCTGCACCTCACACACTTTCCCCTGAGTGCGACATCTCACATACTTTCCCCAGTGTGCTACACCTCAGACACTTTCCCCAGTGTGCTACATCTCACACACTTTCCCCAGAGTGCTACATCTCACACACTTTCCCCAGAGTGCTACACCTCACACACCTTCCTCAGGGTGCTACACCTCACACACCTTCCTCAGGGTGCTACACCTCACACACTTTCCCCAGCGTGCTACATCTCACACACTTTCCCAGAGTGCTACTCCTCACACACTTTCACCAGTGTGCTGCACCTCACACACTTTCCCCAGTGTGCTACATCTCACACACTTTCCCCAGAGTGCTACATCTCACACACTTTCCCCAGAGTGCTAAATCTCACACACTTTCCACAGTGTGCTACATCTCACACACTTTCCCCAGATTGCTACATCTCACACACTTTCCGCAGTGTGCTACATCTCACAGACTTTCCCCAGAGTGCTACATCTCACACACTTTCCCCAGAGTGCTACATCTCACACACTTTCCCCACTGTGCTACATCTCACACACTTTCCCCAGAGTGCTACACTTCACACACTTTCCCAAGTGTGCTACATCTCACACACTTTCCCCAGAGTGCTACATCTCACACACTTTCCACAGTGTGCTACACCTCACACACTTTCCCCAGTGTGCGACATCTCACACACTTTCCCCAGTGTGCAACATCTCACACACTTTCCCAGAGTGCTACATCTCACACACTTTCCCCAGTGTGCTACATCTCATACACTTTCCCCAGTGTGCTACACCTCACACACTTTCCCCAGTGTGCTACATCTCACACACTTTCCCCAGTGTGCTACATCTCACACACTTTCCCCAGACTGCTACACCTCACACACTTTCCCCAGTGTGCTACATCTCACACACTTTCCCCAGAGTGCTACATCTCCCACACTTTCCCCAGAGTGCTACACCTCACACACTTTCCCCAGTGTGCTACACCTCACACACTTTCCCCAGAGTGCTACATCTCACACACTTTCCCCAGAGTGCTACACCTCACACACTTTCCCCAGTGTGCTACATCTCACACACTTTCCCCAGAGTGCTACATCTCACACACTTTCCCCAGTGTGCTAAATCTCACACACTTTCCCCAGTGTGCTATATCTCACACACTTTCCCCAGAGTGCTACACCTCACACACTTTCCCCAGTGTGCTACATCTCACACACTTTCCCCAGTGTGCTACATCTCACACACTTTCCCCAGTGTGCTACATCTCACACACTTTCCCCAGTGTGCTACATCTCACACACTTTCCCCAGAGTGCTACACCTCACACACTTTCCCCAGAGTGCAACCTCACACACTTTCCCCAGAGTGCTACACCTCACACACTTTCCCCAGTGTGCTACACCTCACACACTTTCCCCAGTGTGCTACATCTCACACACTTTCCCCAGAGTGCTACATCTCACACACTTTCCCCCGTGTGCTACATCTCACACACTTTCCCCAGAGTGCTACATCTCACACACTTTCTCCAGTGTGCTACACCTCACACACTTTACCCAGTGTGCTACATCTCACACACTTTCCCAGAGTGCTACATCTCACACACTTTCCCCAGTGTGCTACATCTCACGCACTTTCCCAGAGTGCTACATCTCACATACTTTCCCCAGAATGCTACACCTCACACACTTTCCCCTGAGTGCGACATCTCACGCACTTTCCCCAGAGTGCAACACCTCACACACTTTCCCCTGAGTGCGACATCTCACATACTTTCCCCAGTGTGCTACACCTCAGACACTTTCCCCAGTGTGCTACATCTCACACACTTTCCCCAGAGTGCTACACCTCACACACTTTCCCCTGAGTGCGACATCTCACGCACTTTCCCCAGAGTGCTACACCTCACACACTTTCCCCTGAGTGCGACATCTCACATACTTTCCCCAGTGTGCTACACCTCACACACCTTCCCCAGGGTGCTACACCTCACACACTTTCCCCAGCGTGCTACATCTCACACACTTTCCCAGAGTGCTACATCTCACACACTTTCCCCAGTGTGATACATCTCATACACTTTCCCCAGTGTGCTACACCTCACACACTTTCCCCAGTGTGCTACATCTCACACACTTTCCCCAGTGTGCTACATCTCACACACTTTCCCCAGACTGCTACACCTCACACACTTTCCCCAGTGTGCTACATCTCACACACTTTCCCCAGAGTGCTACATCTCCCACACTTTCCCCAGAGTGCTACACCTCACACACTTTCCCCAGTGTGCTACACCTCACACACTTTCCCCAGAGTGCTACATCTCACACAGTTTCCCCAGAGTGCTACACCTCACACACTTTCCCCAGTGTGCTACATCTCACACACTTTCCCCAGAGTGCTACATCTCACACACTTTCCCCAGTGTGCTAAATCTCACACACTTTCCCCAGTGTGCTACATCTCACACACTTTCCCCAGAGTGCTACATCTCACACACTTTCCCCAGAGTGCTACATCTCACACACTTTCCGCAGTGTGCTAAATCTCACAGACTTTCCCCAGAGTGCTACATCTCACAGACTTTCCCCAGAGTGCTACATCTCACACACTTTCCCCACTGTGCTACATCTCACACACTTTCCCCAGAGTGCTACACTTCACACACTTTCCCAAGTGTGCTACATCTCACACACTTTCCCCAGAGTGCTACGTCTCACACACGTTCCCCAGTGTGCTACATCTCACACACTTTCCCCAGAGTGCTACACCTCACACACTTTCCCCAGTGTGCTACATCTCACACACTTTCCCCAGAGTGCTACACCTCACAGACTTTCCCCAGAGTGCTACTCCTCACACACTTTCCCCAGAGTGCTGCACCTCACACACTTACCTCAGTGTGCTACATCTCTCACACTTTCACCAGAGTGCTACATCTCACACACTTTCCCCAGAGTGCTACATCTCACACACTTTCCGCATTGTGCTACATCTCACAGACTTTCCCCAGAGTGCTACATCTCACACACTTTCCGCAGTGTGCTACATCTCACACATTTTCCCCAGAGTGCTACATCTCACACACTTTCCCCACTGTGCTACATCTCACACACCTTCCCCAGAGTGCTACACTTCACACACTTTCCGAAGTGTGCTACATCTCACACACTTTCCCCAGAGTGCTACGTCTCACACACGTTCCCCAGTGTGCTACACCTCACACACTTTCCCCAGAGTGCTACATCTCACACACTTTCCCCACTGTGCTACATCTCACACACCTTCCCCAGAGTGCTACACTTCACACACTTTCCGAAGTGTGCTACATCTCACACACTTTCCCCAGAGTGCTACATCTCACACACTTTCCCCAGAGTGCTACACCTCACACACTTTCCCCAGTGTGCTACATCTCACAGACTTTCCCCAGAGAGCTACTCCTCACACACTTTCCCCAGAGTGCTGCACCTCACACACTTACCTCAGTGTGCTACATCTCACACATTTTCCCCAGAGTGCTACACTTCACACACTTTCCCAAGTGTGCTACATCTCACACACTTTCCCCAGAGTGCTACGTCTCACACACGTTCCCCAGTGTGCTACATCTCACACACTTTCCCCAGAGTGCTACACCTCACAGACTTTCCCCAGAGTGCTACTCCTCACACACATTCCCCAGAATGCTGCAACTCACACACTTTCCCCAGTGTGTGTCACCTCACACACTTTCCCCAGAGTGCTACATCTCACACACTTTCCCCAGTGTGCTACACCTCACACACTGTCCCCAGTGTGCTACATCTCACACACTTTCCCCAGAGTGCTACATCTCACACACTTTCCCCAGAGTGCTACATCTCACACACTTTCCCCAGAGTGCTACACCTCACATACTTTCCCCAGTGTGCTACATCTCACACACTTTCCCCAGTGTGCTACATCTCACACAGTTTCCCCAGAGTGCTACACCTCACACCCTTTCCCCAGACGGCAACCTCACACACTTTCCCAATGTGCTACATTTCACACACTTTCCCCAGAGTGCTACATCGCACACATTTTCCCCAGAGTGCTACATCTCACACACTTTCCCCAGAGTGCTACATCTCACACACTTTCCCCAGTGTGCTACATCTCACACACTTTCCCCAGAGTGCTACATCTCACACACTTTCTCCAGTGTGCTACACCTCACACACTTTACCCAGTGTGCTACATCTCACACACTTTCCCCAGAGTGCTACATCTCACACACTTTCCCCAGAGTGCTACACCTCACACACTTTCCCCAGTGAATTAAATCTCACACACTTTCCCCAGAGTGCTACATCTCACACACTTTCCCCATAGTGCTAAATCTCACACACTTTCCCCCGAGTGCTACACCTCACACACTTTCCCCAGAGTGCTACACCTCACACACTTTCCCCAGTGTGCTACATCTCACACACTTTCCCCAGAGTGCTACATCTCACACACTTTTCCCAGAGTGCTACATCTCACACACTTTCCCCCGAGTGCTACACCTCACACACTTTCCCCAGAGTGCTACACTTCACACACTTTCCCAAGTGTGCTACATCTCACACACTTTCCCCAGAGTGCTACATCTCACACACTTTCCCCAGTGTGCTACATCTCACACACTTTCCCCAGTGTGCTACATCTCACACACCTTCCCCAGAGTGCTGCATCTCACACACTTTCCCCAGTGTGCTACACCTCACACACTTTCCCCAGAGTGCTACATATCACACACTTTCCTCAGAGTGCTACACCTCGCACACTTTCCCCAGTGTGCTACATCTCTCACACCTTCCAAGAGTGCTACATCTCACACACTTTCCCCAGTGTGCAACATCTCACACACTTTCCCAGAGTGCTACATCTCACATACTTTCGCCAGAATGCTACACCTCACACACTTTCCCCTGAGTGCGACATCTCACACACTTTCCCCAGTGTGCTACACCCCACACACTTTCCCCTGAGTGCTACATCTCACACACTTTCCGCAGAGTGCTACACCTCACACACTTTCCCCAGAGAGCTAAATCTCACACACTTTCCCCAGAGTGCTACATCTCACACACTTTCCCCAGAGTGCTACACCTCACACACTTTCCCCAGTGAGCTAAATCTCACACACTTTCCCCAGAGTGCTACATCTCACACACTTTCCCCAGAGTGCTACATCTCACACACTTTCCCCAGTGTGCTACATCTCACACACTTTCCCCAGTATGCTACATCTCACACACTTTCCCCAGAGTGCTACACCTCACACACTTTCCCCAGAGTGCTACACCTCACACACTTTCCCCAGAGTGCAACCTCACAGACTTTCCCCAGAGTGCTACATTTCACACACTTTCCCCAGAGTGCTACATCTCACACACTTTCCCAGAGTGCTACATCTCACACACTTTCCCCAGTGTGCAACATCTCACACACTTTCCCAGAGTGCTACATCTCACATACTTTCCCCAGAATGCTACACCTCACACACTTTCCCCTGAGTGCGACATCTCACACACTTTCCCCAGTGTGCTACACCCCACACACTTTCCCGAGTGCTACATCTCACACACTTTCCCCAGAGAGCTAAATCTCACACACTTTCCCAGAGTGCTACACCTCACACACTTTCCCCTGTGTGCTACATCTCACACACTTTCCCCAGTGTGTTACACCTCACACACTTTCCCCAGTGTGCCACATCTCACACACTTTCCCCAGTGTGCTACATCTCACACACTTTCCCCAGTGTGCTACATCTCACACACTTTCCCCAGAGTGCTACACCTCACACACTTTCCCCAGTGTGCTACATCTCACACACTTTCCCCAGTGTGCTACATCTCACACACTTTCCCCAGAGTGCTACATCTCACATACTTTCCCCAGAGTGCTACATCTCACACACATTTCCCACTGTGCTACACCTCAAACACTTTCCCTAGTGTGCTACGTCTCACACACTTTCCCCAGAGTGCTACATCTCACACACTTTCCCCAGTGTGCTACATTTCACACACTTTCCCCAGAGTGCTACACCTCACACACCTTCCCCAGTATGCTACGCCTCACACACTTTCCCCAGTGTGCTACACCTCACACACTTTCCCCTGAGTGCGACATCTCACACACTTTCCCCAGTGTGCTACACCTCAGACACTTTCCCCAGTGTGCTACATCTCACACACTTTCCCCAGTTTGCTACACCTCACACACTTTCCCCAGAGTGCTACACCTCACATACTTTCCCCAGAATGCTACTCCTCACACACTTTCCCCAGAGTGCTACATCTCACACACTTTCCCAGAGTGCTACATCTCACACACTTTCCCCAGCGTGCTACATCTCACACACTTTCCCACAGTGCGACATCTCACACACATTCCCAGTGTGCTACATCTCACAGACTTTCCCCAGAGTGCTACTCCTCACACACTTTCCCCAGAGTGCTACATCTCACACACTTTCCCCAGTGTGCTACATCTCACACACTTTCCCGGGAGTGCTACATCTCACACACTTTCCCCAGAGTGCTACACCTCACACACTTTCCCCAGCGTGCTACATCTCACACACTTTCCCAGAGTGCTACATCTCACACACTTTCCCCAGTGTGCTACATCTCACACACTTTCCCCAGTGTGCTACATCTCACACACTTTCCCCAGTGTGCTACATCTCACACACTTTCCCCAGAGTGCTACATCTCACACACTTTCCCCAGTGTGCTACATCTCACACACTTTCCCCAGTGTGCTACATCTCACACACTTTCCCAGAGTGCTACATCTCACACACTTTCCCCAGTGTGCTACATCTCACACACTTTCCCCAGTGTGCGACATCTCACACAGTTTCCAAGAGTGTTACATCTCACAGACTTTCCCCAGTGTGCTACACCTCACACACTTTCCTCTGAGTGCGACATCTCACACACTTTCCCCAGAGTGCTGCATCTCACACACTTTCCCCAGAGTGCTGCATCTCACACACTTTCCCCAGTGTGCTACACCTCACAGACTTTCCCAGGAGTGCTACATCTCACACACTTTCCCCAGAGTGCTACATCTCACACACTTTCCCCAGTGTGCTACATTTCACACACTTTCCCCAGAGTGCTACACCTCACACACTTTCCCCAGTGTGCTACATCTCACACACTTTCCCAGAGTGCTACATCTCACATACTTTCCCCAGAATGCTACACCTGACACACTTTCCCCTGAGTGCGACATCTCACACACTTTCCCCAGAGTGCTACACCTCACACACTTTCCCCTGAGTGCGACATCTCACATACTTTCCCCAGTGTGCTACACCTCAGACACTTTCCCCAGTGTGCTACATCTCACACACTTTCCCCAGAGTGCTACATCTCACACACTTTCCCCAGAGTGCAACACCTCACACACCTTCCTCAGGGTGCTACACCTCACACACTTTCCCCAGCGTGCTACATCTCACACACTTTCCCAGAGTGCTACTCCTCACACACTTTCACCAGTGTGCTGCACCTCACACACTTTCCCCAGTGTGCTACATCTCACACACTTTCCCCAGAGTGCTACATCTCACACACTTTCCCCAGAGTGGTAAATCTCACACACTTTCCCCAGTGTGCTACATCTCACACACTTTCCGCAGTGTGCTACATCTCACAGACTTTCCCCAGAGTGCTACATCTCACACACTTTCCCCAGAGTGCTACATCTCACACACTTTCCCCACTGTGCTACATCTCACACACTTTCCCCAGAGTGCTACACTTCACACACTTTCCCAAGTGTGCTACATCTCACACACCTTCCCCAGAGTGCTACGTCTCACACACGTTCCCCAGTGTGCTACATCTCACACACTTTCCCCAGAGTGCTACACCTCACACACTTTCCCCAGTGTGCTACATCTCACACACTTTCCGCAGAGTGCTACACCTCACACACTTTCCCCAGTGTGCTACATCTCACACACTTTCCCCAGTCTGCTACATCTCACACACTTTCCCCAGAGTGCTACACCTCACACACTTTACCCAGTGTGCTACATCTCACACACTTTCCCAGAGTGCTACATCTCACACACTTTCCCCAGTGTGCTACATCTCACGCACTTTCCCAGAGTGCTACATCTCACACACTTTCCCCAGTGTGCTACATCTCACACACTTTCCCAGAGTGCTACATCTCACATACTTTCCCCAGAATGCTACACCTCACACACTTTCCCCTGAGTGCGACATCTCACGCACTTTCCCCAGAGTGCTACACCTCACACACTTTCCCCAGAGTGCGACATCTCACATACTTTCCCCAGTGTGCTACACCTCAGACACTTTCCCCAGTGTGCTACATGTCACACACTTTCTCCAGAGTGCTACACCTCACACACCTTCCCCAGGGTGCTACACCTCACACACTTTCCCCATCGTGCTACATCTCACACACTTTCCCAGAGTGCTACATCTCACACACTTTCCCCAGTGTGCTACATCTCACACACTTTCCCCAGAGTGCTACATCTCACACACTTTCCCCAGAGTGCGACATCTCACACACTTTCCCCAGTGTTCTACACCACACCCACTTTCCCCAGAGTGCTACATCTCACACACTTTCCCCAGAGTGCTACACCTCACACACTTTCCCCAGTGTGCTACATCTCACACACTTTCCCCAGAGTGCTACATCTCACACACTTTCCCCAGAGTGCTACGTCTCACACACGTTCCCCAGTGTGCTACATCTCACACACTTTCCCCAGAGTGCTACACCTCACACACTTTCCCCAGTGTGCTACATCTCACACACTTTCCGCAGAGTGCTACACCTCACACACTTTCCCCAGTGTGCTACATCTCACACACTTTCCCCAGTCTGCTACATCTCACACACTTTCCCCAGAGTGCTACACCTCACACACTTTACCCAGTGTGCTACATCTCACACACTTTCCCAGAGTGCTACATCTCACACACTTTCCCCAGTGTGCTACATCTCACGCACTTTCCCAGAGTGCTACATCTCACACACTTTCCCCAGTGTGCTACATCTCACACACTTTCCCAGAGTGCTACATCTCACATACTTTCCCCAGAATGCTACACCTCACACACTTTCCCCTGAGTGCGACATCTCACGCACTTTCCCCAGAGTGCTACACCTCACACACTTTCCCCAGAGTGCGACATCTCACATACTTTCCCCAGTGTGCTACACCTCAGACACTTTCCCCAGTGTGCTACATGTCACACACTTTCTCCAGAGTGCTACACCTCACACACCTTCCCCAGGGTGCTACACCTCACACACTTTCCCCATCGTGCTACATCTCACACACTTTCCCAGAGTGCTACATCTCACACACTTTCCCCAGTGTGCTACATCTCACACACTTTCCCCAGAGTGCTACATCTCACACACTTTCCCCAGAGTGCGACATCTCACACACTTTCCCCAGTGTTCTACACCACACCCACTTTCCCCAGAGTGCTACATCTCACACACTTTCCCCAGAGTGCTACACCTCACACACTTTCCCCAGTGTGCTACATCTCACACACTTTCCCCAGAGTGCTACATCTCACACACTTTCCCCAGAGTGCTACACCTCACACACTTTCCCCAGTGTGCTACATCTCACACACTTTCCCCAGTGGGCTACACCTCACACACTTTCCCCAGTGTGCTACATCTCACACACTTTCCCCAGTGTGCTACATCTCACACACTTTCCCCAGAGTGCTACACCTCACACACTTTCCCCAGTGTGCTACATCTCACACACTTTCCCCAGAGTGCTACACCTCACACACTTTCCCCAGAGTGCTACACCCTCACACACTTTCCCCAGAGTGCTACACCTCACACACTTTCCCCAGTGTGCTACATCTCACACACTTTCCCCAGAGTGCTACACCTCACACACTTTCCCCAGAGTGCTACACCTCACACACTTTCCCCAGAGTGCAACCTCACAGACTTTCCCCAGAGTGCTACATTTCACACACTTTCCCCAGAGTGCTACATCGCACACACTTTCCCCAGAGTGCTACATCTCACACACTTTCCCCAGAGTGCTACATCTCACACACTTTCCCAGAGTGCTACATCTCACACACTTTCCCCAGTGTGCAACATCTCACACACTTTCCCAGAGTGCTACATCTCACATACTTTCCCCAGAATGCTACACCTCACACACTTTCCCCAGTGTGCCACATCTCACACACTTTCCCCAGTGTGCTACATCTCACACACTTTCCCCAGTGTGCTACATCTCACAGACTTTCCCCAGAGTGCTACACCTCACACATTTTCCCCAGTGTGCTACATCTCACACACTTTCCCCAGTGTGCTACATCTCACACACTTTCCCCAGAGTGCTACATCTCCCACACTTTCCCCAGTGTGCTACATCTCACATACTTTCCCCAGAGTGCTACATCTCACACACATTTCCCACTGTGCTACACCTCAAATACTTTCCCTAGTGTGCTACGTCTCACACACTTTCCCCAGAGTGCTACATCTCACACACTTTCCCCAGTGTGCTACATTTCACACACTTTCCCCAGAGTGCTACACCTCACACACCTTCCCCAGTATGCTACGCCTCACACACTTTCCCCAGTGTGCTACACCTCACACACTTTCCCCTGAGTGCGACATCTCACACACTTTCCCCAGTGTGCTACACCTCAGACACTTTCCCCAGTGTGCTACATCTCACACACTTTCCCCAGAGTGCTACACCTCACACACCTTCCCCAGTGTGCTACACCTCACACACTTTCCCCAGAGTGCTACACCTCACATACTTTCCCCAGAATGCTACTCCTCACACACTTTCCCCAGTGTGCTACATCTCACACACTTTCCCAGAGTGCTACATCTCACACACTTTCCCCAGCGTGCTACATCTCACACACTTTCCCACAGTGCTACATCTCACACACTTTCCCAGTGTGCTACATCTCACAGACTTTCCCCAGAGTGCTACACCTCACACACTTTCCCCTGAGTGTGACATCTCACACACTTTCCCCAGTGTGCTACATCTCACACACTTTCCCCAGAGTGCTACATCTCACACACTTTCCCCAGAGTGCTACATATCACACACTTTCCCCAGTGTGCTACACCTCACACACTTTCCCCAGTGTGCTACATCTCACACACTTTCCCCAGTGTGCTACATCTCACACACTTTCCCCAGACTGCTACACCTCACACACTTTCCCCAGTGTGCTACATCTCACACACTTTCCCCAGTGTGCTACATCTCACACACTTTCCCCAGAGTGCGACATCTCACACACTTTCCCCAGTGTTCTACACCACACCCACTTTCCCCAGAGTGCTACATCTCACACACTTTCCCCAGAGTGCTACACCTCACACACTTTCCCCAGTGTGCTACATCTCACACACTTTCCCCAGAGTGCTACATCTCACACACTTTCCCCAGAGTGCTACACCTCACACACTTTCCCCAGTGTGCTACATCTCACACACTTTCCCCAGTGGGCTACACCTCACACACTTTCCCCAGTGTGCTACATCTCACACACTTTCCCCAGTGTGCTACATCTCACACACTTTCCCCAGAGTGCTACACCTCACACACTTTCCCCAGTGTGCTACATCTCACACACTTTCCCCAGAGTGCTACACCTCACACACTTTCCCCAGAGTGCTACACCTCACACACTTTCCCCAGAGTGCTACACCTCACACACTTTCCCCAGTGTGCTACATCTCACACACTTTCCCCAGAGTGCTACACCTCACACACTTTCCCCAGAGTGCTACACCTCACACACTTTCCCCAGAGTGCAACCTCACAGACTTTCCCCAGAGTGCTACATTTCACACACTTTCCCCAGAGTGCTACATCGCACACACTTTCCCCAGAGTGCTACATCTCACACACTTTCCCCAGAGTGCTACATCTCACACACTTTCCCAGAGTGCTACATCTCACACACTTTCCCCAGTGTGCAACATCTCACACACTTTCCCAGAGTGCTACATCTCACATACTTTCCCCAGAATGCTACACCTCACACACTTTCCCCAGTGTGCCACATCTCACACACTTTCCCCAGTGTGCTACATCTCACACACTTTCCCCAGTGTGCTACATCTCACAGACTTTCCCCAGAGTGCTACACCTCACACACTTTCCCCAGTGTGCTACATCTCACACACTTTCCCCAGTGTGCTACATCTCACACACTTTCCCCAGAGTGCTACATCTCCCACACTTTCCCCAGTGTGCTACATCTCACATACTTTCCCCAGAGTGCTACATCTCACACACATTTCCCACTGTGCTACACCTCAAATACTTTCCCTAGTGTGCTACGTCTCACACACTTTCCCCAGAGTGCTACATCTCACACACTTTCCCCAGTGTGCTACATTTCACACACTTTCCCCAGAGTGCTACACCTCACACACCTTCCCCAGTATGCTACGCCTCACACACTTTCCCCAGTGTGCTACACCTCACACACTTTCCCCTGAGTGCGACATCTCACACACTTTCCCCAGTGTGCTACACCTCAGACACTTTCCCCAGTGTGCTACATCTCACACACTTTCCCCAGAGTGCTACACCTCACACACCTTCCCCAGTGTGCTACACCTCACACACTTTCCCCAGAGTGCTACACCTCACATACTTTCCCCAGAATGCTACTCCTCACACACTTTCCCCAGTGTGCTACATCTCACACACTTTCCCAGAGTGCTACATCTCACACACTTTCCCCAGCGTGCTACATCTCACACACTTTCCCACAGTGCTACATCTCACACACTTTCCCAGTGTGCTACATCTCACAGACTTTCCCCAGAGTGCTACACCTCACACACTTTCCCCTGAGTGTGACATCTCACACACTTTCCCCAGTGTGCTACATCTCACACACTTTCCCCAGAGTGCTACATCTCACACACTTTCCCCAGAGTGCTACATATCACACACTTTCCCCAGTGTGCTACACCTCACACACTTTCCCCAGTGTGCTACATCTCACACACTTTCCCCAGTGTGCTACATCTCACACACTTTCCCCAGACTGCTACACCTCACACACTTTCCCCAGTGTGCTACATCTCACACACTTTCCCCAGAGTGCTACATCTCCCACACTTTCCCCAGAGTGCTACACCTCACACACTTTCCCCAGTGTGCTACACCTCACACACTTTCCCCAGAGTGCTACATCTCACACACTTTCCCCAGAGTGCTACACCTCACACACTTTCCCCAGTGTGCTACATCTCACACACTTTCCCCAGAGTGCTACATCTCACACACTTTCCCCAGAGTGCTAAATCTCACACACTTTCCCCTGTGTGCTATATCTCACACACTTTCCCCAGAGTGCTACATCTCACACACTTTCCGCAGTGTGCTACATCTCACAGACTTTCCCCAGAGTGCTACATCTCACAGACTTTCCCCAGAGTGCTACATCTCACACACTTTCCCCACTGTGCTACATCTCACACACTTTCCCCAGAGTGCTACACTTCACACACTTTCCCAAGTGTGCTACATCTCACACACTTTCCCCAGAGTGCTACGTCTCACACACGTTCCCCAGTGTGCTACATCTCACACACTTTCCCCAGAGTGCTACACCTCACACACTTTCCCCAGTGTGCTACATCTCACACACTTTCCCCAGAGTGCTACACCTCACACACTTTCCCCAGAGTGCTACTCCTCACACACATTCCCCAGAGTTCTGCACCTCACACACTTACCTCAGTGTGCTACATCTCTCACACTTTCACCAGAGTGCTGCACCTCACACACTTTCCCCAGTGTGTGTCATCTCACACACTTTCCCCAGAGTGCTACATCTCACACACTTTCCCCAGAGTGCTAAATCTCACACACTTTCCCCAGTGTGCTACATCTCACACACTTTCCCCAGAGTGCTACATCTCACACACTTTCCGCAGTGTGCTACATCTCACAGACTTTCCCCAGAGTGCTACATCTCACACACTTTCCGAAGTGTGCTACATCTCACACACTTTCCCCAGAGTGCTACGTCTCACACACGTTCCCCAGTGTGCTACATCTCACACACTTTCCCCAGAGTGCTACACCTCACACACTTTCCCCAGTGTGCTACATCTCACAGACTTTCCCCAGAGAGCTACTCCTCACACACTTTCCCCAGAGTGCTACACCTCACACACTTTCCCCAGTGTGCTACATCTCACACACTTTCCCCAGAGTGCTACACCTCACAGACTTTCCCCAGAGTGCTACTCCTCACACACATTCCCCAGAGTGCTGCAACTCACACACTTTCCCCAGTGTGCTACATCTCACACACTTTCCCCAGAGTGCTACACTTCACACACTTTCCCCAGTGTGCTACATCTCACACACTTTCCCCAGAGTGCTACATCTCACACACTTTCCCCAGAGTGCTACACCTCACACACTTTCCCCAGTGTGCTACATCTCACACACTTTCCCCAGTGTGCTACATCTCACACACTTTCCCCAGAGTGCTACACCTCACACACTTTCCCCAGTGTGCTACATCTCACACACTTTCCCCAGAGTGCTACACCTCACACCCTTTCCCCAGAGTGCTACTCCTCACATACTTTCCCCAGAGTGCTACATTTCACACCCTTTCCCCAGACTGCTACACCTCACATACTTTCCCCAGAGTGCTACATTTCACACACTTTCCCCAGAGTGCTACATCGCACACATTTTCCCCAGAGTGCTACATCTCACACACTTTCCCCAGAGTGCTACATCTCACACACTTTCCCCAGTGTGCTACATCTCACACACTTTCCCCAGAGTGCTACATCTCACACATTTTCCCCAGAGTGCTACATCTCACACACTTTCCCCAGAGTGCTACATCTCACACACTTTCCCCAGTGTGCTACATCTCACACACTTTCCCCAGTGTGCTACATCTCACACACTTTCCCAGAGTGCTACATATCACACACTTTCCCCAGTGTGCTACATCTCACACACTTTCCCCAGAGTGCTACATCTCACACACTTTCCCCAGTGTGCTACATCTCACACACTTTCCCCAGTGTGCTACATCTCACACACTTTCCCAGAGTGCTACATATCACACACTTTCCCCAGTGTGCTACATCTCACACACTTTCCCAGAGTGCTACACCTCACACACTTTCCCCAGAGTGCTACATCTCACACACTTTCCCCAGTGTGCTACATCTCACACACTTTCCCCAGAGTGCTACATCTCACACATTTTCCCCAGAGTGCTACATCTCACACACTTTCCCCAGAGTGCTACATCTCACACACTTTCCCCAGTGTGCTACATCTCACACACTTTCCCCAGTGTGCTACATCTCACACACTTTCCCAGAGTGCTACATATCACACACTTTCCCCAGTGTGCTACATCTCACACACTTTCCCCAGAGTGCTACATCTCACACACGTTCCCCAGTGTGCTACATCTCACACACTTTCCCCAGTGTGCTACATCTCACACACTTTCCCAGAGTGCTACATATCACACACTTTCCCCAGTGTGCTACATCTCACACACTTTCCCAGAGTGCTACACCTCACACACTTTCCCCAGTGTGCTACATCTCACACACTTTCCCAGAGTGCTACACCTCACACACTTTCCCCAGTGTGCTACATCTCACATACTTTCCCCAGAATGCTACACCTCACACACTTTCCCGAGTGCTACATCTCACACACTTTCCCCAGTGTGCTCCACCCCACACACTTTCCCCAGAGTGCTACATCTCACACACTTTCCCAGAGTGCTACATATCACACACTTTCCCCAGTGTGCTACATCTCACACACTTTCCCCAGAGTGCTACATCTCACACACGTTCCCCAGTGTGCTACATCTCACACACTTTCCCCAGTGTGCTACATCTCACACACTTTCCCAGAGTGCTACATATCACACACTTTCCCCAGTGTGCTACATCTCACACACTTTCCCAGAGTGCTACACCTCACACACTTTCCCCAGTGTGCTACATCTCACACACTTTCCCAGAGTGCTACACCTCACACACTTTCCCCAGTGTGCTACATCTCACATACTTTCCCCAGAATGCTACACCTCACACACTTTCCCGAGTGCTACATCTCACACACTTTCCCCAGTGTGCTCCACCCCACACACTTTCCCCAGAGTGCTACATCTCACACACTTTCCCCAGAGTGCTACACCTCACACACTTTCCCCAGTGAACTAAATCTCACACACTTTCCCCAGAGTGCTACATCTCACACACTTTCCCCAGAGTGCTACAGCTCACACACTTTCCCCAGTGAGCTAAATCTCACACACTTTCCCCAGAGTGCTACATCTCACACACTTTCCCCATAGTGCTAAATCTCACACACTTTCCCCAGTGTGCTACATCTCACACACTTTCCCCAGAGTGCTACATCTCACACACTTTCCCCAGAGTGCTACATCTCACACACTTTCCCCCGAGTGCTACACCTCACACACTTTCCCCAGAGTGCTACATATCACACACTTTCCTCAGAGTGCTACACCTCGCACACTTTCCCCAGTGTGCTACATCTCACACACCTTCCAAGAGTGCTACATCTCACACACTTTCCCCAGAGTGCTACATCTCACACACTTTCCCCAGAGTGCTACATCTCACACACTTTCCCCCGAGTGCTACACCTCACACACTTTCCCCAGAGTGCTACACTTCACACACTTTCCCAAGTGTGCTACATCTCACACACTTTCCCCAGTGTGCTACATCTCACACACTTTCCCCAGTGTGCTGCATCTCACACACTTTCCCCAGTGTGCTACACCTCACACACTTTCCCCAGAGTGCTACATATCACACACTTTCCTCAGAGTGCTACACCTCGCACACTTTCCCCAGTGTGCAACATCTCACACACTTTCCCAGAGTGCTACATCTCACATACTTTCGCCTGAATGCTACACCTCACACACTTTCCCCTGAGTGCGACATCTCACACACTTTCCCCAGTGTGCTACACCCCACACACTTTCCCCTGAGTGCTACATCTCACACACTTTCCGCAGAGTGCTACACCTCACACACTTTCCCCAGAGAGCTAAATCTCACACACTTTCCCCAGAGTGCTACATCTCACACACTTTCCCCAGAGTGCTACATCTCACACACTTTCCACAGTGTGCTACATCTCACACACTTTCCCCAGAGTGCTACATCTCACACACTTTCCTCAGTGTGCTACACCTCACACACTTTCCCCAGAGTGCTACACTTCACACACTTTCCCAAGTGTGCTACATCTCACACACTTTCCCCAGAGTGCTACATCTCACACACTTTCCCCAGTATGCTACATCTCACACACTTTCCCCAGAGTGCAACCTCACAGACTTTCCCCAGAGTGCTACATTTCACACACTTTCCCCAGAGTGCTACATCGCACACACTTTCCCCAGAGTGCTACATCTCACACACTTTCCCCAGAGTGCTACATCTCACACACTTTCCCAGTGTGCAACATCTCACACACTTTCCCAGAGTGCTACATCTCACATACTTTCCCCAGAATGCTACACCTCACACATATTCCCCTGAGTGCGACATCTCCCACACTTTCCCCAGTGTGCTACACCCCACACACTTTCCCGAGTGCTACATCTCACACACTTTCCCCAGAGTGCTACACCTCACACACTTTCCCCAGAGAGCTAAATCTCACACACTTTCCCAGTGTGCTACATCTCACACACTTTCCCCAGTGTGTTACACCTCACACACTTTCCCCAGTGTGCCACATCTCACACACTTTCCCCAGTGTGCTACATCTCACACACTTTCCCCAGTGTGCTACATCTCACAGACTTTCCCCAGAGTGTTACAGCTCACACACTTTCCCCAGTGTGCTACATCTCACACACTTTCCCCAGTGTGCTACATCTCACACACTTTCCCCAGAGTGCTACATCTCACATACTTTCCCCAGAGTGCTACATCTCACACACATTTCCCACTGTGCTACACCTCAAACACTTTCCCTAGTGTGCTACGTCTCACACACTTTCCCCAGAGTGCTACATCTCACACACTTTCCCCAGTGTGCTACATTTCACACACTTTCCCCAGAGTGCTACACCTCACACACCTTCCCCAGTATGCTACGCCTCACACACTTTCCCCAGTGTGCTACACCTCACACACTTTCCCCTGAGTGCGACATCTCACACACTTTCCCCAGTGTGCTACACCTCAGACACTTTCCCCAGTGTGCTACATCTCACACACTTTCCCCAGAGTGCTACACCTCACATACCTTCCCCAGTGTGCTACACCTCACACACTTTCCCCAGTGTGCTACACCTCAGACACTTTCCCCAGTGTGCTACATCTCACACACTTTCCCCAGAGTGCTACACCTCACACACCTTCCCCAGTGTGCTACACCTCACACACTTTCCCCAGTGTGCTACACCTCAGACACTTTCCCCAGTGTGCTACATCTCACACACTTTCCCCAGAGTGCTACACCTCACACACCTTCCCCAGTGTGCTACACCTCACACACTTTCCCCAGTGTGCTACACCTCACACACTTTCCCCAGTGTGCTACACCTCACACACTTTCCCCAGTGTGCTACATCTCACACACTTTCCCCAGAGTGCTACATCTCACACACTTTCCCAGTGTGCTACATCTCACAGACTTTCCCCAGAGTGCTACACCTCACACACTTTCCCCTGAGTGTGACATCTCACACACTTTCCCCAGCGTGCTACATCTCACACACTTTCCCAGAGTGCTATATCTCACACACTTTCCCCAGTGTGCTACATCTCACACACTTTCCCCAGAGTGCTACATCTCACACACTTTCCCCAGTGTGCTACATCTCACACACTTTCCCCAGTGTGCTACATCTCACACACTTTCCCCAGTGTGCTACATCTCACACACTTTCCCAGAGTGCTACATCTCACACACTTTCCCCAGTGTGCTACATCTCACACACTTTCCCCAGTGTGCTACATCTCACACACTTTCCCCAGTGTGCTACATCTCACACACTTTCCCAGAGTGCGACATCTCACACACTTTCCCCAGTGTGCTACATCTCACACACTTTCCCCAGTGTGCTACATCTCACACACTTTCCCAGAGTGCTACATCTCACACACTTTCCCCAGTGTGCTACACCTCACACACTTTCCTCTGAGTGCTACATCTCACACACTTTCCCCAGTGTGCTACATCTCACACACTTTCCCCAGTGTGCTACATCTCACACACTTTCCCCAGAGTGCTACATCTCACACACTTTCCCCAGTGTGCTACACCTCACAGACTTTCCCGGGAGTGCTACATCTCACACACTTTCCCCAGAGTGCTACACCTCACACACTTTCCCCAGTGTGCTCCATCTCACACACTTTCCCCAGTGTGCTACATTTCACACACTTTCCCCAGAGTGCTACACCTCACACACTTTCCCCAGTGTGCTACATCTCACACACTTTCCCCAGAGTGCTGCATCTCACACACTTTCCCCAGTGTGCTACATCTCACACACTTTCCCCAGTGTGCTACATCTCACACACTTTCCCCAGAGTGCTACATCTCCCACACTTTCCCCAGTGTGCTACATCTCACATACTTTCCCCAGAGTGCTACATCTCACACACATTTCCCACTGTGCTACACCTCAAATACTTTCCCTAGTGTGCTACGTCTCACACACTTTCCCCAGAGTGCTACATCTCACACACTTTCCCCAGTGTGCTACATTTCACACACTTTCCCCAGAGTGCTACACCTCACACACCTTCCCCAGTATGCTACGCCTCACACACTTTCCCCAGTGTGCTACACCTCACACACTTTCCCCTGAGTGCGACATCTCACACACTTTCCCCAGTGTGCTACACCTCAGACACTTTCCCCAGTGTGCTACATCTCACACACTTTCCCCAGAGTGCTACACCTCACACACCTTCCCCAGTGTGCTACACCTCACACACTTTCCCCAGAGTGCTACACCTCACATACTTTCCCCAGAATGCTACTCCTCACACACTTTCCCCAGTGTGCTACATCTCACACACTTTCCCAGAGTGCTACATCTCACACACTTTCCCCAGCGTGCTACATCTCACACACTTTCCCACAGTGCTACATCTCACACACTTTCCCAGTGTGCTACATATCACACACTTTCCCCAGTGTGCTACACCTCACACACTTTCCCCAGTGTGCTACATCTCACACACTTTCCCCAGTGTGCTACATCTCACACACTTTCCCCAGACTGCTACACCTCACACACTTTCCCCAGTGTGCTACATCTCACACACTTTCCCCAGTGTGCTACATCTCACACACTTTCCCCAGAGTGCGACATCTCACACACTTTCCCCAGTGTTCTACACCACACCCACTTTCCCCAGAGTGCTACATCTCACACACTTTCCCCAGAGTGCTACACCTCACACACTTTCCCCAGTGTGCTACATCTCACACACTTTCCCCAGAGTGCTACATCTCACACACTTTCCCCAGAGTGCTACACCTCACACACTTTCCCCAGTGTGCTACATCTCACACACTTTCCCCAGTGGGCTACACCTCACACACTTTCCCCAGTGTGCTACATCTCACACACTTTCCCCAGTGTGCTACATCTCACACACTTTCCCCAGAGTGCTACACCTCACACACTTTCCCCAGTGTGCTACATCTCACACACTTTCCCCAGAGTGCTACACCTCACACACTTTCCCCAGAGTGCTACACCTCACACACTTTCCCCAGAGTGCTACACCTCACACACTTTCCCCAGTGTGCTACATCTCACACACTTTCCCCAGAGTGCTACACCTCACACACTTTCCCCAGAGTGCTACACCTCACACACTTTCCCCAGAGTGCAACCTCACAGACTTTCCCCAGAGTGCTACATTTCACACACTTTCCCCAGAGTGCTACATCGCACACACTTTCCCCAGAGTGCTACATCTCACACACTTTCCCCAGAGTGCTACATCTCACACACTTTCCCAGAGTGCTACATCTCACACACTTTCCCCAGTGTGCAACATCTCACACACTTTCCCAGAGTGCTACATCTCACATACTTTCCCCAGAATGCTACACCTCACACACTTTCCCCAGTGTGCCACATCTCACACACTTTCCCCAGTGTGCTACATCTCACACACTTTCCCCAGTGTGCTACATCTCACAGACTTTCCCCAGAGTGCTACACCTCACACACTTTCCCCAGTGTGCTACATCTCACACACTTTCCCCAGTGTGCTACATCTCACACACTTTCCCCAGAGTGCTACATCTCCCACACTTTCCCCAGTGTGCTACATCTCACATACTTTCCCCAGAGTGCTACATCTCACACACATTTCCCACTGTGCTACACCTCAAATACTTTCCCTAGTGTGCTACGTCTCACACACTTTCCCCAGAGTGCTACATCTCACACACTTTCCCCAGTGTGCTACATTTCACACACTTTCCCCAGAGTGCTACACCTCACACACCTTCCCCAGTATGCTACGCCTCACACACTTTCCCCAGTGTGCTACACCTCACACACTTTCCCCTGAGTGCGACATCTCACACACTTTCCCCAGTGTGCTACACCTCAGGCACTTTCCCCAGTGTGCTACATCTCACACACTTTCCCCAGAGTGCTACACCTCACACACCTTCCCCAGTGTGCTACACCTCACACACTTTCCCCAGAGTGCTACACCTCACATACTTTCCCCAGAATGCTACTCCTCACACACTTTCCCCAGTGTGCTACATCTCACACACTTTCCCAGAGTGCTACATCTCACACACTTTCCCCAGCGTGCTACATCTCACACACTTTCCCACAGTGCTACATCTCACACACTTTCCCAGTGTGCTACATCTCACAGACTTTCCCCAGAGTGCTACACCTCACACACTTTCCCCTGAGTGTGACATCTCACACACTTTCCCCAGTGTGCTACATCTCACACACTTTCCCCAGAGTGCTACATCTCACACACTTTCCCCAGAGTGCTACATATCACACACTTTCCCCAGTGTGCTACACCTCACACACTTTCCCCAGTGTGCTACATCTCACACACTTTCCCCAGTGTGCTACATCTCACACACTTTCCCCAGACTGCTACACCTCACACACTTTCCCCAGTGTGCTACATCTCACACACTTTCCCCAGAGTGCTACATCTCCCACACTTTCCCCAGAGTGCTACACCTCACACACTTTCCCCAGTGTGCTACACCTCACACACTTTCCCCAGAGTGCTACATCTCACACACTTTCCCCAGAGTGCTACACCTCACACACTTTCCCCAGTGTGCTACATCTCACACACTTTCCCCAGAGTGCTACATCTCACACACTTTCCCCAGAGTGCTAAATCTCACACACTTTCCCCTGTGTGCTATATCTCACACACTTTCCCCAGAGTGCTACATCTCACACACTTTCCGCAGTGTGCTACATCTCACAGACTTTCCCCAGAGTGCTACATCTCACAGACTTTCCCCAGAGTGCTACATCTCACACACTTTCCCCACTGTGCTACATCTCACACACTTTCCCCAGAGTGCTACACTTCACACACTTTCCCAAGTGTGCTACATCTCACACACTTTCCCCAGAGTGCTACGTCTCACACACGTTCCCCAGTGTGCTACATCTCACACACTTTCCCCAGAGTGCTACACCTCACACACTTTCCCCAGTGTGCTACATCTCACACACTTTCCCCAGAGTGCTACACCTCACACACTTTCCCCAGAGTGCTACTCCTCACACACATTCCCCAGAGTTCTGCACCTCACACACTTACCTCAGTGTGCTACATCTCTCACACTTTCACCAGAGTGCTGCACCTCACACACTTTCCCCAGTGTGTGTCATCTCACACACTTTCCCCAGAGTGCTACATCTCACACACTTTCCCCAGAGTGCTAAATCTCACACACTTTCCCCAGTGTGCTACATCTCACACACTTTCCCCAGAGTGCTACATCTCACACACTTTCCGCAGTGTGCTACATCTCACAGACTTTCCCCAGAGTGCTACATCTCACACACTTTCCGAAGTGTGCTACATCTCACACACTTTCCCCAGAGTGCTACGTCTCACACACGTTCCCCAGTGTGCTACATCTCACACACTTTCCCCAGAGTGCTACACCTCACACACTTTCCCCAGTGTGCTACATCTCACAGACTTTCCCCAGAGAGCTACTCCTCACACACTTTCCCCAGAGTGCTACACCTCACACACTTTCCCCAGTGTGCTACATCTCACACACTTTCCCCAGAGTGCTACACCTCACAGACTTTCCCCAGAGTGCTACTCCTCACACACATTCCCCAGAGTGCTGCAACTCACACACTTTCCCCAGTGTGCTACATCTCACACACTTTCCCCAGAGTGCTACACTTCACACACTTTCCCCAGTGTGCTACATCTCACACACTTTCCCCAGAGTGCTACATCTCACACACTTTCCCCAGAGTGCTACACCTCACACACTTTCCCCAGTGTGCTACATCTCACACACTTTCCCCAGTGTGCTACATCTCACACACTTTCCCCAGAGTGCTACACCTCACACACTTTCCCCAGTGTGCTACATCTCACACACTTTCCCCAGAGTGCTACACCTCACACCCTTTCCCCAGAGTGCTACTCCTCACATACTTTCCCCAGAGTGCTACATTTCACACCCTTTCCCCAGACTGCTACACCTCACATACTTTCCCCAGAGTGCTACATTTCACACACTTTCCCCAGAGTGCTACATCGCACACATTTTCCCCAGAGTGCTACATCTCACACACTTTCCCCAGAGTGCTACATCTCACACACTTTCCCCAGTGTGCTACATCTCACACACTTTCCCCAGAGTGCTACATCTCACACATTTTCCCCAGAGTGCTACATCTCACACACTTTCCCCAGAGTGCTACATCTCACACACTTTCCCCAGTGTGCTACATCTCACACACTTTCCCCAGTGTGCTACATCTCACACACTTTCCCAGAGTGCTACATATCACACACTTTCCCCAGTGTGCTACATCTCACACACTTTCCCCAGAGTGCTACATCTCACACACTTTCCCCAGTGTGCTACATCTCACACACTTTCCCCAGTGTGCTACATCTCACACACTTTCCCAGAGTGCTACATATCACACACTTTCCCCAGTGTGCTACATCTCACACACTTTCCCAGAGTGCTACACCTCACACACTTTCCCCAGAGTGCTACATCTCACACACTTTCCCCAGTGTGCTACATCTCACACACTTTCCCCAGAGTGCTACATCTCACACATTTTCCCCAGAGTGCTACATCTCACACACTTTCCCCAGAGTGCTACATCTCACACACTTTCCCCAGTGTGCTACATCTCACACACTTTCCCCAGTGTGCTACATCTCACACACTTTCCCAGAGTGCTACATATCACACACTTTCCCCAGTGTGCTACATCTCACACACTTTCCCCAGAGTGCTACATCTCACACACGTTCCCCAGTGTGCTACATCTCACACACTTTCCCCAGTGTGCTACATCTCACACACTTTCCCAGAGTGCTACATATCACACACTTTCCCCAGTGTGCTACATCTCACACACTTTCCCAGAGTGCTACACCTCACACACTTTCCCCAGTGTGCTACATCTCACACACTTTCCCAGAGTGCTACACCTCACACACTTTCCCCAGTGTGCTACATCTCACATACTTTCCCCAGAATGCTACACCTCACACACTTTCCCGAGTGCTACATCTCACACACTTTCCCCAGTGTGCTCCACCCCACACACTTTCCCCAGAGTGCTACATCTCACACACTTTCCCCAGAGTGCTACACCTCACACACTTTCCCCAGTGAACTAAATCTCACACACTTTCCCCAGAGTGCTACATCTCACACACTTTCCCCAGAGTGCTACAGCTCACACACTTTCCCCAGTGAGCTAAATCTCACACACTTTCCCCAGAGTGCTACATCTCACACACTTTCCCCATAGTGCTAAATCTCACACACTTTCCCCAGTGTGCTACATCTCACACACTTTCCCCAGAGTGCTACATCTCACACACTTTCCCCAGAGTGCTACATCTCACACACTTTCCCCCGAGTGCTACACCTCACACACTTTCCCCAGAGTGCTACATATCACACACTTTCCTCAGAGTGCTACACCTCGCACACTTTCCCCAGTGTGCTACATCTCACACACCTTCCAAGAGTGCTACATCTCACACACTTTCCCCAGAGTGCTACATCTCACACACTTTCCCCAGAGTGCTACATCTCACACACTTTCCCCCGAGTGCTACACCTCACACACTTTCCCCAGAGTGCTACACTTCACACACTTTCCCAAGTGTGCTACATCTCACACACTTTCCCCAGTGTGCTACATCTCACACACTTTCCCCAGTGTGCTGCATCTCACACACTTTCCCCAGTGTGCTACACCTCACACACTTTCCCCAGAGTGCTACATATCACACACTTTCCTCAGAGTGCTACACCTCGCAAACTTTCCCCAGTGTGCAACATCTCACACACTTTCCCAGAGTGCTACATCTCACATACTTTCGCCTGAATGCTACACCTCACACACTTTCCCCTGAGTGCGACATCTCACACACTTTCCCCAGTGTGCTACACCCCACACACTTTCCCCTGAGTGCTACATCTCACACACTTTCCGCAGAGTGCTACACCTCACACACTTTCCCCAGAGAGCTAAATCTCACACACTTTCCCCAGAGTGCTACATCTCACACACTTTCCCCAGAGTGCTACATCTCACACACTTTCCACAGTGTGCTACATCTCACACACTTTCCCCAGAGTGCTACATCTCACACACTTTCCTCAGTGTGCTACACCTCACACACTTTCCCCAGAGTGCTACACTTCACACACTTTCCCAAGTGTGCTACATCTCACACACTTTCCCCAGAGTGCTACATCTCACACACTTTCCCCAGTATGCTACATCTCACACACTTTCCCCAGAGTGCAACCTCACAGACTTTCCCCAGAGTGCTACATTTCACACACTTTCCCCAGAGTGCTACATCGCACACACTTTCCCCAGAGTGCTACATCTCACACACTTTCCCCAGAGTGCTACATCTCACACACTTTCCCAGTGTGCAACATCTCACACACTTTCCCAGAGTGCTACATCTCACATACTTTCCCCAGAATGCTACACCTCACACATATTCCCCTGAGTGCGACATCTCCCACACTTTCCCCAGTGTGCTACACCCCACACACTTTCCCGAGTGCTACATCTCACACACTTTCCCCAGAGTGCTACACCTCACACACTTTCCCCAGAGAGCTAAATCTCACACACTTTCCCAGTGTGCTACATCTCACACACTTTCCCCAGTGTGTTACACCTCACACACTTTCCCCAGTGTGCCACATCTCACACACTTTCCCCAGTGTGCTACATCTCACACACTTTCCCCAGTGTGCTACATCTCACAGACTTTCCCCAGAGTGTTACAGCTCACACACTTTCCCCAGTGTGCTACATCTCACACACTTTCCCCAGTGTGCTACATCTCACACACTTTCCCCAGAGTGCTACATCTCACATACTTTCCCCAGAGTGCTACATCTCACACACATTTCCCACTGTGCTACACCTCAAACACTTTCCCTAGTGTGCTACGTCTCACACACTTTCCCCAGAGTGCTACATCTCACACACTTTCCCCAGTGTGCTACATTTCACACACTTTCCCCAGAGTGCTACACCTCACACACCTTCCCCAGTATGCTACGCCTCACACACTTTCCCCAGTGTGCTACACCTCACACACTTTCCCCTGAGTGCGACATCTCACACACTTTCCCCAGTGTGCTACACCTCAGACACTTTCCCCAGTGTGCTACATCTCACACACTTTCCCCAGAGTGCTACACCTCACATACCTTCCCCAGTGTGCTACACCTCACACACTTTCCCCAGTGTGCTACACCTCAGACACTTTCCCCAGTGTGCTACATCTCACACACTTTCCCCAGAGTGCTACACCTCACACACCTTCCCCAGTGTGCTACACCTCACACACTTTCCCCAGTGTGCTACACCTCAGACACTTTCCCCAGTGTGCTACATCTCACACACTTTCCCCAGAGTGCTACACCTCACACACCTTCCCCAGTGTGCTACACCTCACACACTTTCCCCAGTGTGCTACACCTCACACACTTTCCCCAGTGTGCTACACCTCACACACTTTCCCCAGTGTGCTACATCTCACACACTTTCCCCAGAGTGCTACATCTCACACACTTTCCCAGTGTGCTACATCTCACAGACTTTCCCCAGAGTGCTACACCTCACACACTTTCCCCTGAGTGTGACATCTCACACACTTTCCCCAGCGTGCTACATCTCACACACTTTCCCAGAGTGCTACATCTCACACACTTTCCCCAGTGTGCTACATCTCACACACTTTCCCCAGAGTGCTACATCTCACACACTTTCCCCAGTGTGCTACATCTCACACACTTTCCCCAGTGTGCTACATCTCACACACTTTCCCCAGTGTGCTACATCTCACACACTTTCCCAGAGTGCTACATCTCACACACTTTCCCCAGTGTGCTACATCTCACACACTTTCCCCAGTGTGCTACATCTCACACACTTTCCCCAGTGTGCTACATCTCACACACTTTCCCAGAGTGCGACATCTCACACACTTTCCCCAGTGTGCTACATCTCACACACTTTCCCCAGTGTGCTCCATCTCACACACTTTCCCAGAGTGCTACATCTCACACACTTTCCCCAGTGTGCTACACCTCACACACTTTCCTCTGAGTGCTACATCTCACACACTTTCCCCAGTGTGCTACATCTCACACACTTTCCCCAGTGTGCTACATCTCACACACTTTCCCCAGAGTGCTACATCTCACACACTTTCCCCAGTGTGCTACACCTCACAGACTTTCCCGGGAGTGCTACATCTCACACACTTTCCCCAGAGTGCTACACCTCACACACTTTCCCCAGTGTGCTCCATCTCACACACTTTCCCCAGTGTGCTACATTTCACACACTTTCCCCAGAGTGCTACACCTCACACACTTTCCCCAGTGTGCTACATCTCACACACTTTCCCCAGAGTGCTGCATCTCACACACTTTCCCCAGTGTGCTACATCTCACACACTTTCCCCAGTGTGCTACATCTCACACACTTTCCCCAGAGTGCTGCACCTCACACATTTACCCCAGTGTGCGACATCTCACACACATTCCCCAGAGTGCTGCACCTCACATACTTTCCCCAGAGTGCTACATCTCACACACTTTCCCCAGAGTGCTGCACCTCACACATTTACCCCAGTGTGCTACATCTCACACACTTTCCCCAGTGTGCTACATCTCACACACTTTCTCCAGAGTGCTACATCTCACCCACTTTCGCCAGTGTGCTGCATCTCACACACTTTCCCAGAGTGCTACACCTCACACACTTTCCCCTGTGTGCTACATCTCACACACTTTCCCCAGAGTGCTACATCTCACACACTTACCCCAGAGTGCTACATCTCTGACACATTTCCCACTGTGCTACACCTCAAACACTTTCGCTAGTGTGCTACGTCTCACACACTTTCCCCAGTGTGCTACATTTCACATACTTTCCCCAGAGTGCTACACCACACACACCTTCCCCAGTGTGCTACACCTCACACACTTTCCCCAGTGTGCTACACCTCACACACTTTCCCCAGAGTGCTACACCTCACACACTTTCCCCAGAGTGCTACACCTCACACACTTTCCCCTGAGTGCGACATCTCACACACTTTCCCCAGTGTGCTACACCTCAGACACTTTCCCCAGTGTGCTACACCTCACACACTTTCCCCAGAGTGCTACACCTCACACACCTTCCCCAGAATGCTACACCTCACACACTTTCCCCAGTGTGCTACATCTCACACACTTTCCCAGAGTGCTACATCTCACACACTTTCCCCAGCGTGCTACATCTCACACACTTTCCCACAGTGCTACATCTCACACACTTTCCCCAGAGTGCTACACTTCACACACTTTCCCAAGTGTGCTACATCTCACACACTTTCCCCAGTATGCTACATCTCACACACTTTCCCCAGAGTGCTACACCTCACACACTTTCCCCAGAGTGCTACACCTCACACACTTTCCCCAGAGTGCTACATCTCACAGACTTTCCCCAGAGTGCTACATCTCACACACTTTCCCCACTGTGCTACATCTCACACACTTTCCCCAGAGTGCTACACTTCACACACTTTCCCAAGTGTGCTACATCTCACACACTTTCCCCAGAGTGCTACGTCTCACACACGTTCCCCAGTGTGCTACATCTCACACACTTTCCCCAGAGTGCTACACCTCACACACTTTCCCCAGTGTGCTACATCTCACACACTTTCCCCAGAGTGCCACACCTCACACACTTTCCCCAGAGTGCTACTCCTCACACACATTCCCCAGAGTTCTGCACCTCACACACTTACCTCAGTGTGCTACATCTCTCACACTTTCACCAGAGTGCTGCACCTCACACACTTTCCCCAGTGTGTGTCATCTCACACACTTTCCCCAGAGTGCTACATCTCACACACTTTCCCCAGAGTGCTAAATCTCACACACTTTCCCCAGTGTGCTACATCTCACACACTTTCCCCAGAGTGCTACATCTCACACACTTTCCGCAGTGTGCTACATCTCACAGACTTTCCCCAGAGTGCTACATCTCACACACTTTCCGAAGTGTGCTACATCTCACACACTTTCCCCAGAGTGCTACGTCTCACACACGTTCCCCAGTGTGCTACATCTCACACACTTTCCCCAGAGTGCTACACCTCACACACTTTCCCCAGTGTGCTACATCTCACAGACTTTCCCCAGAGAGCTACTCCTCACACACTTTCCCCAGAGTGCTACACCTCACACACTTTCCCCAGTGTGCTACATCTCACACACTTTCCCCAGAGTGCTACACCTCACAGACTTTCCCCAGAGTGCTACTCCTCACACACATTCCCCAGAGTGCTGCAACTCACACACTTTCCCCAGTGTGCTACATCTCACACACTTTCCCCAGAGTGCTACACTTCACACACTTTCCCCAGTGTGCTACATCTCACACACTTTCCCCAGAGTGCTACATCTCACACACTTTCCCCAGAGTGCTACACCTCACACACTTTCCCCAGTGTGCTACATCTCACACACTTTCCCCAGTGTGCTACATCTCACACACTTTCCCCAGAGTGCTACACCTCACACACTTTCCCCAGTGTGCTACATCTCACACACTTTCCCCAGAGTGCTACACCTCACACCCTTTCCCCAGAGTGCTACTCCTCACATACTTTCCCCAGAGTGCTACATTTCACACCCTTTCCCCAGACTGCTACACCTCACATACTTTCCCCAGAGTGCTACATTTCACACACTTTCCCCAGAGTGCTACATCGCACACATTTTCCCCAGAGTGCTACATCTCACACACTTTCCCCAGAGTGCTACATCTCACACACTTTCCCCAGTGTGCTACATCTCACACACTTTCCCCAGTGTGCTACATCTCACACATTTTCCCCAGAGTGCTACATCTCACACACTTTCCCCAGAGTGCTACATCTCACACACTTTCCCCAGTGTGCTACATCTCACACACTTTCCCCAGTGTGCTACATCTCACACACTTTCCCAGAGTGCTACATATCACACACTTTCCCCAGTGTGCTACATCTCACACACTTTCCCCAGAGTGCTACATCTCACACACTTTCCCCAGTGTGCTACATCTCACACACTTTCCCCAGTGTGCTACATCTCACACACTTTCCCAGAGTGCTACATATCACACACTTTCCCCAGTGTGCTACATCTCACACACTTTCCCAGAGTGCTACACCTCACACACTTTCCCCAGAGTGCTACATCTCACACACTTTCCCCAGTGTGCTACATCTCACACACTTTCCCCAGAGTGCTACATCTCACACATTTTCCCCAGAGTGCTACATCTCACACACTTTCCCCAGAGTGCTACATCTCACACACTTTCCCCAGTGTGCTACATCTCACACACTTTCCCCAGTGTGCTACATCTCACACACTTTCCCAGAGTGCTACATATCACACACTTTCCCCAGTGTGCTACATCTCACACACTTTCCCCAGAGTGCTACATCTCACACACTTTCCCCAGTGTGCTACATCTCACACACTTTCCCCAGTGTGCTACATCTCACACACTTTCCCAGAGTGCTACATATCACACACTTTCCCCAGTGTGCTACATCTCACACACTTTCCCAGAGTGCTACACCTCACACACTTTCCCCAGTGTGCTACATCTCACACACTTTCCCAGAGTGCTACACCTCACACACTTTCCCCAGTGTGCTACATCTCACATACTTTCCCCAGAATGCTACACCTCACACACTTTCCCGAGTGCTACATCTCACACACTTTCCCCAGTGTGCTCCACCCCACACACTTTCCCCAGAGTGCTACATCTCACACACTTTCCCCAGAGTGCTACACCTCACACACTTTCCCCAGTGAACTAAATCTCACACACTTTCCCCAGAGTGCTACATCTCACACACTTTCCCCAGAGTGCTACAGCTCACACACTTTCCCCAGTGAGCTAAATCTCACACACTTTCCCCAGAGTGCTACATCTCACACACTTTCCCCATAGTGCTAAATCTCACACACTTTCCCCAGTGTGCTACATCTCACACACTTTCCCCAGAGTGCTACATCTCACACACTTTCCCCAGAGTGCTACATCTCACACACTTTCCCCAGAGTGCTACATCTCACACACTTTCCCCCGAGTGCTACACCTCACACACTTTCCCCAGAGTGCTACATATCACACACTTTCCTCAGAGTGCTACACCTCGCACACTTTCCCCAGTGTGCTACATCTCACAAACCTTCCAAGAGTGCTACATCTCACACACTTTCCCCAGAGTGCTACATCTCACACACTTTCCCCAGAGTGCTACATCTCACACACTTTCCCCCGAGTGCTACACCTCACACACTTTCCCCAGAGTGCTACACTTCACACACTTTCCCAAGTGTGCTACATCTCACACACTTTCCCCAGTGTGCTACATCTCACACACTTTCCCCAGTGTGCTGCATCTCACACACTTTCCCCAGTGTGCTACACCTCACACACTTTCCCCAGAGTGCTACATATCACACACTTTCCTCAGAGTGCTACACCTCGCACACTTTCCCCAGTGTGCAACATCTCACACACTTTCCCAGAGTGCTACATCTCACATACTTTCGCCTGAATGCTACACCTCACACACTTTCCCCTGAGTGCGACATCTCACACACTTTCCCCAGTGTGCTACACCCCACACACTTTCCCCTGAGTGCTACATCTCACACACTTTCCGCAGAGTGCTACACCTCACACACTTTCCCCAGAGAGCTAAATCTCACACACTTTCCCCAGAGTGCTACATCTCACACACTTTCCCCAGAGTGCTACATCTCACACACTTTCCACAGTGTGCTACATCTCACACACTTTCCCCAGAGTGCTACATCTCACACACTTTCCTCAGTGTGCTACACCTCACACACTTTCCCCAGAGTGCTACACTTCACACACTTTCCCAAGTGTGCTACATCTCACACACTTTCCCCAGAGTGCTACATCTCACACACTTTCCCCAGTATGCTACATCTCACACACTTTCCCCAGAGTGCAACCTCACAGACTTTCCCCAGAGTGCTACATTTCACACACTTTCCCCAGAGTGCTACATCGCACACACTTTCCCCAGAGTGCTACATCTCACACACTTTCCCCAGAGTGCTACATCTCACACACTTTCCCAGTGTGCAACATCTCACACACTTTCCCAGAGTGCTACATCTCACATACTTTCCCCAGAATGCTACACCTCACACATATTCCCCTGAGTGCGACATCTCCCACACTTTCCCCAGTGTGCTACACCCCACACACTTTCCCGAGTGCTACATCTCACACACTTTCCCCAGAGTGCTACACCTCACACACTTTCCCCAGAGAGCTAAATCTCACACACTTTCCCAGTGTGCTACATCTCACACACTTTCCCCAGTGTGTTACACCTCACACACTTTCCCCAGTGTGCCACATCTCACACACTTTCCCCAGTGTGCTACATCTCACACACTTTCCCCAGTGTGCTACATCTCACAGACTTTCCCCAGAGTGTTACAGCTCACACACTTTCCCCAGTGTGCTACATCTCACACACTTTCCCCAGTGTGCTACATCTCACACACTTTCCCCAGAGTGCTACATCTCACATACTTTCCCCAGAGTGCTACATCTCACACACATTTCCCACTGTGCTACACCTCAAACACTTTCCCTAGTGTGCTACGTCTCACACACTTTCCCCAGAGTGCTACATCTCACACACTTTCCCCAGTGTGCTACATTTCACACACTTTCCCCAGAGTGCTACACCTCACACACCTTCCCCAGTATGCTACGCCTCACACACTTTCCCCAGTGTGCTACACCTCACACACTTTCCCCTGAGTGCGACATCTCACACACTTTCCCCAGTGTGCTACACCTCAGACACTTTCCCCAGTGTGCTACATCTCACACACTTTCCCCAGAGTGCTACACCTCACATACCTTCCCCAGTGTGCTACACCTCACACACTTTCCCCAGTGTGCTACACCTCAGACACTTTCCCCAGTGTGCTACATCTCACACACTTTCCCCAGAGTGCTACACCTCACACACCTTCCCCAGTGTGCTACACCTCACACACTTTCCCCAGTGTGCTACACCTCAGACACTTTCCCCAGTGTGCTACATCTCACACACTTTCCCCAGAGTGCTACACCTCACACACCTTCCCCAGTGTGCTACACCTCACACACTTTCCCCAGTGTGCTACACCTCACACACTTTCCCCAGTGTGCTACACCTCACACACTTTCCCCAGTGTGCTACATCTCACACACTTTCCCCAGAGTGCTACATCTCACACACTTTCCCAGTGTGCTACATCTCACAGACTTTCCCCAGAGTGCTACACCTCACACACTTTCCCCTGAGTGTGACATCTCACACACTTTCCCCAGCGTGCTACATCTCACACACTTTCCCAGAGTGCTACATCTCACACACTTTCCCCAGTGTGCTACATCTCACACACTTTCCCCAGAGTGCTACATCTCACACACTTTCCCCAGTGTGCTACATCTCACACACTTTCCCCAGTGTGCTACATCTCACACACTTTCCCCAGTGTGCTACATCTCACACACTTTCCCAGAGTGCTACATCTCACACACTTTCCCCAGTGTGCTACATCTCACACACTTTCCCCAGTGTGCTACATCTCACACACTTTCCCCAGTGTGCTACATCTCACACACTTTCCCAGAGTGCGACATCTCACACACTTTCCCCAGTGTGCTACATCTCACACACTTTCCCCAGTGTGCTACATCTCACACACTTTCCCAGAGTGCTACATCTCACACACTTTCCCCAGTGTGCTACACCTCACACACTTTCCTCTGAGTGCTACATCTCACACACTTTCCCCAGTGTGCTACATCTCACACACTTTCCCCAGTGTGCTACATCTCACACACTTTCCCCAGAGTGCTACATCTCACACACTTTCCCCAGTGTGCTACACCTCACAGACTTTCCCGGGAGTGCTACATCTCACACACTTTCCCCAGAGTGCTACACCTCACACACTTTCCCCAGTGTGCTCCATCTCACACACTTTCCCCAGTGTGCTACATTTCACACACTTTCCCCAGAGTGCTACACCTCACACACTTTCCCCAGTGTGCTACATCTCACACACTTTCCCCAGAGTGCTGCATCTCAGACACTTTCCCCAGTGTGCTACATCTCACACACTTTCCCCAGAGTGCTACACCTCACACACTTTCCCCAGTGTGCTACATCTCACACACTTTCCCCAGAGTGCTGCACCTCACACATTTACCCCAGTGTGCGACATCTCACACACATTCCCCAGAGTGCTGCACCTCACATACTTTCCCCAGAGTGCTACATCTCACACACTTTCCCCAGAGTGCTGCACCTCACACATTTACCCCAGTGTGCTACATCTCACACACTTTCCCCAGTGTGCTACATCTCACACACTTTCTCCAGAGTGCTACATCTCACCCACTTTCGCCAGTGTGCTGCATCTCACACACTTTCCCAGAGTGCTACACCTCACACATTTTCCCCTGTGTGCTACATCTCACACACTTTCCCCAGAGTGCTACATCTCACACACTTACCCCAGAGTGCTACATCTCTGACACATTTCCCACTGTGCTACACCTCAAACACTTTCGCTAGTGTGCTACGTCTCACACACTTTCCCCAGTGTGCTACATTTCACACACTTTCCCCAGAGTGCTACACCACACACACCTTCCCCAGTGTGCTACACCTCACACACTTTCCCCAGTGTGCTACACCTCACACACTTTCCCCAGAGTGCTACACCTCACACACTTTCCCCAGAGTGCTACACCTCACACACTTTCCCCTGAGTGCGACATCTCACACACTTTCCCCAGTGTGCTACACCTCAGACACTTTCCCCAGTGTGCTACACCTCACACACTTTCCCCAGAGTGCTACACCTCACACACCTTCCCCAGAATGCTACACCTCACACACTTTCCCCAGTGTGCTACATCTCACACACTTTCCCAGAGTGCTACATCTCACACACTTTCCCCAGCGTGCTACATCTCACACACTTTCCCACAGTGCTACATCTCACACACTTTCCCCAGAGTGCTACACTTCACACACTTTCCCAAGTGTGCTACATCTCACACACTTTCCCCAGTATGCTACATCTCACACACTTTCCCCAGAGTGCTACACCTCACACACTTTCCCCAGAGTGCTACACCTCACACACTTTCCCCAGAGTGCTACATCTCACACACTTTCCCCAGAGTGCAACCTCACAGACTTTCCCCAGAGTGCTACATTTCACACACTTTCCCCAGAGTGCTACATCTCACACACTTTCCCCAGTGTGCTACACCTCACACACTTTCCCAGAGTGCTACACCTCACACACTTTCCCCAGAGTGCTACATCTCACACACTTTCCCCAGAGTGCTACATCTCACACACTTTCCCAGAGTGCTACATCTCACACACTTTCCCCAGTGTGCAACATCTCACACACTTTCCCAGAGTGCTACATCTCACATACTTTCCCCAGAATGCTACACCTCACACACTTTCCCCAGAGTGCTACATCTCACACACTTTCCCCAGTGTGTTACACCTCACACAGTTTCCCCAGTGTGCCACATCTCACACACTTTCCCCAGTGTGCTACATCTCACACACTTTCCCCAGAGTGCTACACCTCACACACTTTCCCCAGTGTGCTACATCTCACACACTTTCCCCAGAGTGCTGCACCTCACACATTTACCCCAGTGTGCGACATCTCACACACATTCCCCAGAGTGCTGCACCTCACATACTTTCCCCAGAGTGCTACATCTCACACACTTTCCCCAGAGTGCTGCACCTCACACATTTACCCCAGTGTGCTACATCTCACACACTTTCCCCAGTGTGCTACATCTCACACACTTTCTCCAGAGTGCTACATCTCACCCACTTTCGCCAGTGTGCTGCATCTCACACACTTTCCCAGAGTGCTACACCTCACACACTTTCCCCTGTGTGCTACATCTCACACACTTTCCCCAGAGTGCTACATCTCACACACTTACCCCAGAGTGCTACATCTCTGACACATTTCCCACTGTGCTACACCTCAAACACTTTCGCTAGTGTGCTACGTCTCACACACTTTCCCCAGTGTGCTACATTTCACACACTTTCCCCAGAGTGCTACACCACACACACCTTCCCCAGTGTGCTACACCTCACACACTTTCCCCAGTGTGCTACACCTCACACACTTTCCCCAGATTGCTACACCTCACACACTTTCCCCAGAGTGCTACACCTCACACACTTTCCCCTGAGTGCGACATCTCACACACTTTCCCCAGTGTGCTACACCTCAGACACTTTCCCCAGTGTGCTACACCTCACACACTTTCCCCAGAGTGCTACACCTCACACACCTTCCCCAGAATGCTACACCTCACACACTTTCCCCAGTGTGCTACATCTCACACACTTTCCCAGAGTGCTACATCTCACACACTTTCCCCAGCGTGCTACATCTCACACACTTTCCCACAGTGCTACATCTCACACACTTTCCCCAGAGTGCTACACTTCACACACTTTCCCAAGTGTGCTACATCTCACACACTTTCCCCAGAGTGCTACATCTCACACACTTTCCCCAGTATGCTACATCTCACACACTTTCCCCAGAGTGCTACACCTCACACACTTTCCCCAGAGTGCTACACCTCACACACTTTCCCCAGAGTGCTACATCTCACACACTTTCCCCAGAGTGCAACCTCACAGACTTTCCCCAGAGTGCTACATTTCACACACTTTCCCCAGAGTGCTACATCTCACACACTTTCCCCAGTGTGCTACACCTCACACACTTTCCCAGAGTGCTACACCTCACACACTTTCCCCAGAGTGCTACATCTCACACACTTTCCCCAGAGTGCTACATCTCACACACTTTCTCAGAGTGCTACATCTCACACACTTTCCCCAGTGTGCAACATCTCACACACTTTCCCAGAGTGCTACATCTCACATACTTTCCCCAGAATGCTACACCTCACACACTTTCCCCAGAGTGCTACATCTCACACACTTTCCCCAGTGTGTTACACCTCACACAGTTTCCCCAGTGTGCCACATCTCACACACTTTCCCCAGTGTGCTACATCTCACACACTTTCCCCAGTGTGCTACATCTCACACACTTTCCCCAGAGTGCTACATCTCACACACTTTCCCCAGAGTGCTACATCTCACATACATTCCCCAGAGTGCTACATCTCTGACACATTTCCCACTGTGCTACACCTCAAACACTTTCGCTAGTGTGCTACGTCTCACACACTTTCCCCAGAGTGCTACATCTCACACACTTTCCCCAGTGTGCTACATTTCACACACTTTCCCCAGTGTGCTACATCTCACACACTTTCCCCAGAGTGCTACACTTCACACACTTTCCCCAGTGTGCTACATCTCACACACTTTCCCCAGAGTGCTACATCTCACACACTTTCCCCAGAGTGCTACACCTCACACACTTTCCCCAGTGTGCTACATCTCACACACTTTCCCCAGTGTGCTACATCTCACACACTTTCCCCAGAGTGCTACACCTCACACACTTTCCCCAGTGTGCTACATCTCACACACTTTCCCCAGAGTGCTACACCTCACACCCTTTCCCCAGAGTGCTACTCCTCACATACTTTCCCCAGAGTGCTACATTTCACACCCTTTCCCCAGACTGCTACACCTCACATACTTTCCCCAGAGTGCTACATTTCACACACTTTCCCCAGAGTGCTACATCGCACACATTTTCCCCAGAGTGCTACATCTCACACACTTTCCCCAGAGTGCTACATCTCACACACTTTCCCCAGTGTGCTACATCTCACACACTTTCCCCAGTGTGCTACATCTCACACATTTTCCCCAGAGTGCTACATCTCACACACTTTCCCCAGAGTGCTACATCTCACACACTTTCCCCAGTGTGCTACATCTCACACACTTTCCCCAGTGTGCTACATCTCACACACTTTCCCAGAGTGCTACATATCACACACTTTCCCCAGTGTGCTACATCTCACACACTTTCCCCAGAGTGCTACATCTCACACACTTTCCCCAGTGTGCTACATCTCACACACTTTCCCCAGTGTGCTACATCTCACACACTTTCCCAGAGTGCTACATATCACACACTTTCCCCAGTGTGCTACATCTCACACACTTTCCCAGAGTGCTACACCTCACACACTTTCCCCAGAGTGCTACATCTCACACACTTTCCCCAGTGTGCTACATCTCACACACTTTCCCCAGAGTGCTACATCTCACACATTTTCCCCAGAGTGCTACATCTCACACACTTTCCCCAGAGTGCTACATCTCACACACTTTCCCCAGTGTGCTACATCTCACACACTTTCCCCAGTGTGCTACATCTCACACACTTTCCCAGAGTGCTACATATCACACACTTTCCCCAGTGTGCTACATCTCACACACTTTCCCCAGAGTGCTACATCTCACACACTTTCCCCAGTGTGCTACATCTCACACACTTTCCCCAGTGTGCTACATCTCACACACTTTCCCCAGTGTGCTACATCTCACACACTTTCCCAGAGTGCTACATATCACACACTTTCCCCAGTGTGCTACATCTCACACACTTTCCCCAGAGTGCTACATCTCACACACTTTCCCCAGTGTGCTACATCTCACACACTTTCCCCAGTGTGCTACATCTCACACACTTTCCCAGAGTGCTACATATCACACACTTTCCCCAGTGTGCTACATCTCACACACTTTCCCAGAGTGCTACACCTCACACACTTTCCCCAGTGTGCTACATCTCACACACTTTCCCCAGAGTGCTACATCTCACACACTTTCCCCAGAGTGCTACATCTCACACACTTTCCCAGAGTGCTACACCTCACACACTTTCCCCAGTGTGCTACATCTCACATACTTTCCCCAGAATGCTACACCTCACACACTTTCCCGAGTGCTACATCTCACACACTTTCCCCAGTGTGCTCCACCCCACACACTTTCCCCAGAGTGCTACATCTCACACACTTTCCCCAGAGTGCTACACCTCACACACTTTCCCCAGTGAACTAAATCTCACACACTTTCCCCAGAGTGCTACATCTCACACACTTTCCCCAGAGTGCTACAGCTCACACACTTTCCCCAGTGAGCTAAATCTCACACACTTTCCCCAGAGTGCTACATCTCACACACTTTCCCCATAGTGCTAAATCTCACACACTTTCCCCAGTGTGCTACATCTCACACACTTTCCCCAGAGTGCTACATCTCACACACTTTCCCCAGAGTGCTACATCTCACACACTTTCCCCAGAGTGCTACATCTCACACACTTTCCCCCGAGTGCTACACCTCACACACTTTCCCCAGAGTGCTACATATCACACACTTTCCTCAGAGTGCTACACCTCGCACACTTTCCCCAGTGTGCTACATCTCACAAACCTTCCAAGAGTGCTACATCTCACACACTTTCCCCAGAGTGCTACATCTCACACACTTTCCCCAGAGTGCTACATCTCACACACTTTCCCCCGAGTGCTACACCTCACACACTTTCCCCAGAGTGCTACACTTCACACACTTTCCCAAGTGTGCTACATCTCACACACTTTCCCCAGTGTGCTACATCTCACACACTTTCCCCAGTGTGCTGCATCTCACACACTTTCCCCAGTGTGCTACACCTCACACACTTTCCCCAGAGTGCTACATATCACACACTTTCCTCAGAGTGCTACACCTCGCACACTTTCCCCAGTGTGCAACATCTCACACACTTTCCCAGAGTGCTACATCTCACATACTTTCGCCTGAATGCTACACCTCACACACTTTCCCCTGAGTGCGACATCTCACACACTTTCCCCAGTGTGCTACACCCCACACACTTTCCCCTGAGTGCTACATCTCACACACTTTCCGCAGAGTGCTACACCTCACACACTTTCCCCAGAGAGCTAAATCTCACACACTTTCCCCAGAGTGCTACATCTCACACACTTTCCCCAGAGTGCTACATCTCACACACTTTCCACAGTGTGCTACATCTCACACACTTTCCCCAGAGTGCTACATCTCACACACTTTCCTCAGTGTGCTACACCTCACACACTTTCCCCAGAGTGCTACACTTCACACACTTTCCCAAGTGTGCTACATCTCACACACTTTCCCCAGAGTGCTACATCTCACACACTTTCCCCAGTATGCTACATCTCACACACTTTCCCCAGAGTGCAACCTCACAGACTTTCCCCAGAGTGCTACATTTCACACACTTTCCCCAGAGTGCTACATCGCACACACTTTCCCCAGAGTGCTACATCTCACACACTTTCCCCAGAGTGCTACATCTCACACACTTTCCCAGTGTGCAACATCTCACACACTTTCCCAGAGTGCTACATCTCACATACTTTCCCCAGAATGCTACACCTCACACATATTCCCCTGAGTGCGACATCTCCCACACTTTCCCCAGTGTGCTACACCCCACACACTTTCCCGAGTGCTACATCTCACACACTTTCCCCAGAGTGCTACACCTCACACACTTTCCCCAGAGAGCTAAATCTCACACACTTTCCCAGTGTGCTACATCTCACACACTTTCCCCAGTGTGTTACACCTCACACACTTTCCCCAGTGTGCCACATCTCACACACTTTCCCCAGTGTGCTACATCTCACACACTTTCCCCAGTGTGCTACATCTCACAGACTTTCCCCAGAGTGTTACAGCTCACACACTTTCCCCAGTGTGCTACATCTCACACACTTTCCCCAGTGTGCTACATCTCACACACTTTCCCCAGAGTGCTACATCTCACATACTTTCCCCAGAGTGCTACATCTCACACACATTTCCCACTGTGCTACACCTCAAACACTTTCCCTAGTGTGCTACGTCTCACACACTTTCCCCAGAGTGCTACATCTCACACACTTTCCCCAGTGTGCTACATTTCACACACTTTCCCCAGAGTGCTACACCTCACACACCTTCCCCAGTATGCTACGCCTCACACACTTTCCCCAGTGTGCTACACCTCACACACTTTCCCCTGAGTGCGACATCTCACACACTTTCCCCAGTGTGCTACACCTCAGACACTTTCCCCAGTGTGCTACATCTCACACACTTTCCCCAGAGTGCTACACCTCACATACCTTCCCCAGTGTGCTACACCTCACACACTTTCCCCAGTGTGCTACACCTCAGACACTTTCCCCAGTGTGCTACATCTCACACACTTTCCCCAGAGTGCTACACCTCACACACCTTCCCCAGTGTGCTACACCTCACACACTTTCCCCAGTGTGCTACACCTCAGACACTTTCCCCAGTGTGCTACATCTCACACACTTTCCCCAGAGTGCTACACCTCACACACCTTCCCCAGTGTGCTACACCTCACACACTTTCCCCAGTGTGCTACACCTCACACACTTTCCCCAGTGTGCTACACCTCACACACTTTCCCCAGTGTGCTACATCTCACACACTTTCCCCAGAGTGCTACATCTCACACACTTTCCCAGTGTGCTACATCTCACAGACTTTCCCCAGAGTGCTACACCTCACACACTTTCCCCTGAGTGTGACATCTCACACACTTTCCCCAGCGTGCTACATCTCACACACTTTCCCAGAGTGCTACATCTCACACACTTTCCCCAGTGTGCTACATCTCACACACTTTCCCCAGAGTGCTACATCTCACACACTTTCCCCAGTGTGCTACATCTCACACACTTTCCCCAGTGTGCTACATCTCACACACTTTCCCCAGTGTGCTACATCTCACACACTTTCCCAGAGTGCTACATCTCACACACTTTCCCCAGTGTGCTACATCTCACACACTTTCCCCAGTGTGCTACATCTCACACACTTTCCCCAGTGTGCTACATCTCACACACTTTCCCAGAGTGCGACATCTCACACACTTTCCCCAGTGTGCTACATCTCACACACTTTCCCCAGTGTGCTACATCTCACACACTTTCCCAGAGTGCTACATCTCACACACTTTCCCCAGTGTGCTACACCTCACACACTTTCCTCTGAGTGCTACATCTCACACACTTTCCCCAGTGTGCTACATCTCACACACTTTCCCCAGTGTGCTACATCTCACACACTTTCCCCAGAGTGCTACATCTCACACACTTTCCCCAGTGTGCTACACCTCACAGACTTTCCCGGGAGTGCTACATCTCACACACTTTCCCCAGAGTGCTACACCTCACACACTTTCCCCAGTGTGCTCCATCTCACACACTTTCCCCAGTGTGCTACATTTCACACACTTTCCCCAGAGTGCTACACCTCACACACTTTCCCCAGTGTGCTACATCTCACACACTTTCCCCAGAGTGCTGCATCTCAGACACTTTCCCCAGTGTGCTACATCTCACACACTTTCCCCAGAGTGCTACACCTCACACACTTTCCCCAGTGTGCTACATCTCACACACTTTCCCCAGAGTGCTGCACCTCACACATTTACCCCAGTGTGCGACATCTCACACACATTCCCCAGAGTGCTGCACCTCACATACTTTCCCCAGAGTGCTACATCTCACACACTTTCCCCAGAGTGCTGCACCTCACACATTTACCCCAGTGTGCTACATCTCACACACTTTCCCCAGTGTGCTACATCTCACACACTTTCTCCAGAGTGCTACATCTCACCCACTTTCGCCAGTGTGCTGCATCTCACACACTTTCCCAGAGTGCTACACCTCACACATTTTCCCCTGTGTGCTACATCTCACACACTTTCCCCAGAGTGCTACATCTCACACACTTACCCCAGAGTGCTACATCTCTGACACATTTCCCACTGTGCTACACCTCAAACACTTTCGCTAGTGTGCTACGTCTCACACACTTTCCCCAGTGTGCTACATTTCACACACTTTCCCCAGAGTGCTACACCACACACACCTTCCCCAGTGTGCTACACCTCACACACTTTCCCCAGTGTGCTACACCTCACACACTTTCCCCAGAGTGCTACACCTCACACACTTTCCCCAGAGTGCTACACCTCACACACTTTCCCCTGAGTGCGACATCTCACACACTTTCCCCAGTGTGCTACACCTCAGACACTTTCCCCAGTGTGCTACACCTCACACACTTTCCCCAGAGTGCTACACCTCACACACCTTCCCCAGAATGCTACACCTCACACACTTTCCCCAGTGTGCTACATCTCACACACTTTCCCAGAGTGCTACATCTCACACACTTTCCCCAGCGTGCTACATCTCACACACTTTCCCACAGTGCTACATCTCACACACTTTCCCCAGAGTGCTACACTTCACACACTTTCCCAAGTGTGCTACATCTCACACACTTTCCCCAGTATGCTACATCTCACACACTTTCCCCAGAGTGCTACACCTCACACACTTTCCCCAGAGTGCTACACCTCACACACTTTCCCCAGAGTGCTACATCTCACACACTTTCCCCAGAGTGCAACCTCACAGACTTTCCCCAGAGTGCTACATTTCACACACTTTCCCCAGAGTGCTACATCTCACACACTTTCCCCAGTGTGCTACACCTCACACACTTTCCCAGAGTGCTACACCTCACACACTTTCCCCAGAGTGCTACATCTCACACACTTTCCCCAGAGTGCTACATCTCACACACTTTCCCAGAGTGCTACATCTCACACACTTTCCCCAGTGTGCAACATCTCACACACTTTCCCAGAGTGCTACATCTCACATACTTTCCCCAGAATGCTACACCTCACACACTTTCCCCAGAGTGCTACATCTCACACACTTTCCCCAGTGTGTTACACCTCACACAGTTTCCCCAGTGTGCCACATCTCACACACTTTCCCCAGTGTGCTACATCTCACACACTTTCCCCAGAGTGCTACACCTCACACACTTTCCCCAGTGTGCTACATCTCACACACTTTCCCCAGAGTGCTGCACCTCACACATTTACCCCAGTGTGCGACATCTCACACACATTCCCCAGAGTGCTGCACCTCACATACTTTCCCCAGAGTGCTACATCTCACACACTTTCCCCAGAGTGCTGCACCTCACACATTTACCCCAGTGTGCTACATCTCACACACTTTCCCCAGTGTGCTACATCTCACACACTTTCTCCAGAGTGCTACATCTCACCCACTTTCGCCAGTGTGCTGCATCTCACACACTTTCCCAGAGTGCTACACCTCACACACTTTCCCCTGTGTGCTACATCTCACACACTTTCCCCAGAGTGCTACATCTCACACACTTACCCCAGAGTGCTACATCTCTGACACATTTCCCACTGTGCTACACCTCAAACACTTTCGCTAGTGTGCTACGTCTCACACACTTTCCCCAGTGTGCTACATTTCACACACTTTCCCCAGAGTGCTACACCACACACACCTTCCCCAGTGTGCTACACCTCACACACTTTCCCCAGTGTGCTACACCTCACACACTTTCCCCAGATTGCTACACCTCACACACTTTCCCCAGAGTGCTACACCTCACACACTTTCCCCTGAGTGCGACATCTCACACACTTTCCCCAGTGTGCTACACCTCAGACACTTTCCCCAGTGTGCTACACCTCACACACTTTCCCCAGAGTGCTACACCTCACACACCTTCCCCAGAATGCTACACCTCACACACTTTCCCCAGTGTGCTACATCTCACACACTTTCCCAGAGTGCTACATCTCACACACTTTCCCCAGCGTGCTACATCTCACACACTTTCCCACAGTGCTACATCTCACACACTTTCCCCAGAGTGCTACACTTCACACACTTTCCCAAGTGTGCTACATCTCACACACTTTCCCCAGAGTGCTACATCTCACACACTTTCCCCAGTATGCTACATCTCACACACTTTCCCCAGAGTGCTACACCTCACACACTTTCCCCAGAGTGCTACACCTCACACACTTTCCCCAGAGTGCTACATCTCACACACTTTCCCCAGAGTGCAACCTCACAGACTTTCCCCAGAGTGCTACATTTCACACACTTTCCCCAGAGTGCTACATCTCACACACTTTCCCCAGTGTGCTACACCTCACACACTTTCCCAGAGTGCTACACCTCACACACTTTCCCCAGAGTGCTACATCTCACACACTTTCCCCAGAGTGCTACATCTCACACACTTTCTCAGAGTGCTACATCTCACACACTTTCCCCAGTGTGCAACATCTCACACACTTTCCCAGAGTGCTACATCTCACATACTTTCCCCAGAATGCTACACCTCACACACTTTCCCCAGAGTGCTACATCTCACACACTTTCCCCAGTGTGTTACACCTCACACAGTTTCCCCAGTGTGCCACATCTCACACACTTTCCCCAGTGTGCTACATCTCACACACTTTCCCCAGTGTGCTACATCTCACACACTTTCCCCAGAGTGCTACATCTCACACACTTTCCCCAGAGTGCTACATCTCACATACATTCCCCAGAGTGCTACATCTCTGACACATTTCCCACTGTGCTACACCTCAAACACTTTCGCTAGTGTGCTACGTCTCACACACTTTCCCCAGAGTGCTACATCTCACACACTTTCCCCAGTGTGCTACATTTCACACACTTTCCCCAGAGTGCTACACCACACACACCTTCCCCAGTGTGCTACACCTCACACACTTTCCCCAGTGTGCTACACTTTACACACTTTCCCCAGTGTGCTACATCTCACACACTTTCCCCAGTGTGCTACACCTCACACACTGTCCCCAGTGTGCTACACCTCACACACTTTCCCCAGAGTGCAACATCTCACACACTTTCCCCAGTGTGCTACACTTTACACACTATCCCCAGTGTGCTACATCTCACACACTTTCCCCAGAGTGCTACATCTCACACACTTTCCCAGAGTGCTACATCTCACTCACTTTCCCCAGTGTGCTACATCTCACACACTTTCCCCAGTGTGCTACATCTCACACACTTTCCCCAGTGTGCTACATCTCACACAACACTTTTCCCAGTGCCCTACAGCGCACACAATATCTACCCAGGCACTCAAACACACACATCACTTCCCATAGGGCATTGCAAGTTCAGAGCAGAAGCAAACCACCCATCCCTTGAACCTGTTCCATCATTCAATAAGATCATGGCTGATATGGTTGTCCCCTCAACCCCACATTCCTGCTTACCCCGATAACCTTTTACCCCCTTATTAATCATGAATCTGTCTAGCTCAGCCTTGAAATATTCAACTGCTTTGCTTCCACTGCCTTTTGAGGAAGAGTTCCAGAGACTCACAGCCCTCTGAGAGAAAAACATTTCCCCTAATTTCTGTCTCAAATCAGTGACCCCTTATTTTAAACAGCGATGCCCTCATTCTCCAACAAGCAGAAACATTCTCTCCACTTCCATCCTGTCAATACCACTCAGGATCTTAAAGTCTTTGATCAAGTTGCTTCTTACTCTTCTAAACTCAAGTGAATACAAACCTAATCTCTCCAACCTTTCCTTAAGGCAACCCACCATTCCTTATTATTTATCTATTATTATTATTTAATATTTATATTTATTTATTATTTAATAAGTCTATTATTTATTTACGTTTATTTATTAGTGTCACAAGTAGGTTTACATTAACACAGCAGTAAAATTACTGTGAAAATCTAATTAATACACTCTGGCGCCTATTCAGGTACACTGAGGGAGAATTTAGCATGGCCAATCCACCTAACCAGAACGTTTTTTGGACTGTGGGAGGAAACTGAAGCACTGGAGGAAACCCACTTAGACATGGGGAGAACATGCTGACTCCACACAGACATTGATCCGAGTGCACTACATCTCACACAGTATCACCCCCAGAACTCTTTTTCCCAGACAGTATCACCCCCAGTGCCCTATATCCCACACAGTATCAGCCCCAGTGCCCTATGTCCCACACAGTATCACCCCAGAGCTATACATCCCACACAGTATCATGTCCAGAGCCTTACATTCCACACAGTATCAGCCCCAGTGCCCTACATGCCACACAGTATCAGTCCCAGTGCCCTACATCCCACAGAGTATCACCCCCAGTGCCCTACATCCTGCACAGTATCACCCCAGTGCCCTACATCCCACACAGTATCACCCCAGTGCCCTACATCCCACATAGTATCACCCCCAGTGCCCTACATCCTGCACAGTATCACCCCAGTGCCCTACATCCAGCACAGTATCACCCCCAGTGCCCTACATCCCACACAGTATCAGCCCCAGTGCCCTATGTCCCACACAGTATCACCCCAGAGCTATACATCCCACACAGTATCATGTCCAGAGCCTTACATTCCACACAGTATCAGCCCCAGTGCCCTACATCCCACACAGTATCACCCCAGTGCCCTACATCCCACACAGTATCACCCCAGTGCCCTACATCCCACACAGTATCACCCCCAGTGCCCTACATCCCACACAGTATCAGCCCCAGTGCCCTACATCCCATACAGTATCATTTCCAGAGCCAAATTTGCAGCAATCAGTTGTGTGGGTTCACACCACGTTCGACTACATTAAGATGTTCCTCCGTTCTTCCCGCGATCAGTTCTAGAACTTTCCTTCTAACCCTCTTATAGCAGCATTGACATTGGTCCAATGTGAGTTGAACCCAAATACAGGTCAAATTGCAAATACTGGAATCTGAAACAAAAACAGAAAATGCTGGAAGATCTCAGCAGGTGTGGCAGTGTCTGTGGAGAGAGAATAGAGCTGACGTTTTGAGTCTGGATGACCCTTTGTCAGAGCCAAATACAGGCTCTTGTTTTTAGGCAGAGGAAAAGTCCCACCTTTCTCTTGATGTGTTCCAGCAGTTGTTCTTGGCCTCGCAGAAAGTACAAATGCTGGAATTCTGTATCATCTCGTTCTGGCTTCACTAAGCCGCTTTGTTCAATATTCACCACCTTCCGGAAGCCATCTGGCCAAAGACAAGAAAAGGAGAAATAAAACCCTGCTTTAGATCAAATATTTTTGAGTCAATAGATATCATTGTTGGTTGCTCTCTGAAAGGACTCACCAATCTTCTCCAGCTCCTTCACCAGTTTGTAACCAATTGCTATGATCAGACTGGAATGTTCCAGGATGTTTTGTTGACTGGTTTCAAGCTGCTAACAGTTAAGAATCGTGTGACCTCACCTTGACCCTGCCTGACTTGAAGATCAGGATGTTGTGTGAAGAGTCACTGGCGTGTACCTGACGAATACCACACTGCAGAACTTAACCAGTGTCTCTTAGACCGCAGGACATTCACCCAGAATTAATAGGTTTCTTTAAGCCAATATAAAAGAACATGTTTTAATATTAAACTGCAGCTTCCGAAACTGTGTTTTTCCCAAATTAACTTTATGGCAGAATACGATTTAAACTGTCACACGAGTTAAATACAATTTTTATGTTAATGTCAAAGAAATCCTTTGGCCCATCGTGTCTGTGCCAGCCATCAAACACCTATCTATTCTAATCTCATTTTCCAACACTTAGTCCATAGCCTTGTATGCCATAGCATTTCAAGTGCTCATTTAAGTGCTTCTTAAATGTTGTGAGGGTTCCCACCATCACCATCCTTTCGGGTAGAGAGTTCCAGCTTCCCACCTCTCCCTGGGTAAAAAAGTTTTTCCTCAAATCCTCTCTAAATCCCCTGCCAGTTACATTGTTGAATTCAAGATGGTGCCAGAGTGTGATAACTTCTCATGAGCTGTTCCTGGCATCCCCTCTAATTATATCTTTTATTCTCATTCTATACTTTTAAAACTCGAATTCTTATAAACTCTTTAACAATGTTCATTTACCTTATGTTAAATTGATCTTTCTCTACACCTCAGGTATAACCGTAACACTACAGTCTGCATTATCTTTCCTTATCTATGACCAGTATGCTTTGTCTGTATAGTACACAAGAAACAATACTTTTCACTGTATACTAATATATGTGCCAATAATAAATCAAATCAAATCTTCTCTCAACCTCTTCTCCAAAAGAAGACACCAACTGCTTTCATTAACCTATATCTCTGGTTATTGACCCCTCTACTGAGGGGAAAAGTTTCTTCCTATCTACCCTATCCATGTCTCTCATAATTTTGTATACATCATTGAGGTCCCCGCTCAGCCTTCCCTGCTCTGAGGAAAACAACTCCAGGCTACCAGCCTCTCTTCAAACTGAAGTGCTCCAGTTCAGGCAACATCCTGATGAATCTCCTCTGTAACCTTTCTAGAGCAATCACGTCCTTCTTAAAGTGTGGCAACCAGAACAGAACACAGTACTCCGTATGTGGCCTAATGAGTGTTTTATTCAGCTCCATTATAACCTCCCTGCTCTTATATTCTGTATTTCGGCTAATAAAGGCAAATATTCCATATGCTTCTTAATCATCTTATTTCCCTGCCCTGATACCTTCAGGAATTTTTGGACATGCACCCCAAGATCCTATTGGTCCTGTGTACTTCTGAGTGCCTACTGTTTATTGTGTATTCTGTTGTATTGTTAGTCCTCCCAAAATGTATCATCTCACACTTTTCAGAGTTAAATTCCATTTGCCACTGTTCTGTCCATCTGACCAACCTGTCTACATCATGCTGTAATTTAAGACTTTCCTCCTCGCTATTTTCCTGTCATCTTCAAACTTACTGATCATACCTCCCGCATTCACATCTAGATCACTAATGTACACCACGAACAGCACTGATCTCTGCGGTATGCCACTGGACACAAGCCTCCAGTCACAAAAACAACCTTCAACCATCGCCCTCTGTCTCCTGCCACTAAGCCAATTTTGGATCCAATTTGCCAAAATATCCTGCATCCCACGGGCTCTTACCTCCTTGATCAGTCTCCCAAGAGGGACCATGTCAGAAGCCTTACTGAAGTCCGCGCAAACTACATCAACAGCACTGTCCTTATCTATACACCTAGTCACCTCCTCGAAAAATTCAATCAATGTGTAGGGAGAAACAAGAGAGACAAGACCAGATAGAAGAGGGAAACAAATGGAGAGAAAATGAAGAATGGAGAGTCAGGCTTTCAATGTTTGTTTGAAAAAGGCAGGAGGAATAAATTGAGGAACTGGTTGCAAAATACAATTGAGTCTTGTATGAGTGAAAATGAAGAAGCAAATACACTGAAGGTTATATCAGATGGGGATCACGGTCACTGATTTAAACTGGAATGTTGCTTTGCTCTCAGCTTCACTGAAGCAGGAGAATAGCTTTAGCCTTGGTGTTTTAGCAAGTGGAATTTTCTAGTCCTGACATCAATCAACACTAGAGAAAAGTTACACAACCACAGCTCGAGAGACCAATGTTAAGCTCTACTAACAAAAAGGTTTGCTTAGAATTCCAGTTCACACCAACACATTACATTTTCAGTCAGCCAACACTTTAGACACATGGCTGTTACATCAATGATTGATGGATTTCTCCAATACAGCATTCTATGCAAAAGAATATATTAATCTCCCATACATAGGTTTGTCTGAGGTCTGTGATATGTGAGCAACATTTGATACAGAATAGGATAGGGGACAAGAGAGATTAGGGTGAGATGAAGCTTGCAGAACTCTGAGAATGGGAGACTGACCAGCAGAACTTCACAGCTGAAAAAGAAGAATTTCAGCTACAGATAAACGAGAAAGTGGTGGAGAAAAGTGATGTTAACAAGGAGGAGGAAGATGATTTTAGCAAGAAGGAGGGAGGTGATGTTAACGAGACTGAGGAAGGTGATGTTAACGAGACTGAGGAAGGTGATGTTAACAAGAAGGAAGATGATGTTAACAAGAAGGAGGAAGGTGATGTTAACGAGATGGAGGAAGGTGATGTTAATGAGATGGAGAAAGGCGATGTTAATGAGATGGAGAAAGATGATGTTAATGAGATGGAGAAAGGTGATGTTAATGAGATAGAGGAAGGTGATGTTAATGAGATGGAGGAAGGTGATGTTAACAAGATGGAGGAATGTGATGTTAATGAGAAGGAGAAAGGCGATGTTAATGAGATGGAGGAAGGTGATGTTAATGAGATGGAGGAAGGTGATGTTAATGAGATGGAGGAAGGTGATGTTAATGAGATGGAGGAAGGTGATGTTAATGAGAAGGAGAAAGGCGATGTTAATGAGATGGAGGAAGGTGATGTTAATGAGATGGAGGAAGGTGATGTTAATGAGATGGAGGAAGGTGATGTTAATGAGATGGAGGAAGATGATGTTAATGAGATGGAGGAAGGTGATGTTAATGAGATGGAGGAAGGTGATGTTAATGAGATGGAGAAAGGCGATGTTAATGAGATGGAGGAAGGTGATGTTAATGAGATGGAGGAAGTTGATGTTAATGACATGAAGGAAGTTGATGTTAATGAGATGGAGGAAGGTGATGTTAACGAGATGGAAGAAGTTGATGTTAACGAGATGGAGGAAGTTGATGTTAACGAGATGGAGGAAGGTGATGTTAATGAGATGGAGGAAGTTGATGTTAATGAAATGGAGGAAGTTGATGTTAACGAGATGGAGAAAGGTGATGTTAATGAAATGGAGAAAGGTGATGTTAACGAGATGGAGGAAGTTGATGTTAACGAGATGGAGGAAGGTGATGTTAACGAGATGGAGGAAGTTGATGTTAACGAGATGGAGGAAGGTGATGTTAACGAGATGGAGGAAGTTGATGTTAACGAGATGGAGGAAGTTGATGTTAATGAGATGGAGGAAGTTGATGTTAATGAGATGGAGGAAGGTGATGTTAATGAGATGGGGAAAGGTGATACTAATGAGATGGAGGAAGGCGATGTTAATGAGAAGGAGAAAGGCGCTATTAACGAGATGGAGAAAGGCGATGTTAACGAGATGGAGGAAGGTGATGTTAATGAGATGGAGGAAGTTGATGTTAATGAGATTGAGAAAGGTGCTGTTAATGAGACGGAGGAATGTGATGTTAATGAGATGGAGAAAGGCGATGTTAATAAGATGGAGAAAGGTGATATTAACGAGATGGAGAAAGGCGATGTTAACGAGATGGAGGAAGGCGATGTTAATGAGAAGGAGAAAGGCGATGTTAATGAGATGGAGGAAGGTGATGTTAATGAGATGGAGGAACTTGATGTTAATGAGATGGAGAAAGGTGATGTTAATGAGATGGAGAAAGGTGATGTTAATGAGATGGAGAAAGGTGATGTTAATGAGATGGAGGAAGGTGATGTTAATGAGATGGAGGAAGACGATGTTAACGAGATGGAGTAAGGTGATGTTAACGAGATGGAGAAAGCCGATGTTAATGAGATGGAGAAAGGCGATGTTAATAAGATGGAGAAAGGCAATATTAATGAGATGGAGAAAGGCGATGTTAATGAGATGGAGGAAGGTGACGTTAATGAGATGGAGAAACGTGACGTTAATGAGATGGAGGAAGGCGATGTTAATGAGATGGAGAAAGGTGATGTTAATGAGATGGAGAAAGGTGATGTTAATGAGATGGAGAAAGGGGATGTTAATGAGATGGAGAAAGGCGATGTTAATGAGAAGGAGGAAGGTGACGTTAATGAGATGGAGAAAGGTGATGTTAATGAGATGGAGGAAGTTGATGTTAATGAGATGGAGGAAGGCGATGTTAATGAGATGGAGGAAGGTGATGTTAACGAAATGGAGGAAGGTGATGTTAACGAGATGGAGGAAGGTGATGTTAACGAGATGGGGAATTGTGATGTTAATGAGATGGAGAAAGGTGATGTTAATGAGATGGAGGAATGTGATGTTAATGAGAAGGAGAAAGGTGATGTTAATGAGATGGAGGAAGGTGATGTTAATGAGATAGGGAAAGGTGATATTAATGAGATGGAGGAAGGCGATGTTAATGAGATGGAGAAAGGTGATGTTAATGAGATGGAGAAAGGTGATGTTAATGAGATGGAGAAAGGTGATGTTAATGAGATGGAGGAAGTTGATGTTAATGAGATGGAGGAAGGTGATGTTAATGAGAAGGAGAAAGGTGATGTTAATGAGATGGAGGAAGGCGATGTTAATGAGAAGGAGAAAGGCGATGTTAATGAGATGGAGGAAGGTGATGTTAATGAGATGGAGGAACTTGATGTTAATGAGATGGAGAAAGGTGATGTTAATGAGATGGAGAAAGGTGATGTTAATGAGATGGAGAAAGGTGATGTTAATGAGATGGAGGAAGGTGATGTTAATGAGATGGAGGAAGACGATGTTAACGAGATGGAGTAAGGTGATGTTAACGAGATGGAGAAAGCCGATGTTAATGAGATGGAGAAAGGCGATGTTAATAAGATGGAGAAAGGCAATATTAATGAGATGGAGAAAGGCGATGTTAATGAGATGGAGGAAGGTGACGTTAATGAGATGGAGAAACGTGACGTTAATGAGATGGAGGAAGGCGATGTTAATGAGATGGAGAAAGGTGATGTTAATGAGATGGAGAAAGGTGATGTTAATGAGATGGAGAAAGGGGATGTTAATGAGATGGAGAAAGGCGATGTTAATGAGAAGGAGGAAGGTGACGTTAATGAGATGGAGAAAGGTGATGTTAATGAGATGGAGGAAGTTGATGTTAATGAGATGGAGGAAGGCGATGTTAATGAGATGGAGGAAGGTGATGTTAACGAAATGGAGGAAGGTGATGTTAACGAGATGGAGGAAGGTGATGTTAACGAGATGGGGAATTGTGATGTTAATGAGATGGAGAAAGGTGATGTTAATGAGATGGAGGAATGTGATGTTAATGAGAAGGAGAAAGGTGATGTTAATGAGATGGAGGAAGGTGATGTTAATGAGATAGGGAAAGGTGATATTAATGAGATGGAGGAAGGCGATGTTAATGAGATGGAGAAAGGTGATGTTAATGAGATGGAGAAAGGTGATGTTAATGAGATGGAGAAAGGTGATGTTAATGAGATGGAGGAAGTTGATGTTAATGAGATGGAGGAAGGTGATGTTAATGAGAAGGAGAAAGGTGATGTTAATGAGATGGAGGAAAATGATGTTAATGAGATGGAGAAAGGCGATGTTAATGAGATGGAGAAAGGCGATATTAACGAGATGGAGGAAGGCAATGTTAACGAGATGGAGGAAGGTGATGTTAATGAGATGGAGAAAGGTGATGTTAATGAGATGGAGAAAGGTGATGTTAATGAGATGGAGGAAGGTGACGTTAATGAGATGGAGAAAGGTGATGTTAATGAGATGGAGGAAGACGATGTTAACGAGATGGAGTAAGTTGATGTTAACGAGATGGAGGAAGTTGATGTTAATGAGATGGAGGAAGGTGATGTTAATGAGAAGGAGAAAGGTGATGTTAATGAGATGGAGAAAGGCGGTGTTAGAGATGGAGGAAGGTGATGTTAATGAGATGGGGAAAGATGATATTAATGAGATGGAGGAAGTCGATGTTAATGAGAAGGAGAAAGGCGATGTTAATGAGATGGAGGAAGGTGATTTTAATGAGATGGAGGAAGTTGATGTTAATGAGATGGAGAAAGGTGATGTTAATGAGATGGAGGAAGTTGATGTTAATGAGATGGAGGAAGGTGATGTTAATGAGAAGGAGAAAGGTGATGTTAATGAGATGGAGAAAGGTGATGTTAATGAGATGGAGGAAGGTGATGTTAATGAGATGGAGGAAGGTGATGTTAATGAGATGGAGGAAGGTGATGTTAACGAGATGGAGGAAGGTGATGTTAACGAGATGGAGGAAAGTGATGTTAACGAGATGGAGGAAGGTGATGTTAATGAGATGGAGGAAGGTGATGTTAACGAGATGGAGGAAGGTGATGTTAACGAGATGGAGGAAGGTGATGTTAACGAGATGGAGAAAGGTGATGTTAATGAGATGGAGAAAGGCGATGTTAACGAGATGGAGAAAGGTGATGTTAATGAGATGGAGAAAGGCAATGTTAACGAGTTGGAGAAAGGCGATGTTAACGAGATGGAGAAAGGCGATGTTAATGAGATGGAGAAAGGTGATGTTAACGAGATGGAGGAAAGTGATGTTAACGAGATGGAGGAAGTTGATGTTAATGAGATCGAGGAAGGTGATGTTAATGAGATGGAGGAAGACGATGTTAACAAGATGGAGGAAGCTGATGTTAATGAGATGGAGGAAGGTGATGTTAATGAGATGGAGAAAGGCGATGTTAATGAGATGGAGAAAGGTGATGTTAATGAGATGGAGGAAGGCGATGTTAACGACATGGAGAAAAGTGATGTTAATGAGATGGAGAAAGGCGATATTAACGAGATGGAGAAAGGCGATGTTAACGACATGGAGAAAGATGATGTTAATGAGATGGAGGAAGTTGATGTTAATGAGATGGAGCAAGGTGATGTTAACGAGATGGAGGAAGGTGATGTTAATGAGATGGAGAAAGGCGATGTTAATGAGATGGAGGAATGTGATGTTAATGAGATGGAGGAAGGTGATGTTAATGAGATGGAGGAAGGTGATGTTAACGAGATGGAGGAAGTTAATGTTAATGAGATGCAGAAAATGATGTTAATGAGATGGAGAAAGGTGATATTAACAAGGTGGAGGAAGGTGATGTTAATGAGAAGGAGGAAAATGCTTTTTTAATCATCAACTTTGACTCTAACAGTTTCAAAGAATCTTACTCACTCTCAGAAATGCCTGACCTAAACTAGCACAAAATATCACCAAAGCGCCAAATGAGGATTTATTTTGTCATGACTACTATATTTTAACCCAAGGTGACAGAGTTGACCTGAATGTGGAATGAAACAGATCCATTATAAAAATAACCAAATTCTGTTTTTTGGGAGAAAGTTGTCAATGTGTCAAACAAATATTTTAGACTTAAATGAATATGCTTCAAACAATAAGCAAATATTTGAAAATTTATATGCGTCTTATTCGTTGCAGTGCAGAAATAAAGGATGTGAAATATAGATATATGACAGTTAAAATGCTGCCTCCCTATTCCCTGTGGATTTGTTCAATCCCAGATAGAAATTAAAATTGTTTGCATTTTAATTCTAATCAAAGGAAAAATGGCATGATGAACAAATCATTCTTGAAACTATTTTGGTGTTGTTGATAACAAAGAATAAAGGATTCACGTGAGAATTGAAACCAGTGCTTCTCCTGAACAATAGTTGTCAGACAGGTTTCACACCATTGCTGATGGCAATGGAATGCCCCTTAAACCTAGCAACTGATGATCCCTTAATATGATAAGCTGGTTATTATTTGGGAGTGGTCTTATCCCCAGGTGAATATAGACAGAATTCCTGACATTGTTGAGCAGATAGAATAACTGCCATAATTAAGAGTCAACCACTTGGCGTGGCACTGGGATCATATGTTCACTGGGATCATATGTTCACTGGGATCATATGTTCACTGGGATCATATGTTCACAAAACCAGAGGTGGTTCGTCTTTGCTTGAAGAACATTAATAGAACAACTGTTCTTTTGTTCGTTTGGTGCTCACCCACAACTGATGTAGGGAGGTGATGGCCTAATGGTATTATTGCTAGAGTATTAATCCAGAAACTCAGCACATGCTCTTGGGGGCTCTGGTTTGAATCCCGCCACAGCAAATGGTGGAATTTGAATTTAATTAAAAAATCTAGAATTGAAAAGACGTAGTTTATTTATTAGTTGAAAGTAGGCTTACATTAACACCGCAATGAAGTTTTAAGAATCTACTGATGACCACAAAACCATTGACGATTGTCAGAAAAACCCATCTGGTTCACTAATGTTCTTTAAGGAAGGAAATCTGCTATCCTTACCTGGTCTGGCCTACATGTGACTCCAGAGCCACGGCAATATGATTGACTCTCAACTGCCCTCGGGCAACTAGGAATGGGCATTAAATGCTAGCCAATCAGCAACTCTCACGTCCCATGAATGAATGAAAAAAAGTGGTCCAGTTCACACCAACACTAAAACTGTTCTAAACACTAAACACTAACACTGGCAGCTCAGAGGCTATCTCTGTTGCTGTGCGGACACATGGAGTTGGGCCTGTGTCCGTGGGAGTTTGCGCGTTCTCCCCGTGGTTGCGTGGGTTTCCTCCAGGTGCTCCGGTTTCCTCCCACATCCCAAAAATGTGCTTTTAGGCTGATTGATTGGGTAACAAATTGTCCCTATATTGGACCTCCCTGATCCTCATACATTAGACATAGACTAGAGTCATGAATAGGTCACTGACCATGGGACGGCGGCGCGGGCTCGTTGGGCCGAAGGGCCTGTTTCCCATGCTGTGTTGTTCTTTGTTCTTTGTTCTTTGTTCTTCTTTGTTCTTTGTTTGCTGCCTCACAGCACCAAGCAACCGGGTTCAATTCCAGCCTTGGGTCATTGTCTGTGTGGGGTTTGCACATTCTCCCCGTGTCAGTGTGGGTTTCTTCCCGCAGTCCGAAGATGTGGGTTAGGTGGAGTGGCCATGCTAAATTGACCCTAGTGTCAGAGGGATTAGCGGGGTAAATATGTGGGGTTACGTGAATAGGGCCTGGGTGGGATTGTGGTCAATGAAGACTTGATGGGCTGAATGGCCTCTTTCTGCACTGTAGGAATTCTACACAATTCAAATTCCACAAATTCCCACCTTGCATTTTGAACTCACAATCATTGGATTGTTCACTCAGTACCGGGGTTATTGGGTTGTCATACCCAATCTGTTTTGAGTAAATAATCAATGGCTTCTGGGGCCAAACAATGAATATGAGCAGGTCCTTTTGAAGAAATAATGAATATCCTGTCCAAAATGGAGAAGTAACTTGTGTTGGTAATTCTGCCAACTTTCTGCAAGAATCTTTCTAACAGTATCACTCACCAACCCATCTCTCTTCAAAAGCCTCCGATAATTCTTGACCCTCAGTCTCACATTGCTTTCTGTGGGATGCACGGTGCAATGTAAAGTCGCTGCTGAGTGCCGAGTCAGTAATCCATCACATTCAGTGTCGAGAGCAGTGTGTTCAAGCAGAAGAAAGGGTCAGAGAGAAGGGATGATTGCTGCTTGGGTTGGCAAAGCAACTAAAGACTGATCAGAAATCAGTTCTCCTGGCTACCCAGAAAGAAATCAATGCTGAAGGCTGGCCCGTAAGACTGGAAAAGGAACTGAAATCTTGTCGGCAAGCTAGAACTGAAAAAAAATAGATGTAAGGATATGAAAATGGATGAGTAAAGTGGAGCACGTGAAGGAGGAACTAAGGCAAAGTTTGACGTGGATTCAAGAAATCTAAATTGTCAGGTGCAAGAGGCAAGCTCCATGAAAGGAGGGCACAACTTGCAAACCTTGTGAAACAACTGAAGAAGATGAAAGAAGGAGGTAAGTAAGGCAGTGCCGTCTATCATGTTGATTACTTTCAGGTAAAGGTGATGTAGATTCTTGCAGCAATTCCTCACATCACTGGGTGCATTTCTCATTCAGAGGCAGGCACGATGGGCTGTAACAATTCTGTGAACCCAAATATCTGCACTCTTCGATGGAATGTGGCTAACAGTTCAGCCAGCCTACTGTAACAGTCAATTCTTCAGGAAAGTTCACCTTTCCAATTTGAAATAATCATTCAAATATTACAACAGAGCTCCTCTTAATCTCTGCCATATTCCAAGGCCGGCCCTTGCTATGAACAAATACTGCCTTAGGTTGGTTTGTAAATAGGCAATTTTTGAAGATAGAGAAAAAAATGATCACTTATTACAAATCAGATGCTACGCTATTGCCACTGGAAGTACCTTCAGTATAATCAACATTGTTTCGACTATTTCCAAGATTAAATAATACATCTTAAAAATCAAATAATTATTTTGTACAGCACATCTCAAGGCACTGGTGACTTTGTTATACATCATTCAAATTGTCATAAATATGGATCTTTATCTCACACTCTTGAGACCTCAGCGGGGATGTTCCTCCCAGCTGTGCTCTGCCACCAATTTGCCAGAATTACAGCCAAAATCTCAATTAAATTCACGACTGGGATTTGCATCTGACATCCAGTGAAGCTGCGGCAGCAGATAGGGAGGGCTCTGGGGCAATTATCAAATAGGCTGGATAGTGGATTGAAGGAACAAGAACAAGTTGTATTTATAAAGTGCCTTTAATATAATAAAGGCCCATCACAGGATCATTATCAAACAACATTCAACACCGAACCACTTAAGCAGCTATTAAGACAGATGGTTAGCTGCCTCACAGTACCAGGGACCTGGGTTCGGTTCCAGCCCTGGGGACTGTCTGTGTGGAGTTTGCACATTCTCCTCATGTCTGTGTGAGTTTCCTCTGGGTACTTCAGTTTCCTCTCACAGTGCAAAGGTGTACAGGTTATGTTGACTGGCCATGACAAACTGCACCTAAGTGTCAGATTGTTTAGCAGGTTAAATATGTGGGGTTATGGGGATGGGGCATGGGAGGGATCGTTGTCAGTGCAGGCTCAATGGGTCAAATGGACTCCTCCTGTACTTTAGTGCTTCTACGATCAAAGAAAGCACAAGGTCAGGGAACCAGCACAGAAACGTCAACTCCTATTTCCTTTCCAGCTTGGCTTGCCATTAAGAAAATAAGGTGACTGAACTCATACTTGTTCAGTTTAATTAAGGATAATGTCCTGGACTTTGTCAATCAGAATCTTCAAACAGTCCTTACGATGATGATTCTTTCCACTGTTATTGCTCAAAGTCAACACGGTGGGAGGAAAATGAGGGATAGTTAGGGGTGCAGGAAATCTCATCAGTTCTTCATTCATCTGACTGTCCAGAACAATGATCAAATGGTCTCCAACTGGCTTCTCAAGTCACAATTTCTGTTGCAAAGTTTCTCCATTCTCTTGACCAACAGTTAAATTATTTAATTATCTCATCAGAAAAATAATGAGTAAATTTGATCATTTTGCATTTCCCAACAGAAGTTCTTTTCCTATGGAAAGGCAGGAAGTATTCTTACTTTCTGGTGGCTCATTTATAAGGAGTTGCAGTGCCTTCTGCAAATCTGGTCAGTCTTTCACCTTCTTTCTTGTGATTGTTCGGAGATTTCCATCTGGAGTTTCCAAAGGTGGCTTTTCCAATCTCCCACTGCAGTTCCAGCAGAAATTCTAATGTAAGGACCAGAAGGTTGACTGTGGAAAAAGAAAGTTGGTCCCAGCCTATCTATAGGTGAGTGTTTAGGATACTAACTGCAATGATAATCAATTGCAGATAGAAATGCACAGTTCGGCTATCATAATTTAGAAAGAAGACATTTTGGATCATAGCAAAGGTGGCATTAGTCAACAACGCCATTGTAGTTGGATTTTTCTGACTCCCTGTGTAATCTTACCTCTCAATGTGTTTCAATGTCTCACCCTAAGCTTCTCTTTATCTGTCTCCCTCTTCTTTCATGGATGTGAGCATCACTAGCTGGAGCAGCATTTGTTGCCCATCCCTAATTGCCCTTAAACTGAGTGGGTTGCTAAGCTTTTTCAGAGGGTAATCAAGAGTCAACCTCCACATTATCACAGGACAGATTTCCTTACCTAAAGAATATTACTGAACCAGATGGGTTTTTACGACAACTGGTGATGTTTCACCGCCACCATTACTGAGACTAGCTTTTAATTCCAGATTTATCTATTGAATTTAAATTCCACTAGCTGCCATGGTGGGATTCGAACTCACATACCCAGAGCATTCAGGTAGACCTTCGGATTACTACTGGCACTACCACTACAGCACCTTCTCTCCCTAATATGAAAGGACTCTGCTGCTTCTCTTGCTGTCGTGACACTTCTTTTTTCATTCAGAAAATAATTGTGAAAGCCAAAGTAGCAATGTCAGCAGCTTTGCTGCTTCTGGGAGCTCTCCTTCTCCTCTCCTGCTCCCAATCCTGGACACCCAGCTTGAAGCTCACTCCTGTATCCTGTGATATCTTCATCCTCCTTCCTGCTGTATGCCGTTTATTACGGCTGTTAAGTAAACTGGTGTCTACCTTATCCGATTGTTGGTAGCAGCTGTATTTCAGCAACCCACAAAGTGGTTTTGAAGCCAGGCTCTTTTTAAATGTTTGTTTTTCTAAGCCATCTACAAACATCACTTACAAACACTAATCGTTGAAAGAATTTGCACACCGAGCATTGTGCTTATAATTCGAGACAACAGAGGTTAATCAAAAGTTAACAAGCTTATGAGTGGGGACTGCGTGTGGACAATTTCCCATCATTTGATTGGTAATTACTCCAATGTAAAGCACTTAAGTTCATAGGCATGTTAAAGATTGTAGCAGGGATCAGAAAGTTGGAAAGGGGTAATGTTAGATTAAATGAATGGGCAAAATTGTGGCAGATGTATTTCAATGTGGGGAAGTTTGAAATCAACAACGTTAGACCCATGCAAGATGGGTATATTTTCTAAAGGGTGCATGAGTAGGGATTGTGGAGGAGCAGAAAGATTTTGTGTTTCTAGTTTAGAAATCACCATAAGCTAGTTAACAGGTACACAAAGTCATTTAAAATACTAATAAAATGTCGGTCTTTATTTCAATGGGCGGGAATATGAAAAGATGGATGTTATGCTCTAGTCACATACAGCTTTGGTCTGACGGTTGCTGGAGAATTGCATTCAGTTCTGGGCACTGCACATTTGGAAGGATATGTTAGTGTATCCAGAGCAGCTTTCTATGACCCTCAGTCGGGTGGCTGTATCACTTACACATGTTTAGCTGCCTCACGAAGCTGGCCATGTTGTTGTGTTTGAAGTATTTGGGCAGCACCTCCTTAGCAAACCTGCCCTGATCAAAGACATGGAAACTGGTCCCATTCTAGAAATAAAAATTCAAAAAAAGAAAGCACACTTGTCACATCATTGAATCACAGGGCAATGATGAGAATCAATATTCATATCAACGCATAAATCCCAATCATTACTGCTCTCCTCCAATTGAGGGTGTGTGAAGATCAGTTTATATTAAGGCACATTCTCAGCTCCACCAGAAGCAAAACATGGGCATAAAGCAAACGGCTGAGGGATCATTTGATGAGTTGGGCACTGGCAGTGAATACTGGGACTTTATGTGTTTCCTGTCCACGATTTTCTAACCAACAATCAGTGTGCATTTGAACTGCTCTGTAAGCACGAGGGATCCCAATGGCAGGAAGGCTCATAACATTGCTCCTTGTATAATCAAAATGCTGATTTACCATGAAGTCCAATCCAGGATGCCCAACATGAATGCAAGATAGAAGGAATTGAATAGGATTCATCAGATCTTTGGTGAGCATCACCAGCTCTGAATAAGATGCATGATTTACCATGATGTTAGCTGAGGGTGTGCCTATTTGCACTGAATTGACAATGTGGCTTTCAAGAGACCTGTGGCATTTCCTTTGCATCATCTCTTGGTAGTAGAATAACACATTGAGCGTCCCCCAGTTTAATACATCTGTCCTTACACATGTCCTTATGTAGTACATTATCTTACTTACTGTTGGAGCAACAGAGGTATTCCACTGGTCAGGAAACATCATTAGACAGTTTTTATCTATAGTAGTCTACAGACTGCATGATTGCCTATTCCTAACCATCAAGATAGAATATTTACCACAGTTTCTGCCCCATTCAGTATTGTATATTATATAATGCTGTATATCACATAGTCAGTATACATTCTATAGATGAGGACATTTGGGAAAGTTTGCAAACTCTAGTTGTTGTAACTAAATACAACCTGCCACCAAAGAGAAGCTATTCTTTATTGTTTGTGAAGTTTTTCTGTAAACAAGTGCTGCTCAATCTATATTATATATATGTTTACATATAAAACTAACAGACAATATAAATTATGTATTACAGGACATTAACATTTTGGAGATGAGTGTAAACTATAATAAATAGCATATGGTCAATAAATGCAGATATTGAGCGAGATTCTCTGGCCTCCTAGTCGCATGTTTCCCGCTGGTTGTAGGTGGTGTGTTGTTTGCTGGTGGCGGGATTCTCTGGTCCCACAGTTTTAATAGGAATTCTCATTGACGTCGCCCCACACCGGCAGGAAACTCGCAGACAGGGATGGGCTGCCAGTGGGACTGGAGAATCCTGCCGGCATGAACAGCCAAAGAATTCTGGCCATGATTCTTGACAAATAATGAAACAATCTGCGCGTATAAAACATCCCTTAATAATGCTCAGTGAATGCTTAAGTGGATAAACGTACAATTTATTACTGAGGCTGAGGTTTCTAGATTTGATCCCTGATCTATGCTGTTAGCGAAAGGAGTGGCCAGGCCAACAATCTTTGCCTCAGTATCTACAGGCTCAGGAAGGGGAGTGGAATGTCAAAGACAGGGTTCTCAGTCCTGACCACTATTCAGGCACCCCACAAACATAAAACATGAATCTAGATCCTAACCACTATTCAGGCACCCCACAAACATAAAACATGAATCTAGATCCTGTGGCCAAAGTCGATTTGTGATGTTGACCTCACAGTAAAATAGACTGCCAACACTCAAAACATGAAGATGAATAAAATACTGCAAAGCCATACCCCAGCACAAAGTCACTGCCTTCTGGAGAGAAGCAGAGAACAAAGCGAGTGGGTTTCTCACGAAACAGCACAACTCTATTAGCACCGCATCTTGTCTTCACTGTGAATTCAGTAAATGTAGCGATGGATGGGTGGGCATCAGAACAGAATATAATCATTAAAGCTGCTGGATTGTTGTCAAAATACAAATAGTTCACTAGTATCATTCAGTGTTACCTCACCTCGCCCAGCCTACACAAAACTCCACGCTCACGTAGATAAGAAAAGAATTAGGGACAGGACTAAACCACTCCGCCTTTTGAACCTGCTCCATCATTCAATAAAATCATATCTAGGCAAAATATGTGTGTGTGGATGCTGGAAATCTGAAATAAAAACAGAACATGCTGGATAAACTCGGCAGGTCTGGCAGCATCTGCAGAGAGAGAAATAGTTCTGTAGATGGGTCATATGGACTTGAAACATTAATCCTATTTCCCTCAACACAGAAGCTGCCAGGGTGCTGAGCTTATCCAGCATTTTCTGTTTTTATTTTAATAAGATCATGGCTGATCTACCAAATATTCTGGCCTCCCATTCTATCTTCCTTTCCCTTGATTCCCTTACTGTCCAAAAGTTTATCAATCTTTGTCCTGAACACACTCAATGATTGATAATCCATAGCTTTCTGGGGTGAGGAATTCCAAAGATATTGAGTGTAGAAATTTCTTTTCAGTGTTCAATGACTGACGCCTTGCCCTGAGGCTTCTGACAGCAATCCAGCCAGCAGAAACATCCTCCCAGGATACACCATGTCAAGCTTTTTTATTCCCCTAAATGCTAGTCAATCACAGCTCAGAGGTCACTCCCCACAAAGGCAAATATATCTTTGTTTAGATAAGGAGATCACAACTATATTCAGTATCCCAAGTGTGGTTCACAAAGCTGCTATGCAATTGCAGTAAGACTTCTTTAATCCTATACTCCAATCCCTTTATAACAAAATATAACATATGCTTAGTTAGTAATTGTTAGTAATGGTTATCACTGCTGCTTCACAGCGGCAGGGACCTGATTTCGTTTCTGGCCTCAGATGACTGTCTGTATGGGGTTTATATGTTCTCCCTGTGTCTACGTGGGTTTCCTCTGGGTGCTCCAGTTTCCTCCCAAAGATGTATAAGTTAGGTGGATTGGCCATGCTATAATACCACTTACTGTCCAAAGATGCATAGATTAAATGGGTTAACTACGATAAATGTTGGGGTTTCAGGGATAGGCAGGGGAGAGAGCCTGGGTAAGATACACTGTCAGAGAGTTGATGCAAACCCTTGGGCCAGATAGCTCCTGTCTGCACTGTAGGGATTCTATGATTTACTTTCCTAATTGTTTGCTATAGCTGTAAAATAATGTTGCGATTCACGTACAAGGACGCCCAAACCCACCTAAATATCAACAGTTCCCCAGTCTCTTCATCTTTTAAAAATAATATGAATCCTACTAAAGTGCAAACTTCACATTTCTACAAAGTGATCGACACTTCATGTGTTCAGAATGACAAAGTAATAGGAAATAAATATTGTGTTACACCCAAATCCCACTTTTTAAAACTAAAGCTGTCATTTATTAGTGCTGTAAACTTTCCTCCTCCTTCGTGGCTGGGATTCCTTGGTGCTGCTGCAGTCAATGGAGTTTTTGCTGGAACTCCAAACTCTCCACTTGCGTTTGCAATGGGGTGGTATGGACGAGATCAAAGAATCCCACCCTGGGTGTCATTAGCGTAAAGGCACGACTGAGGCGACTTGACAAATAGGAAAAAGGAAACAGATGCTAAGCAAGGAAGGGAGAGATTAGGAGGCATGAGTGAATGGTTGGTTGGAAACAGGTTTTGAGGTTTTGAAAAGGTGGAAAGGTTCAAGCAGGAAGTTTCAGAGATCAGGACTGAAGCAGCTGAAAATCTGCCACTAATTGGGACAGGAGGGGTGGGGAGCTGGGAGCTGAGTTAAGAATGATTCTCTTAGACACTGGGCAGAGCAATCCTTCATTCAGCAAGGCAAGATTTATTGTACTGTGTAAATGTAAAGAAATTCCGTTTGTTCAGCAGGGTAAGGGTTGCTTACTGTGTAACTTGGAGAGATAAGGGATGTATTATCACTACAAAACTATAGAGTTCTTGCATAAGAGTAACTTAATATGTAACTATACAGAAGTGCTGTTTACTCAGTGAAGTTAGAATATTCACTGGAGGTCCCACATGTGAGACTGATAGGGAAGGTAAGAGCCCATAGGATCGGAGAAATTTTGGAAAATTGGATCCAGCTTTGGCAGGAAGCAAAGGGTGATGGTTGAGGGTGTTTTTCTGAATGGAAGCCTGTGTCCAGTGGGGTCCTGCAGACTTTAGTGTTGGGGACCTTGCTGTTTATACAAATGATTTAGGGAGGGATAATCAGTGAGTTTGCGGGTGATATGAAAACCGGTGAGGTGGTAAATAGTAAGGAGGATAGCCTCAGATTACAGGACGATATAAACAGGCTCGTCAGATGGGCTCATCAGTGGCAAATGGAATTCAATTCAGATAAATGTGAAGCAATGCACTTTGACAGGACAAACAGACATGGGGATACATGATTAATGGCAGGATCCCAGGAAGTACTGAGAATCAGAGGGACATTGGTATGCATGTATAAGGTCTCTTAAGGTATTGGGATAAGTGGATAAAGCAGTTAAGAAGTTGTATGGTATATTTGCCTTTATTAGCCGAGGCATAGAGTTTAAGAGCAGGGAGGTTATGCTGAAACTGTATAAAACTGGTTAGGCCACAGCTAGCGTTATTATGTGCAGTTCTGGAATCCACATTATAGGAGGAATGTGATAGTGCTGGAAAAGATGCAGAGGAGATTTATCAGGGAGTTGCCTGGGCTGGAGAGTTTTAGTTATGAAGTGAGATTGGATAGACCTTGGAGCAAGGGAAACTGAGGGTACATGATTGAGATCTAGAAAATTATGAGGGGCATTGATAGATAGGAAGAAACATTTCCCCTTGGTGGAGGGATCAATGACCAGAGAGTATAGATTTAAGGCAGGAAGTTTAGAGGGGGAATGAGGAAAAACCTTTTCACCCAGATGGGAATTTACTACCTGACAGAGTGATGGAGGCAGAGACCCTCATAACATTTAATAACTATTTAGAAATGCACTTGCAATGCCAAGGCATGCAAGGCTATGGGCCAAGTGCTGGAAAATAGAATTAGAATAGATAGGGGGCTGTTTCTGACAATGGCAGATGTGATGGGCCAAAGGACACTTTCTGTGCTGTAGGATGTGTAAAATGTGAGGTTAGTCAACAAGTTACGGGAAATTGCCCGGGTCATACTGCTGGAGAGTACTCCCCAATCCCAAGGATGTCACTGACCACTCACTCCAGTGGAGATCATGATTGGTGTAAATTATTTTGCCACATTGCAGCATCCTGCAAGTATAATTTTCAGCCAGACCTTAGTTCAGTGGTAGTAATCTCACCCCGAATCAGACACTTATCAGTTCCAAGTTCCACTCCAGAGATATGAGTACAAACTAGAGGTTGATATTTTTGTGCAGTACTGAGGGAGTGCTGCACTGTCGGAGATGCTGTCTTTAAGCTGAGATGTTAAATTAAGGTTTCTTCTCTCCTCTAATGTGGACTAAACAATTCCATGGACCTATCCAAAGGAGAGAGGAGGTCTTCCCTGTACCCTGAACCACATTTAACCCTCAACCAATATCATGAAAATAAAATCAGATGATTTTATTACCAGGGTGGGGGGGCCTCTTAACAGTTCAAAATTCCTTCTTTCATTATAAACAGCTTTGAGATGTGCTGAAATTATTAAAGTGCTGCAAAAATGCAAGTCCGTCTTTGTTTTCAGATTTATTGATAAACTGCTCTCTAACCGCCACTGACCACTCCCTAACCAGCATCGACCGCTCCCTAACTGGCACTGACTATTCCCTGACTGGCATTAGCCATTCCCTAACCGGCATCATTGTTCTCCGGAGCAGTGTACTGGTGGCTGGTGAGTCTGAATTGAGATTGTACTGTAATTTTCAATTGTATTGCCGGTTCACGGGGTTTTTGCTAGTTTGCGCTTTCCGTAGCGGGACCTAGGCGCAAGGGCAGTTGGGAAGGGAGCGCGGGAGTACAAAAAGAAGGCCGCAATAGACAGCGGGAAGCGTCGGGAGCGGGGAGCAGAGTGAGGTGGTTGCTGAGTGAGTGCTGCAAGGGCTTTGGCTCACAGGGCTTAGGCAAGAGCAGGCTGAGGCAAGGTGAGATACTGGTCAAATTTTTCCATTTGTGTCCATAAGTCTACGGGTGGTCAAATAAATGGCAGGGTCCTTGGGGAGATGCGTCAGTTGCATTAGGTGCAATATGTGGGAGTTCCTGGATACACAGCTTCTCCCGAAAGTCCACATCTGCACCAAATGTCTGGAGTTGCAGCGTTTGAGGGCCCGGGTTAGGCAACTGGAGTTGAGGTTGGAGGATTTATTTTTAGTTAGGGAGAATAAGGCGCTAATGAATAGGAACCACCTTCAAGAGGGGATCCCAGAGCCTAGGAGGGGGGATGGGTGGGTTACAGTTAGGATGGGGAATAAGAAGAGGAGTAATGATACAAAGGCTATCCCAGGGGTAGTCTCTCTTGATATCAGGGGTAAGGCACCAACTGAGGTAGAAAGGGCACAAGGGGAAGACCGGAATGCCTCAGAGGGAAGGAAGGGGGCTGGATGTGAGATAGTGGTGGGGGATGGGAGGGTTAGAGGAATTGATAGGCATTTGTGGGCAAAAGCGGGACTCCAGGAAGGTAGTCTGCCTCCCTGGAGCAGGGGTACAGGATGTGTCTGAGAGGGTAGAGGAAATCTCAAAGGGCCAGGGGACCCAGGCGGATGTAATTATACATGTAGGTGAGAAGGACGTAGGAAGGAAGAGTAGGGGGAAATACGTAGGCAGTTCAGGGAGTTGGGAACCAGGCTGAAGTGGAGGGCCTCCAGGGTGACGATCTCTGGGCTGCTGCCAGTGCCCAGTAATAGCAGGGATAAAAATACTGAGATCCTGCAGCTGAATGTGTGGCTGAGGGATTGGTGCAGGACAGAGGGTTTTAGTTTTGTAGACCATTGGGAAGTCTTTGCAAAGGAAGGGCACTTTTATAAGAGAGAGAGGGAGCATTTAAATGGGAAGGGTACACATATTTTAGCTGGGAGGTTGGCTGGAGTGTTTCGGCAGGGTTTAAACTAATATGGAGGGGGGGTGGGGAGGAGAGAGACGGCTCAGGCACTGGGAGTGAGTTGGAGGTCAGGATAAGTCTAGATGATAGGAAAATCTCCCAGGAGAAGGAGGATCCAAGTGGGCCTGAGGGTCTTTGGTGCATCTGTTTTAATGCGAGGAGTGTGATGGGTAAGATGGATGAACTTAGGGCCTTGATGTTCGCGAGGAACTTAGATGTGATGGCAGTGACAGAGAGGTGGTTAAAGGAGGGGCAGGACTGGCAGCTAAATATTCCAGGGTATAAATGTTTTAGGTGTGATAGGGGAGGGTTGAAAAGAGGAGGGGAAGTGGCGCTCTTAGTTAGGGAGCAGATCACAGCAGTGCAGAGGGAGGATAACATGAGGGGGTTGGGAATTGAGTCTCTGTGGGTGGAGTTGAGGAATAGGAAGGGGGCCATTACTAGTTAGGAGTGTACTATAGGCCACCCGACAGCCCGCAGGCAGTGGAAGAGGGTATATGTAGGGACATTTTGGACAAGTGTAGGAAGAACACGGTTGTTGTAGTGGGAGATTTTAATCTCCCTGGGGTGGATTGGAAGGTGCCTAGAGCTGGGGGGGTCAGACGGGGAGGAATTCATAAGATGTGTATTGGAAGGATCCTTGCAACAGTATGTAGATAGCCCGACTAGAGAGGGGGCTATACTGGATTTAGTTCTGGGCAATGAGCCGGGTCAGGTGGTTGAGGTTGCGGTAGGTGAACATGTGGCTAATAGTGACCACAACTCCGTCTACTTTAGGATACGAATGGAAAAAGATGAGAGCTGTCCTAAGGGAAGGGTGCTAAATTGGGGGAAGGCTAGATACAGCCGGATTAGGCAGGAGCTTAGGGATACAGACTGGGATAGGCTGTTGGAAGGCAAGTCCACGTTAGGCATGTGGGAGTCCTTCAAGGGAAAACTGCAAAGGGTGCAGGAAAGGCATGTGCTGGATAGGAGAAAGGATGGGAAAGGTAGGATTAGAGAGCCGTGGATTACTAGAGATATAGAAGACCTGGTTGGGAAGAAACGAGAGGCGTATGTCAGGTCTAAGCAGCTGGGAACGGAGAGAACGCTGGAGGAATACAGAGAGTAGGAGGGATCTCAAAAGGGGGGTTAGGAGGGCAAAAAGGGGGCATTGGCAGGTAGAATTAAGGAAAATCCAAAGGCGTTTTACTCCTATGTTAGGAGCAAAAGAGTGGCTAGGGGTAAAATCGGTTCTCTCAGGGACAGACAAGGGGAATTGTGCTTAGAGTCTGAGGGAATGGGGGAGATCCTGAATGAATACTTTGCGTCAGTATTCATGAAGGAGAGGGGCTTGATGTCTGGTACGGTCATCGAGGGAGCTGCAGACCAATTGAAGGATCTATCAATTATGAGGGAAGAAGTGTAAGGGCTTTTAGGTAGCATTAAAACTAATAAATCTCCGGGGCCCAATGGCATTTATCCTACGCTGTTGAGGGAGGTGAGAGATGAGATTGCTGGGCCTCTGACACAAATCTTTGTCTCTTCTTTAGACACAGGTGAGGTCCCAGAGGACTGGAGGATAGCGAACGTGGAACCGTTGTTTAAAAAGGGTAGGAGGGATAACCCGGGTAACTAAAGGCCGGTGAGTTTAATGTCAGTGGTAGGCAAGTTGATGGAGAAGATTCTTAGGGATAGGATGTATGCGCAGTTAGAGCGTTGTGATCTGATTAAGGATACGCAGCATGGCTTTGTAAAGGGGAGGTCTTGCCTTATAAATCTGGTAGAATTTTTTGAGGAGGTGACAAAAACGGTCGATGAAGGACAAGCCGTTGATGTCGTCTATATGGATTTCAGTAAGGCATTTGACAAAGTCCCTCATGGTAGGTTGGTAGAAAAGATTAAGGCTCATGGGATATGTGGCCAGGTATCTAGATGGGTTGAGAACTGGCTTGCAGAGAGGAGACGGAGAGTAGTAGTGGAGGGGTCCTTTTCTAGCTGGAGGTCTGTCACTAGTGGTGTGCCGCAGGGCTCAGTACTGGGACCTCTTCTCTTTGTAGTGTATATAAATGACTTGGAAGAGGGAGTAAGTGGTGTGATCAGCAACTTTGCTGATGACACCAAGACGGCTGGATTGGCAGGCAGTGAGGAGCAGTATTTGGCAGTACAGCGGGATATTGATAGGCTGGTATATTGGGCAGATCCATGGCAATTGGAGTTTAATCCTGATAAATATGAGGTGATGCATTTTGGCCGGAATAATGTAGGGGGGAGTTATATGATAAAGGGTAAGCCCATAAGGAGTATAGAATCGCAGCGAGACCTGGGGGTGCAAGTGCACAAGTCTTTGAAGGTGGCAGTGCAAGTGGAGAGTGTGGTGAAGAAAGCCTATGGTATGTTAGCCTTTATAGGAAGGGGTATAGAATATAAGAGCTGGAGTCTAATGTTGCAGTTGTATAGAACATTGGTTAGGCTGCATTTAGAGTACTGTGTCCAGTTCTGGTCGCCTTACTACCGGAAGGACGCAGAGACTCTGGAGAGAGTGCAGAGGAGGTTTACCAGGATGTTGCCTGGTATGGAAGGACTGGGGTATGAGGAAAGATTGAGCAAATTGGGGCTGTTTTCCCTTGAAAGACGGCGACTGAGGGGGGATCTAATAGAGGTATATAAGATTACGAAGGGTATAGATAGAGTAAGCAGAGGTAAGCTGTTTCCTACGTTAGAGACACACAGTACGAGGGGCCATGGACTTAAGGTGAGGGGGGAGAGGTATAACACAGATATTAAAGGGAGGTTTTTCACACAGAGGGTAGTGGGGGTATGGAATGCTCTGCCAAGTAAGGTGGTGGAGGCAGGCATGCTGGAGTCATTTAAGAGTAATTTAGACAGGCACATGAGTGGGTTGGAGATGGGTGGATATAGGAGACTGTTTTAAATAAGGGTCCTTAGCATTGGGGCGTCCCTGGTAAGGTAAATGGATATGGTACAATAATAATGTTTTTTTTCCTTTTCATTCACAGGTTTTAAATCGATCCGTCTTGTGTCCAACGAGGGGCATACACGCGATGGGTCGTACTAGGGCTGCTCTTGGTTGTTCGAGATTGGCCTAGTGCTTCATGTCATTAGTGTGTGCCTAAACTGGACCAGATACTGGGCAAGACGACAGCTCAGTGACTATCGCTGATTGCTGTGCAGACACATGGATTTGGGTCGGTGTCTGTGGGAGTTTGCACATTCTCCCCGTGCTTGCATGGGTTTTCTCCGGATGCTCCGGTTTCCTCCCACACCCCAAAGATGTGCTGTTAGGCTGATTGGCAGGAATAAATTGTCCCTAAATCAGTTTCCCTCAATATGGATGGTCATAAAACAATAAATAAGGGTCATGGGTGGAGGGGTGGGACTGGTGGTGTTAAAATGGTGGCGTGGGCTTGTTGGGCCGAAGGGCCTGTTTCCCGGGCTGATTTTGTTCTTTGTTCTTTTTATTCTTTGTTCTTTTGACTGCTCCATAACCGGCAGTGACCACTCCGAATCAACATCAGTCATTCCCTGACCGGCGCCGTCCACCCCCTGACCGGCGCCGACCGCCCCCTGACCGGCGCCGTCCGCCCCCTGACCGGCGCCGACCGCCCCCTGACCGGCGCCGTCCGCCCCCCTGACCGGCGCCGACCGCCCCCTGACCGGCGCCGACCGCCCCCTGACCGGCGCCGTCCGCCCCCTGACCGGCGCCGACCGCCCCCTGACCGGCGCCGACCGCCCCCTGACCGGCGCCGACCGCTCCCTGGTTTTCAGTCTTTGAGGGACTAAATTGCTTATTGTTAACTTGCTGAATTAAGATTATTCCTTGTGTTTTATTTCCTTTCCCCTACTTTAATAAATACTTTTTATTTGTTGTTTAATGCGAGTGACCTCAGAGATCTGACTGTTCTGCCAATGTTTTTGGCTAATACACCATGGGAAACTAGTTTTAGGTTGGGACATTCTCACACATAACATGAACGGGGTTTCATAATAACCTGCTTACAAATACTGTTATTTAAAATTATGGTTAATTGTCCAGTTGCAAAGAACTTCACTTTTGAGAGGGTGGGAGATTAGTTTTAGTGACATGGTTTGAAGCGTTAACGTCAGCAAGGGGTGAATGTCTGGAACAAGCTACCAGAGGTAGTGGTAGAGCGGGTATAATTTTATCTTTTAAAAAGCATTTAGATAGTTACATGGGTACGATGGGTATAGAGGGATATGGGCCAAATGCAGGCAATTGGGATCAGTTTAGGAGTTTTAGAAAAAGGACAACATGGACAAGTTGGGCCAAAGGGCCTGTTTCCATGCTGTAAATCTCTATGACTATGACTCAAGATAGAACCACCTTTAGAAAGCTGATCATGTGTAAAGAAAAAGCTCCATTTTATGAAAGAACTATTTTGGGAAATGAAAGTAGCAAATGTGGAATCAAGTGAAACATTGCATGGGTTAAAAATATGCAAGGACTATTGTAACCTTTTCAAAAAAGGTATTTTTCACCCAGTTCCACCCCTGCCCCCTTCGCTTGCAAAGATGGGCAGTACAGTGGCTAGTACTGTTGCCTCACAGTATCAGGTACCCAGAGTTTGCACATTCTCCCCATGTCTGTGTGGGTTTCATCCAGGTGCCCTGGTTTCCTGCCACATGTCCAAAAGTGTGGTAGTTAGGTGCATTAGCCATGCTAAAATTCTTCCTCAGTGTACCCGAACAGCGCTGGAGTGTGGCAACTAGAGTATTTTCATAGTAACTTCATTGCAGTGAGCCTACTTGTGACGCTACTAAATAAACTTATATTCACTTTAAATAAACTTGTCTGGGTGCATCTGTTTTGGGGCCCCCACTACTGTCACTTGCATTTACTCTGTCATATCTGAAACACTGACACAATGAATTACGCAATGAAATTATGTCTTGTTATGTAGGCAAATTAAGGAACTATTCTGAATCAGCCATGTCATGAATGACCAGTTACTCTGCTTATAGATGTGATGAGAAGGGAAAACTAGCTGGAGTAACACAAAAGCTATCTGCTTTCTTTATGTAAAAGGGTCTGATAAAACTGTAATATCCATCTGAACAGGTGAATGGGATTTAAAAGTCTGATTTGGAAGAAGGCCAATGCAGCTTCACTCAGTACTGCCATAGACTGCCAGGCCAGAATAGTCCTAACCCAGCTTTAGCTCTCTTTTAAATATTTTCTTGCAGCATTTAAAGAAAATCTATTTGAGATTCTTGCAATCTGCTCATATGTTTTAATAAAGCTTCTTGAGGTGAGAGGGGATGGAATAATCAGGAAAAAGAAAAATAGCAGAAAGAAATGAAAATAGGAAATGTGCAAACCAGGCATATAGGGTGGACGTTCATCCTCGAGGAAGGTATACACTAAATGTGGAGCTGATTCATCTCAGGGAAAAGTGCCAGTGAACACAAGATCTTCATTCCAGGTTTGGGGGGTTGGGGGAGATATCAAGGGTCAGGCTTGTGAACACCAGAAAGGGTTTGGAGGCAGCATCCCTGTTCCTCATGATCTCATGCCCCTCATACCAAAGACCATAAGATACAGGAGCAGAATAAGACCATTTGGCCTATCAAGTTTGCTCCATCATTCAATCATGGTTGAATCTTACTGCAACAACGATGAGATGTAAACAAGCTTTATAAATATTAAATATCCAGACCATTTTAAGTATCGATAGCAAAAAGCTCATTTTGTATTTTTGACTAAGTGCCCAGGCATTCATTGGACTGTTGAAATATCTGCACCCCAGGGAAAACATTGTTTGATTGACATCTCTTGTTCTGTTATCTATTCTGTCAACTGCATGATGTTATTTACACAAGATAAAGAAGTTTCAATTTCTTGCAATTTCTGACATTCATGCTTTAAAGGGTCTGGTCGATTGATGCTTTATTGGGTTATAATAAAAAGAGTTTAAGAAAGTAGATACTTGTGAATGAATTACTGTTTAATTAAACTTTCTCATACATCCTATTGTTACCATAAAGTTCATTGCTTCTGTACAGAGTGGCGAATAGATATGGTAGTGTCATAGATGGGCATGGATGGTATGAAGGGCTATTGGGGGAACAGGTGGAGGGTCATAGCTTGGAATGGAGGGTGTAGGCGGCCATGGGTGTAGGTGGAGTAGTAGTGTTTGGCATGGAGAGTATGAAGGGCCGTGGTGGTGGTGGTTGTGGGTGGGGGCTGGTGGGGGGAGAGGTTCATTAGCTTGACATGAGTAAGACCTTTTGAATTTTAGCTTTTAAAAGATACCCTGATTCAGACTATATCTTATGACATATCTGCAGGGGACTAGGGGATGCCTATCCATACCCACTATGGAACTGGAGTGCAGGGATGCGGGCTTGTGCCTCACACTAGCCCATACCCTTAACCAATGGTGGCGAGAATTGGGAGTGCTGGGAATTGGGTTGGAAATCCAGCAATTGGGACCAGCCACCAGCTTTATACTTCCATGGAGGCTCTCCAACGCCATGAAAATCCAAGCTACAGAGGGAATATAAAATTATCAGAGATATTTAATAAAAAGGAAATCAGGGAAACAATGAGAGGAAGTGGACAAAACGCATGCAAAAGGAGAGATGGGAAGAGTGAAACATTGAGAAAGAATTAGAGATTGTGAGAGAGACACAAAAAGTCCAACTTTCTTCTCTTGAATTACTTATACAAACAATGTCACATTATCTACCACATTGTTTATCCTCCACTTTTTGTAACAAACAATATTAGAGAAGTTACCTTTGTTTATTGTTTGATCCCATGGAAATATTTCAAAGAACTTCTTACAATGTACAATTTTTAGTGTGGTGACCCATTATGGAAACATCCAATAACTACCCTAAAATTATAGAAGACAAATTTCCATTTTTTGAAAACCTAAATTTGTTTCACAACCTTTTATATTTCACCTCGAGAACTGGCTTCTGTTTAAGTGAAAACTGGCCAGGAATTCAACCAATGACATCCTCCATGCATGAAAATGAATAGTTAAGTCACAGGCTTGACCCATTCTCACAGTGGCTGCATTCTTCCAAATAGTTCATCTTCTGACACCCTCAAGCCTCTCCACTATCTACAAGGCATCAAGTCAGGAGTGATGGAAAACCCTCCACTTGCTTGGATGGGTGCAGCCCCAATAACACTCAAGGAGTTTAAAGCCATTCAAGTTGATCAGATCACCAGCCTAAAGATTTACTCTTTCCACCACCAGTTCAGTGTGGTCACAATGCACTTTATCTGTAGGACACTCTGCAGCATTTCAACAGCATTTCCCATACACACATCTGCCACCACCTGAAAGGAGACAGGCAGGTGGTGCACGAAATAACCATCACGTCCAAGCTCCCACCACTTATGCAACATTATAAGGGGCACAGACAAGATAGATAGTCAATATCGTTTCCCAAAAGTAGGGGAGTCTAAAACTAGAGGGCATAGGTTTAAGGTGAGAGGGGAGAGATACAAAGGTGTCCAGAGGGACAATTTTTTCACACAGAGGATGGTGAATGTCTGGAGCAAGCTGCCAGAGACAGTAGTAGATGCAGGTACAATTTTATCTTTTAAAAAAAATTTAGATAGTTATATGGGTACAATGGGTACAGAGGGATATGGGCCAAATGCGGGCAATTTGGATTAGTTTAGGGGTTTTAAAAAAACAATAAGGGCAGCCTGGACAAGTTAGGCTGAAGGGCCTATTTCCATGCTGTAAATCTCTATGACTCTATTCTGACATGGACATGCATTGATCACTGTTCCTTCGTTGATGTTGAATCAAAATCCTGAAACTCCTGACCAACAAAATTGGGAAACAAAGGTGAGGGGAGAGAGAGCGAGGAAAGAGAGAGAGAGGAGATAGATAAAGATGGAAAGAAAGAGAGAAAGAGATGGAATGAATGAACTGGAGTACTTCCACCATACCGCCAGTCTAGAAGGTGTCCTATCATCTCCTTCTCATTGGCAACTGGGGGTGGACAATAAATGCCAGCCTACCTGTGATGTCCATATCCCCTGATTAATATAAAAAAGATGCAAAACCTGAATATCTGAAACTATAAGAGCAAGGTGAAAGCTGATCATACTGCAAGAGTTTTGGATCTATTTCAGTCTTCTTCCCTTCTTCATCAAGTCAACAAGTCTTGATCCATTTCAATTTGGGTACTTTTCCTATTTGAAGGAATCTATTTTCTGAGGCAGAGGAATGACTCTCATCACTCTGTACCCAAGCATCATTTTGGTCAGGTGGTTAGCTTGCCAATACTGAGAGGATGGAACTAAGTCTGTGATGTCTTGCTCTAGGGATGTAGGAAGGTCAGGGAAGGAACTGGGACCCAGGTGCCAGCATGAAAGTTGAGGCAGCTGGAAAGACAGATGTGGAACTATGGGGAACAGCCAATGTTATCAATGCTAAGAGGGAGAAGGGGGTGGGGGTATGTGGGAGAGGCTCAAACATTTTCATTTGTATCGCATCTGTCACATCCTCAGTACATCCCAAAGCATGTCACAGCCAATGTAAGTACTCTTGAAGTCTAACCACTATAATAGTGCAGGTAATCTGTTGGCAATTAAGGCAGGGATAGAGAGAATCACCTGTAACCTTTGGCCTGCTTTGTGTGTTCTTCACACCACTTTAGAGTTTTGGACCAGGCCCTGTTGCTGACAGTGTACTGGGGATAAAGGTTACCCTTTTTTTGATGGACTGATTTAAAATTGCAGAATGAAAGGGGATGTTTATGGCAAGGTGTATATTGTTTTGTGACTTACTGGATTTATGTTAATGATATGAAAATATTTGTTCTGGGGTAGTCAGCTGAGTCACATGGTGGATTTTGGGAGTGGTTATATTATGGTTCTTGGGATCTGCTGGATCCTCTATGACATGATTTCAGGAATTGCTGGTCCCTCATTCTTGAATCCAGGGCTAGAGGTTGAAATGAGAGTGGTTGGATTGATTTTTAATTTGTGAGAAGGGTAGGGCACTAGCACAACCCCACAGCACAAAAGAGCAGGGGTTATTATTAAATGGGTGCTCAAAGTCGATACAACCTAGACCGGCAAACTGCCGGGGACAAGTAACCAAGCGAGAACTTTATCAATCAGCCAGAGACCTTACAGCCAAACTGAAACGTGGATTTCTATGTCATTTTCTGCAATAAAACAAATTCTCAGCGAGTCAAAAAATAATTCGCCTTTTGAAAGTAGGTTGCTTGTAAACTAAGGTTTTAAAATTAGAAATCGGTCCAGTGATTTAAAATGGATCATCGGCTGGGTTATCTGTCCAAATTGTGTTAACATTCATACTCCCGTTGCCTCCCTGCTGTGCTAAGACTTGTTGCTGTTGGGATGGGGATCCCCGATCTCTTCCACACTGGTTCCACTGAGCAACCAGACTGCAATCCCCCCTCTCTCCCGACCTGGAGTCTCAGGGACTCACCTCACTCCAGCAGATCAGGTCGTTGGTCTCGGGATCCTCCACCAGCGTCCACAGCTTGGTGAGAAAGGCGGGCACGTTACTGCTGTATCCATCCATGACCCAGAGCACTGACTGCGCCTCGCTGCGTTCATCACATCCAAACTCTCAGCTCGCTCCAAAAGCTGTCCCAATGCATCAGCGTCTGACCCTGACCTCGGCACCAGCGGTGCAACATCATCTGACACTGACCTCCAGGACAACACCACCAAACACTGATCTCACATACAATGCCACCTGACACTGACTCGCTTTACACACCACCTGACCCCAGTATGACAAGAGCAAACTATCCATCCCGGGTCCTGCACAGTCACTCGCCCAGAACAATGGCTCCATCCATGTACATGCTCCCGACACTGCAAACACTTCACACAGGCCACAAAGAACTACAAGCAAACGCTGCGTTTCAGCTTTGCCCAACCAACAGTGGGCAGAGGACCTCAAACATTGACCTCAGCCAATGTTACCGTATTTCACCTAACATAACCAACACACGGAAACAATAAAAAAACTCACCCCAAACTCATATCTGGGGAAAGAAGTCACTTAAATGGCACTTCCCATTATCTCCATATATCAGATTAATTTAACTATGGACATTCGTTTTACATGCATCTTATATGCCATCTGGCCCTTCTATTTTTTTTATATTTAATTGTTTCTTTTAAAACTAGCCAATAAGACTGTCACTTTTTCACAAAGTGGGGCCCTAATGAGAGCAGCAAAATAAAATGGTTTCCAATCCAAACTTCCAAACCCTTCACTGCTGTACACAAACCTTAAAGTCCAAAGTCAGCATTAAGCCTAACAGATTATAGCGATCCTAGCTGGATACAAGATAAAGCTCTCTCTCCACTGTCCCCAACAAATAATGCCAATTCAGCACCAAATAGACTTGCAGAAAAGCTCTCCCACACAATACTCCTAAAATGCCGTGGGGCTATTCCATGGTCGCTTAACTGGAGACCTGCAATTAAACCTTAGAGAAATTCTGTAAAAAAAAAACAATGTCCCAAAGAACAAAGAACAAAGAACAATCCAGTCCCATCTGGGGTTTCTGCCATTCTCCTGTACAGTTAAATTCAATTTAAACAGGAAAAGGCCCAACTACTTCTTCCAGGGATGGGGAATTGAACAATAACACCTTAAGCCAGTCCCTCTGATCCTCCTGCCTTTTCACCACATCTCAATCTTAACTTGTCCTTCTCAGTAAGTGAGCAGGGCACCAACAGAAAGGGAATCCAATTTAAACTTACATGATTGGGGTCCAACTTCAATACAAGTCGAGCACCTGAACTTGGCAGCAGTGAGTGAATCCCTGTCAAGCCTGACTTGATGAGAGGGGGATCATGTATCAGAGGAGATCCAGGGAAGTAACTTAAACAAACTCGAAACTGTCAACTATTTCCCTCTCCAGAGATGCTACCAAATCTGCTGAATTTTCCAGCATTTTATTTAAAGTTTTGAAACTTTCTTATAGGGAGCTTTGTGTACCAGGTGACACTCCAAGATTCATGTAGAAACTTTAGGTCACCTTTATCATGGACTCCCTCCTTCCCCTGTTCACTAGAACTTCAGTCCAGATACTTTCCTCCCTCCAGCAACTTCTCTCCCCACCCCCAACCCATATTAAAAAGTGTAAGTGAACGGCTTAAAATCACAGACCACTCAGCCTTGGGGAACTATTCATATATTCATAGTCACTGGGTCAAAATTCTGGAATTTCCTATTTAACACCATTATGGAAACACCATCAGCACAAGGACCGTAACAGTTTAAGAATTCACCATTGCCTTCTGAGGGAAACTAGAGATGGGCAGTCAATTGTCAGCATTACCCACATCCAAGGAGAGCTTTAAATTCCAGGCTCACAAATTATGATGGCAAAGGCAAAGCATTGGAATAAACCCCATAGTTTAAAGATTAATGAGGAAACTTTGATTCGGTGAAAGGTTTGCAACATCTTCCACGTTGTTTGGGTGTGCATTGAGCCAGAAGGAACAGACACAATATTTTGAATAGTTGGAATGAGCCAGAACATTATTTGTAAGGTAGTTGACTGAACCCACCCAAACTTTTATTGATAAAGGCCATATGTAAATTAAGAATATTAAATGAAAGACCACTTGACCCATCACACTCATTGGTTTTTTTAATCTGATCCATCAACACTTTGACGAAATGCTGAGTAATCCGGAGCTGATAAGCGCCCAATCACTCCATTCAATACCCTCTTCCTGAAATGCAGATAATTAAATTTGGCCATTCTCATGAATGATTCACATAAGCAATACAAAATGTGAAAAAGTGCTGAATCCTCATGAGGTTAACAGTTGTGTGGACAGGGCTGGCAGTGTGCCAGTGCACACAACATCATTACTCTGGATAGCCAGCTCAGCAAAGCAAATTCTGTCCTGTGTTCCTACTCAAAGCTGAAATCGTCATCAATGAAGAACAGCATGAATACAAACTTCACAATTAATCTCAATAAACCAGCCACATTGCGGAACTATTAATACACCCAGTCGTCCGCATCTGTGATGTGGTAAAAACTCTGACAACACCAGGTTTTAGTCCAACCGATTAATCAGTTGGACTAAAACCTGGTGTTGTCAGACTTTTTACTGTGTTTACGCCAGTCCAACGCCAGCATACCCACATCTGTGATGTGGGATGTTGCATGAAGTGCTATACCAAATACAACAGATGGTGTGACAAGGGGAGAAACTTTTAATTGGTTTTCTAAATAGCTTTATTCTTGTTTATTAAAATTAAGCTGAAGTATGTTCACAGATAGAGATATGTGTGGCATTTCATAACATTCAGCACATGTAAAGAAGTCATCATCATATTGATTCTGCTGTCATAATGCAATCTTAAGATAAAACCTGTAATAGATTAAGCAATTGGATTAGGCGAAACAAAAACTCCAATTATACTTAGAGGCTCAATTCAAAATCAATGCTGCAATTAAAATAGCAACTCAGCATAGCTCAGTGGGGGATCTTCGATAACAGATACACGGAATGTGCCATATATCAAATCCCAAAGGATTGGAACTTAAGAAATGAATATCTTAAAAATGATTTGTAAATAAGAATCTGCCAGAGTTCTTCAGTGCAGTATTCTAGGCCCAAACATCTACAGCTGCTTCATCAATGACCTTCCCGCCATCATTACTGTACAAAATAAGAGCTCAAGGTTTTGGAGGTGATATATTAGCATGGATAGAGGATTCCCAAACTAATAGGAAGCAAAGAGTCAGGATAAATGCAACATTATGTCAACAAACTGTAACTGGTGGAGTGCTGCAGGGATCTCAATTATTTACAATCTACATGAATGACGGTCAATGAAGGGAGTGCTTAATGTGCAAAGGTAGGTAGGAAAGTAAGTTGTGAGGAAGATAGGTAAGTCAATTGAGTGGCCGAAAATTTGGCAGATGGAGTATAATGTGGGCAATTGTCCACTTTGGCAGAAATATTAGAAAAGGAGTTTACCATTTAAATGGACGGAGATTGCCGAATGCTGTTGTACAGAGAGGACCCTTGGGTGTCCTTGCACATGAATCACAAAAAGTCTGCATGCAGATACAGCAAGTAATTAAGGCAGCACAAGGTATACTAACCTTTATGGCAAGGGGGAATGGAATGTAAGTGTAGAGAAGTCTTGACATAGCTGTATAGGTCATTGATGAGGCTGCACTGAGAGTACTGGGTACAGTTTTGGACTCCTTATTTAAGGAAGGATATACTATACTAACACTGAAGGCAGTTCAGGGGAAGTTCAATAGACTGCATGAAGGGGTTGTCTTCAAACAGGTACTTGTTAGAGTTTAGAAGAATAAAGGTGATCTTATTGAAATATTTAGGATTCTGAAAGGGATTGACAGGGTTGATGCTAAGAGAATGTTCCCCCTCATGGAGGAATCTAGAAGTTGGGAACACCATTTACAAATAAGGGGTCTCTATTTAAGACAGAGATGGGGAGAGATTTCTTTTCTCATAGGGTCGCTAGTCTTTGAAATTCCACAAGCAGCAACGCTGGATCAGGTTAGATTGGCTAAATGGCCTACAACTGCTCCTATTTCTTATCTTACAATAAGGTCAGAAGTGAGGATATTTGCTTTGATTGCACAATGTTCAGTTCCATATGCAACCCCTCAGATATGGAAGCAGTCAGTATCCATATGCAGCAAAAGCTTGGCAACATTCAGCCTTGGGATGAAAAGAACCAAATAACATTCACGCTCCACAAGTGCCAGGCAATGACCATCTCCAGCAAGACAGAATTTAATCATCTCCTCTTGACATTCAATGACATTATCATCAACATCTTGGGGTTTACCACTGACTAGAAACTGAACTGGGCCAGCCATATAAATACTGTGGCTCCAGGAGCAGGTCAGAGACTGGGAATTCTGCTGTGACCAACTCACATCTTGACTCCCCGAAGACTGTCCACCATCTACAAGGCACAAGTCAAGAGTATGATGGAATACACTCCATGTGCCTGCCTAGATAAATGTGGCTCCAGCAACACTCAAGAAGCTTGATACCATTCTGGACAAAGCAATCCGTTTGATCAGCATCCCACCTACCACTGATGCACAGTGGCAGAAGAATTTCCTTTCTACAAGATACACTGTAGCTACTCACCAATGATTCTTACAAACCTGTGATCCCTGCCATCAAGCACAAAGGCAGCAGATGCAATGGAGCACCACCACTAGCAAGTTCCCTTCCAAGCTGTATTCCATCCTGGCTTGGAACTTACTGCCGTTCCTTCACTATCGCTAGATTAAATTCTTGGAATTCCTTTCTTACAGCACTGTGCATTCAAGGAGGCAGCTCATCATCACCTTTCCAAAGGCACATTAGGAACAAAGAATGCTAGCCTTACCAATAACATGCATATCCCATGAAAGAATTTTAAAAAACAATAAGAAATGCTTTATATCCAGTAGTGAATCATGTATAGATATAGGAGTGTGACAGTCACAGCATATAGTACTTGCATCATCACTGACCATCACTGATAAAGAGTTTCTTAACAACATCTTATACTAATAACACCTTCAGTGTAGTAAAACATCCTGAGGCACTTCACAGGAGCACTGTCAAACTGAGCCACATAAGTAGTATTGGGTAAAAGCAAATCATTGTTGATGTTGGAATTGAAACCAAAAGAAAAAACACTGGAAAATCTCAGCAGGTTTGACAAAGAGTCATCTGGACTGGAAACGTCAGCTCTTTTCTCTCCTTACAGATGTTGCCAAACCTGCTGAGATTTTCCAGCATTTTCTCTTTTCGTTTAAGAAATATTGGGGTAGGTGACCAAAAACTTGATAATAAAAGTGAGCTCCAAGAGCATCTGAAAGGATGGGAGAGGTTTGCTGTGGGAGATTAGAAGCCAGGTAGCTGAAGCCTCAGCCACCAATAAGGAAGCAATTAAAAATGGCAATATGAAAGGCCAAAATGAATGGAGTTCAGAGATTTAGAAGGGTTATACAGCTGGAGGAGGTTACAGGGATGGTGAGGCCCTTAATCATGGATCAACATTTATTTACAAATGTCTTCAGAATGGAAATGACACTTCAGTTATTTTCAACAATTAAAAAGGACCTTACAACATGATACTTCCTTATCACTTTCAAGATTGTGAGAATAGAAAGGTGATCTAGAGGTTTACATTACAAAAGCGACATCCAAGATCAAAGATTATGTTTGTGGGATTCAGTGAGGCTCATAAATTGGTCATATCTCTATTACAGAAAATTATTCATCGTTTACAAGGCTCCTGCTTGGCAGTTTACATTCAAGTGAATAATACTAACGTCTAACAAAAATAAAGTATTTTAATTTTTTTGATTATTGCATTTATGTTTATCCGATGTCTTGAATTCTTTTTTTTTAAATTAGTTTATAGATTCTAGATTTTTTGAACACTCTGTATAGCTAATAGTTATAATTAGGAACAATATATTTTATAAAACTAAGGTTGTGGCACTCCTGACTGACACCTCTGCTAACAGTCATAAATGGTCAGTAGAACAAACTCTCCAACAGATTATAAAGTCTGTTTATGAAAAAGGAAAGATTCTTTCCCAAACAATTCCATTTTTGGGCTCTTTTGATTATATGGTTCATTTATGCAGACACCCTTGCATTTTGCAAAAGTAAAATTAAGATGATAAAAAAGTCAAAAGTGATGACTGTGCGGCGGCGGTGGTGGGGGGGGGGGGATGAAGAGAGAGTGAAACACTAGAGTTTGTTATTTTAAATACCACAAGACATGCAACTCCGATTACACTTTGTATTGATGTGGCTCTGAACTGGAGAATATAGAGTGAGTCGGCAACTCAGGCGGTGGTCAGGTCTGTCCTGCTGTTTGAGTTGTATGTGGTCTTATGCCCTCTGAAGGCAACCTTATAAAATGGAAAGCCTTGCTTCTCATCTACTCAGAAACTGGCTGCTTATTTTCCAAAATATTTGATGATCAGTGGGCTTACAAGTGAGTTGATTTTAAAATATGGAATTTCTGGGCTGATGAAAAGAGGCTGAGTGGGCCTGATGTGTCTCAACCTCATTTCACATTACGATGCAGATACTCCTATGCACTCAATTGATTCTGCTATGTTTTGAAGACTAAGGAGAGAGTTTGCCTACTGGGCAGGATACTAAAACATAGTAAGGTCCACCATCAAATAACTGTGTGTGGTAGGGGAGGGAGGGAGAGAGAGGGGGAGAGGAGAAGAAGGGGAAGTGGGGGAGGGGGGGGGAAGGGAAGGCTGAGGGGTCTGGGAGCAGGAGGGGGGAGCCAGAAGGGCAGCAGAGAGAGAAGAAAGAGAAGAGAGTGAGGAGAGAGAGAGAGAGAGAAAAAGAGAGAATAGGGTTAGGAGATCTCATCTTCCCCCCAGCAATTACACAATGATTTTCAAGGCTGTTTCTTTTGCAGAAGTTGGTAAGTTTCAGCTTGTTTTTTATTCAACTAGATCTTTTTGTTCAAAGTTGATATTTTTTCAACTTGCAAAGCAAATAGGTTTTCCCTTGGACAGAGTCCCTACAAAACAGACCCTGAGTGCACTTTTGAAGTCAAGCAAATTTGATGGATGATCCATTCTCATGTCAGAAGATAACTTTGGTCAACTTCCAAATTCATTGTAGAATTTCAGGCAGCCATGGATGTGGCCCTTTGGATGTTTTCAGTGTATATTTGCAGAGTCTGGGGCAGTGGAGGAGGAAAGCTTGCACGACATCCGCAGACACCACACAGTAGCAATGAATCTCCTCCAAAGACAGGCAGCAAGATGCTAGCTGTATCAAGGCTTGGTTCAGTTTATCAGAGGATGTTGTTTGCAGGACCACCCTTTTCAAAGTGCTGTGGTAGTTTTGAGAGATAAAGCTAACCTGTTCCACCATAAATGTGAAGGTGTTTAATTCTATACTAGCCACAGGGATAGCAGGCTGCAGGATTTGGGGTATTTTCTTTGCAGGGACTGTGTGATCCAGCTCGATGTCCACAGAGAGAGTCGGGTGTCTCTTTGCCACAGCCTCCCATATCTCAGCGGAGATAGCTGGGTTGTATTTATCCATACGTTCACAGTGCAGCTGAAGGCGTTTCAGGGGTGGGCGCTTGTCATTTAGCAGCTCAGCAAGGACATCTTCTGTCAAGCTTGAATAAAACAATCCCAGAGCAGACAGATTTGGACAACACCTCAGGGCCTCCTTAAGGCTTTCTGAAGTCACTGTACACACAAATGTCTTATTATTGATGAATAGACTCTTCAAACATGGACTTCTGCTGGTGACAAGTTGAATGGTGTCATCATCCAAATTGAATGGCATTTTTCGGAAGTCAATGTGTCGGAGGTGCAAATGAGAGTTTGCTTTGAATAAATTGTGGACACTTTGCAGCAAGTCTTGCCCAGAATAGAAGTAAGGATTTTCACCTGTGCACACTATGGAGAGGCCCAACAGATCAGTTGCCAATTCAGACATATTGTGCAGAATTTGGGCAAAGTTCTTGCGATTTGCCTTCAAAGACTGATCACACAAAATCTTCAGATATTTCACATTACGCTGGAACTGTTGAAAAAAATGCACATTCTGGTCATTTTCCTCTCCAGAGTCATACCTGTCATCAAAAGCATAGCAAGACATTAATACAAACATACCTTAGGAATAAGGCACAAACAATCCAAAGAGAAAATGGTGAATGGAATGTGCTCTTGCTATAAGCCAAGACCACAACATTGTAAGACTACACACAATCCGCTGACTGCTCCATTTGATCCTATTGTAGGCTAGGATCAAATTAGAGCTTAATAAGGACTTAATCATCTCAAAAACGTGTTTAGAGGCTGACAGAAGTGTTATTTCAGGATCATGCACAAGCACTGGTCCAGCTTATTGTATGTGAACATGAAGCATAAAAGGATTAAGTGGAGCCACAGAAACAGTCTTCACTTTGCCCAGTTAATACTTCCAACTGTTCCCTCTGGACTAAAAACAGAATCATAGAATTAACTGAAAGTCATAAGTAGCTCGCAATAGAATGCCACAGAATAGAAAGAGGCTATTCAGCCCATCATGCCAGTGCCAGCCCCTTGAAAGAGCTTTCCAATGGTCCTCATGCTCTGGATCCTTCTCCATAGCTCTGCAACTTCATCCAATTTCCTTTTCAACATTACTGTTGAATTTGCTCCAACCACCATTTAGGACATTTCTCCTTGATCTCCCTATCAATATGTGGAACTTTACATTTCTCTCCACAAAATTTCATCTGCCATGTGTCTGTCCATTTCACCAATGTATCTCCAACTGAAGTCTGTCATTATTCTTCTCATTGTATACTGCATTTTTAAGTTTTGTGCCATCTACAAAGTTTGAAATTATGCCCTATTTACCTATGCTCAGCGAAATGCTGACCCCTGGGGAACTGCACTGTATAGTTCCCTCCAATAATACAACTGCTCTCCACTTTACAATCGTTATCCAATTTTCCACTGACACAGCCACTACACTGTAATCCCACAGCTTTTAATTTTGCTAAACTGTTTACTATGTGGTATTTTATCAAATGCTTTTTGAAAATCCATTTGCACAAAATCAATGCACCACTCTTATCAAATAAATGGGTGCCTCTTTTGTTTAAAGTTTTAAAGTTTATTTATTAGCATTACAAGTAGGCTTACATTAACACTGCAACAAAATTATTGTGAAAATCCCCTAGTCACCACACTCTGCCTGTTCCTTCATTATCTATTCCATATTTTTCCAAGTACAGACACACTGTCTCAAATCAGGCTGTCCAAAAACTGGAGTTGTCTGAAAATCAGACATTTTTATAATGTGCATTGCACCAATTTTACTTAAGTACAATAAAATTGAACTAACCTGGACAATACAGCTAGGCGCTGCACTGGTGTAGCGTGGCACCATACTAGTTATCTGCCTTGCCGCTTGCCGCTTGCCTGCCAATCTTTTCCCACACTCCTGCACTTGATCTTATCAGGCCTGACTTGGCCTGAACCGACCAGTCTAAAATCTAGCAAGATCTGAAATGTGGCATAGTCTCAGTCTCAAGTTTACTGGTTTTGGGATACTGTCCCAATTAAGGATCCTCAAATTGTTATCTACAAAATTTTTCTTCACTAGCAGATGGATTAGCATGTATTTGATGGGTTTATCCCTCTCTCCATTTTTGAACAGAACATTTGCAATCCCTCAGCGCTCCTATATCTAAAGGGCCAGAGTTCTGCATTTTCCACCTTTACATCCTTCAGTAACCTAGGATGTATCACATGTGGACTGTGTGACTTTTCTATCAGCACTGCCAACCATTTAAGTACCTTCATTTTATCTGTTTTAAACTTATCCAAATTTTTCTGTCATCTCCTCCTTCATTGCAACACCTGCAGCAACTTATTTAGTGAATACAGTGCAAAGTACTCAGTACATCAGCCATGCAATTTACCTTCAAAATAAAAACTCTTTTGGTCCCTAAGCAGTTCCCACCTCCACCCCTGCTTCCTTTATTAAAGCTATTTATATGTTTACAAAACAAAGTTTAGAATGAGCTTTTAAATTTCCCACTGTTATATTCTTATATGCTGTCTCTGCTCCTCTTATTTCCTTCGTCAGTTCCCTTTTGTATTTTATTCAACTTGGTTCTCTACCATATTATGAACTGGACATTTATCATAAGGCTCCTTTGTCTGTTTCATTTTAAAAAACTGTATCTTGAGTTATTCAATGGCTTCACCTCCCCTCTCTTGGGAATATATTTAGACTGAATCTGAACTATCTCCTCTTTGAAGATTTCCCACTACTCTTTTACTGTTTTACCACCTGATTCACCTGGGCCAGATCTCTCTTCAACTCAGTGAATTTAGCCCTTTTCCAGTTGAGTAGTTTCACATGCGATTTTTCCTTGTCCTTTTTCATAACTATTTTTGACATAATTATGTTGTTATCACTGCTTCCTGAATGCTTCTGCACTGAAACATGCTCCACTTTACCTGCTCCATTGCCCATAACTAGACCAGTACTGCTTGCTTCCTCACGAGGTTAGAATCATATTGAATGATTAGAGTCTCCCATTATCACTACTTTGTTCCTTAATTCTAAACAAATTAATTCCATTCTTCAACACTTAAATATATCATTCATTGCTTGAACAGTATCTTTAATTAATCCTGCTACTCACCCACAACATTTTTTTTTGCCCTTCTTATCTGTCCTTTAATACCCTGTAGCCAGGCTTCCATTATTGCTATTATATAACTTGCCAGAGCTCACTGGCCTTATTTATTACATTATGTAATTACATACTTGCATCCCTAATATGTCTTAATCAGCTTTGCATTTTTACTCTGGCTGATACCTCCTATTTCTGAACTATTCTTTAATCCAATGTGGTTTGTCATTCCCAGTGCTCTGTGCACCTTGTTTCCTGTCTGATGATTCACTTGGCACTATGCCACTGAGTTTAAAATAGACCGTCTTTAAAATTTCACACATGGGAATTATAAATAATGCAGAATCTTTTCCAACACTTCCAACCTGAGTTCTCAGACTGTCATTATTGCTCACTGTGCAAGTATTCACTTTTTCACCTTTCAAAATATGCAGATCTCTTCTCAAATGGGACGTTTACCATACCAATTCTGTGCACACTTTTGCACATAAACTTCACAAAACAGAGTGGAATCAGTGAAGTAATCTTTACCTAGGACACACCCTGTGGATAAGATCCTGTCAATTATTTAATTTGGCTGGATAAGAAGTCTGCTTTAAAGTTCTATGCACAAATGAACTGACATTCCCATCAAACAGAATAAGTGCAACTTCCACCCACAGCCATGTATTTGTGTTGATTTCAGGGATCCTGTAACTTGTTTTTGAGTCATGTAATTTTTAATTGAACGAACTCCATACCATCTGCATCTATTTTAACCACCACCACACCACCCTCCATCAAAACCAAACTATATTTTTACAACAATATTTTTAAGGGCACCAATACCTTTGGATTTAGGATGTGTCAATTTCCAATCCATGAGAATCTCAGGGTAAGTATTCCAGATCCAGCAATGCTGCTGCAGGGACAAGGTCACAGTGAAAACACTATGTGCCCTGCATAAGAAAATGTACATTCATTGTGAGATTGCCCAAGGCATAGGGTGTATGCTGATTTGGGACCTGTGGGTAGGAGAGAGTGGAAGCAGTGACTCTGAATGTTAGCTGCAATAAAACCAGCAAATTACTATTTGGATTGTGGAGCAATGGAATCTGGAGAGAAATTCTGGCCCACTTGAAAATGCTGCCCTTGATCTGCTGCTGGAGGGGTCTGGAGCCAAGGAATACCTCAAAGTGTTGGCTATCAGTCAGCAGTAATGCTCTCACCTCCAAGTCAGAACATGCCTATTCATAATGTGTAGCCACAGAATCTATGTCACAATGAATTTACTTTCAGTCTGTTGCAGCTTCAATAAGTCAGTTTTTGAAACTCTATTGCACAAAGATTACTGCAGGGCAAGCTTTGTTGGTAGCACTTAAAATGCTTCTAAAAGGCATAGATTTGTGCTACCCCCAAAATATGCCGCCAAAAAAAGCTATGTGTATGTCGCATTTTTATGAATGGTGCCTTAGGCAGAATCTTCCCGGTGCCACAGGGAGCGTTTCACAAAGTGAGATTGGGAGAATATCCCAGGAAAGATATGGTGAGTCAGTGCACCTTCAGAGGACCTTTCCAGGCAGCTCTGTACCTGCAGAGCTTACCCATTTGGCAGCTGCGAGAAGTCAATCTCCATCATTACGTGCTTATTTGCGGGCTCATTGAGGTGACCACTGGGATATTCCTGGAGACATACCTCCCCCTTACTGATGGCCAAGCCCAGCAGGTGCCTCAAGGAGAGCTTCCAACAGCTTAGCTAGAGGAGCGGCAAGGTTTCAAGTGCTAAATACGGTCCTACCAGAGCCACAGCTATCATTAGACCATAGACGCTGCCACCAGCCATCCTGTGGAGGTTTCCCCTCCACTGAGGCAGCATAAGAATAACAGAGAATAGGAGTAGCAGTAGACCACATGTCTCATCAAGACTGTTCCACATTTCAATACAATTATGGCTGATCTGAGGCTTTAACTCCATTTTCCTCAACCACTCCCTATATTCCTTGGTCCCTGAGAGACCAAACATTTGTCTATCCCGGAATTAAATGTAGTCAACCATGGAGCTTTCACAATGCTCTACAGTAGACAAATCTAAAAATTCACAACCATTTAAGTGAAGAAATTTCTTCTTAACTTAGTCCTAAATGATCAATCCCTTATCTTGAGACCTGAGTTTTAGATTTCCCAACCAGGGAATAATCCTCAGTGTAGACCCTGTCAGGCCCTTCACAATCTTGCTCGTTTCAGTGAGAATCCCTATCATTCTTCTAAACTCCAGAGACTATGGGCTCAATTTACCCAGCCTCTCATCATAGGACAGCCTTCTCCTCCTAGGGACCAACCTTGTGAACCTTCACTGTGTGGCCTCCAATGAAAATAAATCCTTAAACATGGAGACCAAAACCACACACTGTGGTCTCATCAAAATCCTATACAATTGCAGCAAGACATTACGATTCCTGCACTCCAAACCTCTTTAGTAAAGACCAACATGGCGGTTGCCTCACAACAGTGCCTACTGATTATTTAAGTGAAACAAGTAACTCCTCAGAGGGGCCCTGGAGATGGGAGTTGCCCTCGTGTTCCCTCTCGTGGCAGCACCCATCTCTGGTGGTGGGACTGTACTGCCATTCTTCCAACACTGAAGTTCTCTGATTTGACTTGCACCCCAGAGGAACCTGTCCCTTTGTCCTTAGTTGGATGGTGGCCCAGAGGCAGCCATGGGAAGATCTAACAGGCTGGTGACCTGACAGTCCAACTGGAGTCAGGACCCAAAAACATTCGTAGCCTAAGGGCAGAAGATTTTGCCGCATCTCTGTTTTTCCAAACTTCCCAATCATAACAACAGGTGTTCTGATGTGGGTTGCACTGCCTAAAGGGTGTGTTGAGAGATGAAATCACAGCTTGCAAAGGTGAATGGGATACGTACTTGGGAAAATAATGTGGACTATGGGGTAAAAGAAGGGGAATGAGACTAAACAGCTCTTTCCAAGAGTTAGCACAGATCGAATGGGCCGAATGGTTTCCTTCTGTACTATATAGAATCCCTACAGTGCAGAAGGAATCCATTTGGCCCATCAGGACTGTACTGACAACAGTACCTCCCAGGTTCTATCCCCCTAACCCCACATACTCTGCAAATCTCCTTGACACTAAGGGGCAAGCTAGCATGGCCAATCTACATATTTGGACTGTGGGAGGAAACCAGAGCACCCGAAAGAAACCCACACAGACATGTGGAGTCTGCACAGTCAGCTAAGACCAGAATTGAACTCAGGTCCCTGGCGCTGTGAGACAGCAGTGCTAACCATCATAATTGCATCTTTACGTTTTGTATCTGTTTAAAGGAACACACTACATATAAGCAACTTGAACAAATGTGTAATGAGATGAAGGGGGTTTACTAATTACCAGTCTCTATCTCAACACTCATGCCCCAGCAAGGATTCAACTTGAATGGAACATTCAAAACTAAAAAAAAGGTTTTATTTGTTCAGTGACAAGCAAGTTGCAAAATTCCAAATCCATCATTTAAAGGGTTATCTGCAAACAGACAGCACGAAATGGTTCCAGCAGCTAAAAATCCAGCAGAATGACAACTCACCTCACTACCGTATAATACCACACAGCAGGAGAAACAACAGCCTCTGCCCATCTTCTGCAGACCTGTGAGGCTGAGTGCCTCTCACAGACCGACAAGTAGGAAAATATCAAGGCCAGGAGCTCCTCAGGGATTTCCATTCAGTTGGGTTAGCTTTCTTGCTAGTTAGACACAAACTCGACTCCTTGGAAGACGGCAATTGTGCACAGGGGTACCTTGCAACAATAAAGACATTAGTTATTGCACAACTGTTTCTGAGCCATGTCTGAATCTTTCACTTTATAAGATCTGACTTCCCACGGAGTAAGAGCTGTAAGGTTGCACAGACTATTTCACTGCCTCTAGAACACCAAAGGCTAAGCAATGAGCAGTTGGCAGGTTGTAATTCAGTTGACAGACATTCCTCAATAGCAGCTGACAGGAATTTGCACATTGTTATAGGTTGTATGACTGTCAGCCTTTTTTGCAATATGCTGTCCTGAGCACTGTTCACTAATATTGTGACTCACCCAGTAGCTTACTGGAGCTTATCAAATCTGATTCGATAATTCACAGACCGACTCAAATTTTCTGATCACGTGTCATATTTACACTCTGTTAACAATACTGGGAATGTTTTATTCCAAGATGGAGTCTTGCTCTCCATGGAAACCACAGGTACGGGTGCTCATGCTTTTCCATCCATAGTAAAGTAGACAGAAAATTGTAAGGAATGTGCCCTAGAATTTCTGCTATGTGCATTTGATGAATAAGGCTCCTTCATAGCAACATACACTCAGGAAGTTGCACACTGGCCAATTTGTGTTTGACCTATTGTTTTAAAGGTTGAGATTCACCCTCACTTAATATCACCATGTGCTCTCTCTCTGTCTCAGAGTGGTTATATTGTAATGTGGTGCCTTTGTTGCTATAAAGTTTGTATAACATCCTCATACGGTTTCACCCTGTAGATGTAAAAGTTTCCCCTCTAATGTTTCTAGTAATCACCTTAAATCTGTGGTCCATGGTAAATGACCTGTCCACAAGGGGAAACAAGTCTTCCTAGCCTACTCTCTCCAGGCCCCTCATAATTTTGCACACCTCAATCTAATCAACCGTCAGTCTTCTCTATTATGAGGAAAACAATCCTCCCTGCCCAAATAAAAGCAAATTATTATAGATGCTGGAATCTGAAACAAAAACATAAAATGCTGGAAAATCTCAGCAGGTCTGACAGTATCTGTGGAGAGAGAACACAGCTAATGTTTCAAGTCTAGACGATTCTTCATCAGAATTAAAGATAACTAGAAATAGGATGCGATTTAGAACATAAGAACATAAGAAATAGGAGCAGGAGTAGGCCATCTAACCCTTCGAGCCTGCCCCGCCATTCAATAAGATCATGGCTGATCTGTCGTGGTTCAGTTCCACCTTCCCGCCCTCTCCCCATAACCCTTAATCCCTTCTCTTATCAAAAACCCATCAACCCGTTTCTTAAAAATATTTAGCGAGGCAGCCTCCACCACTTCAACGGGCAGAGAATTCCAGAGATTCACCACCCTTTGAGTGAAGAAGTTCCTCCTCAACTCTGTTCTAAACCGCCTCCCCTTTATCTTGAGGCTGTGCCCCCTAGTCCTACTGTCTTTTTTGAGCGGGAAGAGTCTCTCCACCTCTATCCTATGCATCCCATTCGTCATCTTATACGTCTCAATGAGATCTCCCCTCATTCTTCTAAACTCTAACGAGTACAAGCCTAGTTCATTCAGCCTCTCCTCATAGCTCAATCCCCTCAACTCCGGTATCAGCCTAGTAAACCTCCTCTGCACTCCCTCCAGGGCCAAAATATCCTTGCGCAGGTGCGGCGCCCAAAACTGCACACAGTACTCCAGCTGCGGCCTCACCAATGCCCTATACAGCTGCAGCAAGACCTCCCTACTTTTATATTCAATCCCCCTCGCTATGAAGGCCAGCATCCCATTCGCCTTCCTGACCACCTGCAAGCTGGGTTTTTACGATTTATACCGTTGAGGGGAGGGAAAAGCAGGGGAATGGAGCAATAGGGGCAGCGACAGAGGGTCAGTAATAGGTGGAGGCTGGGGAGAGATTGACTAAGATGTCATGGGCAAAAAGCCAAGGGGAATATAAATGGTGGCGATCATGGCTGAGAAGGGTGTTGACAGTGACACAATAAGATATCAGAATGTTAATGGCAGAGCAAAGAAAAGCACAGTGTCAAGTGATAACCTGAAAGAGGCAACACTCGGTCCTAGTGGGGTGGGCGGTGGAGAAACAGTGGGGAGAGAAAAAAGATGGAAAGTGGGATTTTAAAAAAAGGATGGAAAAAATGAATCAATGGAAGAAATAAACCATGTAAGAAATTGGACCTGTTTCTGCTAAAATTATGGCTAATACCCATTTCTCATTCATGGCACAATTACGCACCAACATTCAATCTTCTTGTTGAAATGAGCACTGTTTTACTTGTTGTCGAGTAACTTGAGATGTTGATGCTCTACTATCTTTGAGGTTTCTGGAGGTAATAACAAATCAAATGTAATTCTCAACTTTCTCTAAGAGAAATAATGTAGGTGAACTTTGTGCAGTCGCATGAGATAATGTTTCTATAAGATGCCAAAAAACTATTCATATGATGTGATATTGAACTTTGCTTTTTTGAAGCTTCTAAAAAAATGTTTCAAGAAGTGTTTCAGGGAATGCACTAGTTGATAGATGATCTGGTATGGATTTTATGTGTGGAGTACCATTTATTTTAAGATAATGCTTGAACTCTTGTGGAAGTAAACTGTGAACCATTATCACTAACATTCTGTTCCGGTTTATCAAGTCTTGCAAGATTTATCAAGATTTGTCCAGTTTCTAATAGTTTGTTCAGTTGTAGTAAATTTCATGATAGCAGCTTTTGGCCACTTTGAGTGTGCATCAATTATGACTAAGAATATGTAACCTTTAAATGAACCAGCAAAATCTACATGCAATTATTGCCATGGCATTTTGGGCTATTCCCAACATTGTAAAGGAGACAATAGTGGAGTATTTCTTAATTGTGCACAGAATTGACACTGTCCTACTTTTTCTTCAATCTGAGCATCTAAACTATCCAAAAATAACTACATGCCAGTTCCTTCATCTGGACTATACCAGGATGTCCTTAATGTAGTTGTTCAAGAAATCATCCTTGCAGACTAGGAGGAATGACACGCTTGTTGCTGTTTTGATTTCTTATTGGGAGTTCCCAAATTGTGGATCTTCACTCCTCCACCAAATTGCAAAGCCTCCTTTGGATTTGATCTCTGCAGTCACAGAGGACATTAGCAGCTCTTTAGAGATAACAAGGTGGTAGCCATTCAGAGTGCCAGCAAGTTCCTTTTGTTTGAATCACAGCCAGTTATGACTTCAGTCATTTTGAAGTCTTTGTCCAGTTTTAAAAAGTTCTAGATTTGTCTGGAGATATATTTTATAAAAATATAGAGGGAGGTCTTGGCTCCAGAACACTCAAGCTTCTTATAGCTGTGCTGGTTTAGTCCTCACTCACTGTTTTGCTGAAAGGCAGCCTCAGCCTCTTTTGTGCCCATTTATTGTAGTTGTGCAACTATAGAAGCTAGGGCCATTAACTTTGGTTGATTTTATTGCTTTGTTTGAAACACCTTTTATAATCACACATAGATATGCATGTCCATGCGTCTAGTTCCACTAGAGGTCAGTAGATCACTTTTCCAGCTTCCAAAGATAACTCTGGATTTCAACATGGTCATAATGTGGCGATGTCGGCGTTGGACCGGAGTAAACACAGTAAGAAGTCTCACAACCAGATTAAAGGTTTATTTGGTAGCAAAAGCCACTAGCTTTCAGACCGCTGGCTGCCTCTTTGTCAGGTGAGTGGGAGTTCTATTCACAATCAGGGCACATAAAGACACAAACTCAATTTACAGAATAATGGTTGGAATGCGATTCTTTCAGCTAATCAAGTCTTAAAGCTACAGACAATGCGAGTGGAGAGAGCGTTAAGCACAGGTTAAAGAGATGTGTATTGTCTCCACACAAGACAGTTAGTGAGATTTTGCAAGTCCAGGCAAGCTGTGGGAGTTACAGATAATGTGACATGAATCCCATATCCCGGTTGAGGCTGTCCTCATGTGTGCAGAACTTGGCTATCAGTCTCTGCTCAGCGATTTTGTGTTGACCTGTGTTGTGAAGGCTGCTTGGAGAACGCTTACCTGAAGATCAGAGGCCGAATGCCCGTGACTGCTGAAGTGTTCCCTAACAGGAAGGGAACAGTCAGGTCTGGTGATTGTCGAGTGGTGTTCATTCACCCGTTGTCATAGCGTCCACATAGTCTCCCCAACATACCATACAACAGGATATTCTTTCCTGCAGCCTATCAGGTAGACAATGTTGGCCGAGTTGCAAGAGAATGTGCCATGTACCTGGTGGATGGTGTTCTCACGTGAGATGATGGCAACGGTGTCAATGATCCAGCAAGTCTTGCAGATGTTGCTGTGGCAGGGTTGTGTGGTGTCGTGGTCACTGTTCTCCTGAAGGCTGGGTAATTTGCTGTGGACAATGGTCTGTCTGAGATTGTGCAGTTGTTTCAAGGCAAGAAGTAGGGGTATGGGGATGGCCTTGGTGAGATGTTTGTCTTTATCAATGGTATGTCGAAGGCTTAGGAGAAGATGTTGTAGCTTCTCCACTCTAGTGGAAGTACTGGACGACAAAGAGCACTCTGTCCACTATGTCCTGTGTTTGTCTTCTGAGGAGGTTGGTGCAGTTTTTTGCTGTAATGCGTCGGAACCGTTGATCGATGAGTCGAGCGCCATATCCTGTTCTTCTGAGGGCATCTTTCAGCATCAGGAGGTGTCTGTTGCGATCCTCCTCATCGGAGCAGATCCTGTGTATACGGAGGGCTTGCCCGTAGGGGATGGCTTCTTTAACGTGTTTAAGGTGGAAGCTCGAGAAGTGAAACATTGTGAGGTTATCCGTGGGTTTGTGGTACAGTGAGGTGCTGAGGTGACCGTCCTTAATGGGGATGCATGTTTCCAAGAATGTGTTCCAGAGAGTAGTCCATGATGAGTCTGATGGTGGGATGGAACTTGTTGATGTCATCATATAGTTGTTTCAGTGATTGTTCACCGTGAGTCCAAGGGAAGAAAATGTCATCAATGTATCTAGTGTACAGCATCAGCTGAAGGTCCTGTGCAGTGAAGAAGACTTGTTTGAACCTGTGCATGAAGATGTTGGCATATTGAGGTGCGAATTTGGTTCCCATGGCTGTTCCGTGTGTCTGGATGAAGAACTGGTTGTTGAAGGTGAAGACATTGTGGTCCAGGATGAAACAGATGAGTTGTAAAATTGCATCTGGAAACTGGCAGTTGTTGGCGTTGAGTACTGAGGTAGTTGCAGCAATGCTATCATCGTGGGAGATGCTGGTGTAGAGTGCTGAGACATTCACTGTGACCAGGAATCACAAACCTGATCATGAACCCACTCAGGTCAACCTATAACACAATCTACGATGAGAGACTTTACCATCGCACCTCTCTCACACTCAACCACCTCATACACCAGCACTACAGCAAATGCCACATCCTGGAAACCAAGATAGAATCCATATGCTCAACTTGCGCTCAGGACACAGACCAGCTGCAAAACTCTGCCAAGTAAACGAGACAAAGGAACTACACCATCTGCATGCATGCCAAGAACAGGAAACTTGAGAAACTCAGCTTCACCACCAGCAGCAACCAAGCGTCTCCCAGTACCACAGTAGAAAACAGTACCAGTGCAGGGACGTCCATTGTCAACTTGTCAGACTACACACTTCACCAGATGAAAAGGAAGTTCTCAGCCAAGGGCTCCATTTTTGCCCCACCACCAAAATAGACTCTATCAGTCTCACAGCAGACACAGAGGAATTCATCAGGCAAATGAGGCTGCAGGAGTTCTTCCACAAATCCCAAAACCAACAGCAAACACAATGAGACAGCCAATGAACTGGAACAGCCGACAGAGAGATCTGCAGTGCAGCAACCGTAGAGGAAAGAGTCGAATTGGACTCCTCTGGAAGGATGCTGCCCTCAACTTGCCATATACGCTCAAGCCATCAGGAGGTGCATCAACACCAAATTCATCAGCCACACTCACAAGACAGCCCCGCAACAAGCACAATGCAATGCCATCTGTGCTCTTAAGACCAACCACAACATTGTCATCAAACCAGCAGACAAAGGAGGGGCCATCGTCATACTGAACAGAACGGATTACTGCAAAGAAGTGTACCGATATCTGAACAATGGAGAACACCACAGACAGTTACCCGCAGATCTGATCAAAGAACACACCCATCAACTCAACACTCTGATCAAGACCTTTGACCGAGACCTTCACAGCACCCTCCATGCTCTCATCCCATGTACTCCCTGTGTTAGAGATCGCTACCGCCTCCCGAAGATACACAAGGCAAACACACCTGGCCATCCCATTGTATCAGACATGAAACCCTCTGTGAGAACCTCTCCGGCTACATCGAGGGCATCCTGAAACCCATTGTACAAAGAACCCCCAGTTGCGTTGCGACACTACATACTTCCTACAGAAGCTCAGCACACATGGAGCAGTTGAACCAGAAGCACTCCTGGTCACAATGGATGTCTTGGCACTCTGCACCAGCATGCCCTACAACGGTGGCATTGCTGCACCTGCCTCAGTACTCAGCACTAACAACTACCAGTTTCCAGATGCAATTTTACAAGTCATCCGCTTCATCCTGGACCACAATGTCTTCACCTTCAAAAACCAGTTCCTTATCCAGATGCATGTAACAGCCGTGGAGACGAAATTAGCACCTCAAAATGCCAACATCTTCATGCACAGGTTCGAACAAGACTTCCTTACTGCACAGGACCTTCAACCAATGCTATACACCAGATACATTGATGACATTTTCTTCCATTGGAAATTGCTAATTATATTAGCAATTTTGAAAAACCTGAGGGTTGACAAGTCCCCTGGGCAGATGGGATATATCCTAGGATTCTTTGGGAGGCAAAGGATGAAATTGCAGAGCCTTTGATCTATGCGTCCTCACTGTCCATGGGGATAGTGCAAGAGGACTAGAGAGTGGCGAATGTTGTTCCTCTGTTCAAGAAATAGGAGCGACCCTGGTAATTATAGGCTGGTTAGTCTTACTTTGGTGGTCAGTAAGTTAATGGAAAAGGTCCTGAGGGATAGGATTTATGACCATTTGGAAATTTTGCAGCGTATTCCGGGATAGTCAGCACAGATTCATGAGGGGTAAGTCTTGCTTCACAAATCTGATGAATTCTTTGAGGATGTAACTAAGAGTGTAGATGAAGGTAGAGCAATTGATGTTGTGTATGTGGATTTTAGTAAGGCGTTTGATAAGGTTCCCTATAGTAGGCTCGTGAAGAAAATAAGGAGGTGTGGGATAGAGGGAAATTTGGCTGATTGGATAAATAACTAGCTGTATCATAGAAAACATAGGGTGGTGGTGGATGGAAAATTTTCAGACTGGAGACCGGTTACCAGCAGTGTACCACAGGGATCAGTGCTGGGTCCTCTGCTATTTGTGATTTTTATCAATGACTTGGAGGAGGGGCTGAAGGGTGGGTTAGTAAATTTGCTGATGACACCAAGATTGGTGGAGTAGTGGATGAGGTGGAGAGCTGTTGTAGGCTGCAAAGAGACATTGATAGGATGCAGAACTGAGCTGAAAAGTGGCAGATGGAGTTTAACCCTGATAAGTGCAAGGTGATTCATTTGGTAGGACAAATTTGAATGCAGATTACAGGATCAATGGCAGGGTTCTGAGGAATGTGAAGGAACAGTGAGATCTTGGGGTTCATATCCACAGATCACAGAAGGTTGCCACTCAAGTGGATAGAGCCGTGAAGAAGGCCTAAAGTGTGTTAGCGTTTATTAACAGGAGGTTTGAATTTAAGAGCCGTGGGGTTGTGCCTCAACTGTACATGACATTGATGAGACCACATTTGGAATATTGTGTGTAGGGAGAATTTGAACGGGAGGGGAACTAATGTCTTAGCGGGGAGGTTAGCTGGGGTGTTTATGAAGGATTTAAACTAATATGGAGGGGGGGTGGGGAGGTGGCTGGGAGAGAGTCGGGTGAAAGGAAAAGTATCAGGGAGAAGGAGGTTCTGAGGGACACTTGTGGGTTGAACTGTGTCTGTTTCAATGCTAGGAGTATGGCAGGGAAAACGGATGAGCTTAGGGCCTTGATGTTTGTGAGGCAGTTAGATGTGGTGGCTGTAACAGAGACATGGTTAAGGGAAGGGCAGAACTGGCAGCTGAATGTTCCTGGGTACAAGTGTTTTAGGTGTGACAGAGGAGGGATGAAGAGAGGAGGAGGGGTGGCACTGTTAGTCAAGGAAAACATCACAGTAGTGCAGAGGAAGGACAATATAGAAGAGATAGGGATTGAGTCACTGTGGGTGGAGTTGAGGAATAAAAAGGGAGAGATTACGTTGCTAGGGGTGTATTATAGGCCACCCAACAGCCCGAGGTCAGTGGAGGAAGGCATTTGCAGGGGCATTTTGGATAGGTGCAGGAAGAATAGGGTGGTTGTAGTGGGTGACTTTAATCTTCCTGGAATGAATTGGAGGGGGTCTAGAGCTGGGGGTACGGAGGGAGAGGAGTTTGTGAAATGTGTTTTGGAAGGGTCTCTAGAGCAGTATGTAACTAGTCCGACTAGGGGAGGGGCTATACTGGATTTAGTGTTGGGTAATGAGCCGGGGCAGGTGGGAGAGGTAGAGGTAGGCGAACATGTGGCTAATAGTGACCACAAGTCTGTCTACTTTAGGATAAAAATGGAAAGGGACGAGTGCCGGCCGAACGGGAGTGTGCTGAACTGGGGAAAGGCGAACTATGGCAGGATTAGGAGGGAGCTGCAGGACACTGATTGGGTGGGACTGTTAGCTGGCAAGTCCATGGTTGGCAAGTGGGAGGCTTTTAAGGGCAAAATGAAATGGTTGCAGGGGAGGTATGTTCCGGTTAAGCGGAAGGATGGGAAAGGTAGGATTAGAGAGCCGTGGATTACAGGGGGTATTGAAGACTTGGTCAGGAAGAAGAGGGAGGCATATGTTAGGTCAAAACGACTGGGTACGGAGAGTGCGCTGGAGGAATATACAGAGAGTAGGAGGGAGCTAAAAAGGGGAATTAGAAGGGCGAAGAGAGGGCATGAAATGGCTTTGGCTGGTAGGATTAAGGAAAATCCGAAGGCATTTTATTCCTATATTAGGAGCAAGAGAGTAGTTAGAGGGAAAATTGGTCCTCTTAGGGACAAAAATGGGGAGATATGTATTGAGTCGGAGGGAATGGGGGAGCTCCTGAATGAATACTTTGCGTATTCACGAAGGAGAGGGGTTCGGAATCGTGCGGTCTCTTGGAGGGAGCTGAGGATCAGCTGCAGGAAATATCTATTACGAGGGAGGAAATGCTAGGGCTTTTAGGTAGCGTAAGGACGGATAAAGCTCCGGGGCCTGATGGTATTTATCCCAGGCTGCTTAGGGAGGTGAAAGATGAAATTGCTGGGCCTCTGGCGCAAATCTTTGTCCCTTCTTTGGACACAGGTGAGGTCCCAGAAGACTGGAGGGTAGCAAATGTGGTACCGCTGTTCAAAAAAGGTAGCAGGGAAAACCCTGGAAATTATAGGCCAGTGAGTTTGATATCGGTGGTAGGGAAATTAATGGAAAAAGTACTTAGGGGTAGGATGTATGAACATTTGGAGCGTTGCGGTCTGATTGGGGATACGCAACATGGCTTTGTTAGAGGGAGGTCTTGCCTTACGAATCTGGTGGAATTCTTTGAGGAGGTGACAAAAACGGTTGACGATGGGAGAGCCGTTGATGTCATCTATATGGATTTCAGTAAGGCGTTTGACAAAGTCCCTCATGGTAGGCTGGTAGAAAAGGTTAAGGCGCATGGGATACGAGGTCAGGTAGCTAGATGGATTGAGAACTGGCTGGGTAATAGAAGACAGAGGGTAGTTGTGGAGGGGACTTTGTCCGGCTGGAGGCCAGTGACCAGTGGTGTGCTGCTGGGCTCAGTACTGGGACCTCTCCTCTTTGTAGTCTACATAAATGACTTGGAAGAGAGCGTAGGTGGTGTGATCAGCAAGTTTGCTGATGACACCAAGATGGCAGGGTTGGCGAGTACCGAAGTAGATTATGAAGTGATACAACAGGATATAGATAGGTTGGTGCATTGGGCAGATAGGTGGCAGATGGAATTTAATCCTGACAAATGCGAGGTGATGCATTTTGGAAGGAATAATGTAGAGAGGAGCTGTGTGATTAAAGGTAGACAAATTAGGAGTATAGAAACACAGAGGGACCTGGGAGTGCAGTTCACAAATCCATGAAGGTTGTGACACAAGTGGAGAATGTTGTCAGGAAGATTTATGGAATGCTAGCCTTTATAGGAAGGGGTATAGAGTTTAAAAGCTGCCGTCTAGTGCTTCAGTTGTATAGAACATTGGTTAGACCGCATTTGGAGTACTGCGTCCAGTTCTGGTCACCTTACTACCGGAAGGACGTGGAGGCTCTGGAAAGGGTGCAGAGGAGGTTTACCAGGATGTTGCCTGGCATGGAGGGGCTGGGTTACGAGGAAAGGTTGGAGAAACTGGGACTGTTCTCCTTGAAAAGACGGAGATTGAGGGGGGACATGATAGAGGTATATAAGATACTGAAGGGAATAGACAGAGTCAATAGTGAGAGACTGCTCCCTAGATTGGTTACAAATAAAAGAGGACATGATTTAAGGGTGAGGGGGGAGAGGTATAATTTGGATATGAGAGGAAGGTTCTTTACGCAGAGAGTTGTGGGGGTATGGAACGCGCTACCGAGTAGGGTGGTGGAGGCAGGAACGTTGGACTCGTTTAAGGTTCAGTTAGATAGGCACATGAGTGAAACGAGGATGGAGGGTTATGGTAGGGGTTATTAAATAAGGGTTAGAACCTCGGGAGACACCGGAAAGGCAGGCTTGTGATTAACGTTTTTGTCTTTTTATTCCGCAGGTGGAGGTCCATCTCGTTGTCAAACGAGGGGCATGCACATGGTGGGTCGTGCGTGGGCACTTTGAGAAAGTGACCAAAGAGGTGGATAGGGGTAAAGCAGTTGATGTGGTGTATATGGATTTTAGCAAGGCGTTTGATAAGGTTCACCATGGTAGGCTTCTGCAGAAAATGCAGATGTATGGGATTGGGGGTGATCTAGGTAATTGGATCAGGAATTGGCTGGCAGATAGGAGACAGAGGGTGGTGGTTGATGGTAAATATTCGTCATGGAGTTCAGTTACGAGTGGTGTGCCTCAGGGATCTGTTTTGGGGCCACTGCTGTTTGTAATTTTTATTAATGATCTGGATGAGGGTATAGTTGGGTGGATTAGTAAGTTTGCTGATGACACCAAAGTCGGAGGTGTGGTAGATTGTGAGGAAGGGTGTCATAGTTTGCAGGGTGACTTAGAAAGGTTGCAGAGCTGGGCTGTGAGGTGGCGGATGGAGTTTAATGTGGAGAAGTGTGAGGTAATTCATTTCGATAGGAATAACAGATGTGTTGAGTATAGGGCTAACGGGAGGACTTTGAATAGTGTGGAGGAGCAGAGGGATCTAGGTGTATGTGTACATAGATCCCTGAAAGTTGGGAATCAAGTAGATAAGGTTGTTAAGAAGGCATACGGTGTCTTGGCGTTTATTGGTAGGGGGATTGAATTTAGGAGTCGCAGCGTCATGATGCAACTTGGAGTTTTGTGTGCAGTTCTGGTCCCCACATTACAGGAAGGATGTAGAGGCTTTGGAGAGGGTGCAGAGGAGGTTTACCAGGATGTTGCCTGGTATGGAGGGGAGATCCTATGAGGAGAGACTGAGAGATTTGGGGTTGTTTTCGCTGGAAAGAAGGTGGCTAAGAGGGGATCTCATTGAAACATATAAGATGATTAGAGGTTTAGACAGGATAGATAGTGATAGCCTTTTTCCTAGGATGGAGAAAGCTAGCACGAGGGGGCACGACTTTAAATTAAGGGGGGGTAGTTATAGGACTGATGTCAGGGGTAGGTTCGTTACTCAGAGGGTGGTGAGGGACTGGAATGCCCTGCCAGCTGCAGTTATAAATGCACCTAGTTTGGGGGTGTTTAAGAGATCTATGGATAGGTTTATGGACGAAAAGGGATTGGTTTAGGCTAGTGGGTCATTGTTTTGTCACTGGTCGGCGCAACATCATGGGCCGAAGGGCCTGTTCTGCGCTGTAATGTTCTATGTTCTATGGGCTGCTCTTGGAGGTTCCGGGAGTGGCCTAGTACTTCATGTCGGTGTGTGTGCTTGATCCTGGACCGGTAGACGGGCGCCGCAACAGCTCGGTGACTAGCACTGCTAGCTGTGCAGATACATGGATTTGGGCCTGTGTCTGTGGCAGTTTGTGCATTCTCCCTATGGATGCGTGGGTTTCCTCCGGGCGCTCCGGTTTTCTCCCACACCCCAAAGATGTGCTCTTAGGCTGATTGGTTTTACCAAATTGACACTCTTCTCCCCTGAATCTGGCTAAGTCAGGGGTTCTATTTGTAGATACGCAGGGTAGAATAGGTGTAGGGTGATGCGGCGGCGCGGGCTTGTTGGGCCGAAGGGCCTGTTTCAGGTGCTGGGTTGTTCTTTGTTCTGGTCACCTCACTATAAGAAGGATGTGGAAGCATTGGAGAGAGTGCAGAGGAGATTTACCAGGATGCTGCTGGGTTTGGAAGGTAGGTTTTATGAGGAAAGGTTGAGGGAGGTAGGGCTTTTCTCTTACGAGTGGAGGAGGATGAGAGGTGACTTAATAGAAGTTTATAAAATGATGAGGGGATAGATAGAGTGGGCGTTCAGAGACTATTTCCTCGGCTGTTACTAGGGGGCATAACTATAAGGTTCATGGTGGGAGATAAGGAGGGATGTCCGAGGTAGGTTCTTTATTCAAAGAGTTCCTGCTGTGTGGAAGGGACTGCCTGCTGTGATAGTGGAGTTGGACACTTTAGGAACTTTCAAGCGGTTACTGGATAGGCACATGGAGCACACCAGAATGCTAGGGAGTGGGATAACTTGATCTTGGTTTCGGACAAAGCTCAGCATAACATTGAGGGCCGAAGGGCCTGTACTGCGCTGTACTGTTCTATGTTGGACTCATGGTGAACAATCACTGAAACAACTATATGATGACATCAACAAGTTCCATCCCACCATCAGACTCACCATGGACTACTCTCCAGAATCGGCTGCATTCTTGGACACATGCATCTCCATTAAGGACGGTCACTTCTCCACTTCACTGCACCACAAGCCCACAGATAACCTGATGATGCTCCACTTCTCCAGCTTCCAGCTAACATGTTAAAGAAGCCATCCCCTATGGGCAAGCCCTCGGTATTTACAGGATACACTCAGATGAGGAGGATCGCAACAGGCACTTCCAGATGCTGAAAGAACAGGATATGGCGCTCGACTCATCGATTGACAGTTCCGACGCGCCACAGCGAAAAACCGCACCGACCTCAGAAGGCAAACACGGGACACGGTGGACAGAGTACCTTTCATCGTTTAGTACATCCCTGGAGCGGAGAAGCCACATCATCTTCTCCGGAGCCTTCAACGTATCATTGATGAAGACGAACATCTCGCCAAGGCCAACCCCATACCCCCACTTCTTGCCTTCAAACAACTGCACAACCTCAAATAGACCATTGTCCACAGCAAACTACCCAGCCTTCAGGAGAACAGAGACCATGACACCACACAACCCTGCCACAGCAACCTCTGCAAGACATGCCGGATCACTGACATGGATGCCATCATCTCACATAAGAACGCCATCCGCCAGTTACATGTACATACTCTTGCAACTCGGCCAACATTGTCTACCTGATACGCTGCAGGAAAGGATGCCCTGAGGCATGGTACATTGGGGAGACAATGCAGACGCTACGACAATGGATGAATGAACATCACCCAGCAATCACCAGGCAAGACTGTTCCCTTCCTTTCGGGGAAGACTTCAGCGGTCATGGGCATTCAGCCTCTGATCTTCGGGTAAGTGTTCTCCAAGGCAGCCTTCACGACACAAGACAGTGCAGAGTCGCTGAGCAGAGACTGATAGCCAAGCTCCGCACACATGAGGACAGCCTCAACCGGGATCTTGGGTTCATGTCACTTTATCTGTATATTATCATCTATAATGTGACTTGCCTGGACTTGCAAAATCTCACTAACTATCCTGTCTGGAGACAATACACATCTCTTTAACCTCTCTCCACTTACGTTGTCTATACCTTTAAGACTTGATTAGCTATAAAGAATCGCATTCCAATCATTATTCTGTAAATTGAGTTTGTTTCTTTATATGCCCTGTTTGTGATTGGAACTCCCACTCACCTGACAAAGAGGCAGCCAGCAGTCCGAAAGCTAGTGGCTTTTGCTACCAAATAAACCTTTTGGACTTTAACCTGGTGTTGTAAGACTTCTTACTGTGTTTCAACATGGTCTCCAGACATCCTGCTGTTCACTCAGTGATTTAGTTACTTAATTTACTTTGATATCAGGCCATCCTGTTCCTCTGTAATATTTCAATATCCAGCATTCCGGGTGCCACTTCTCTCTGTGGCAAGTCAGAGTTTTGCCTACTATCACTTCTAACATTTTCAAATCTTCACCAACTTGCTTACTAAGTCTCAGTTACTGGGTAGGGTAAGTAATTCAGATTTCTGATGTTTATTTACTTATGCCATTGCCAAACTGGAGTCTATTGGCAGAATCCCATTACTATCTACCTTTCTGGCAGTGTGGGTCGACTAGAAACTTTTTCTTGCCTCTTTCATAGGCAACTTCCCTACAGCCATTTGGACTCTTATTCCAAACTTGGTTTCAAGTGCCTTGTGATAACTTTCCAAAAAAGTATACGGTTAATTTTTCCAGGAACAGATGCAATAAGTTTATTTTCAATTCGAATATTATAATTTTCCCTTTCATTTGGACATGGGGGCAGGGGAGGAGTGATTGATTTGATGGCTAGACCGTGGTGCAGAATCATAGATTCCTACACTATAGAAAGAGGCTCTTCGGCCCATTGAGTCATATGGTGGTACAGTGGTTAGCAACACTGCCTCACAGCTCCTGAGGCCCAGGTTCAATTCCAGCCTTGTAGCAGTCTTTGTGGAGTTTGCACATTCTCCTGTGTTTGCGTAGGTTTCTGCCTACACTCCAAAGATATGCAGGTTAGGTGGATTGGCCATGCTAAATTGCCCCTTAGTGTCCCACGATGTCTAAGTTAGATTGACTGGCCATGGTAAATGTGTGGGGTTACAGGGATAGGATGGGGAAGAGGGCCTGGGTAAGATACTCTGTCAGAGAGTCGGTGCAGACTTGATGTGTCGAATGGCCTATTATGCACCGTAGGGATTCTATTAGTATGCACTAAATCTCTGACAGAGTATCCTACTCAAGCCTCCTTTCCTGTCCTATCCCCTAACTAAGAGTCAATATATAACAACTTGTTTCACTCTAACAGAAAAGATGCCAATGCTCGCTCATGGTCTGTGGCTAATTACCTTATACAACTCTGATTTTTCTGCACGAAGTGTTACATTGCCAAATGTATTTATTGCGATAACATGGCTAACTGGTAGTTGACTTTCTTAACTGAATGAGAACACCTCCTCTGGTTGTCCTATGTAACGTTATGTTCTATCTTCAATAGCTCACCAAGAGACAGGCTTATGTATGGGCAGGTCAGACCTGCTTGACGTAGTTAGTCAATCCAAGGATTCTATGGATCCTTCATTTGCAGCATCTGATTAGAGGCCATCCTCAAAGTTGAAGCCCCACATACTTCACTTCTCCTTCCTTTAATCTCTTGTATTCCTGCTTCACTCTGACACCTTTTTATTAGCACTGCCCCATTAGATCCTCCAGTTGCTATGCTCCCATTCATCTGTAACCTAGTCTGAACTGTCATTCATTCGAACAGTAAGCCCCTCCTGACTTTCTATTTTAAATGCATCATGTCTTGTGGCATTTCTGTAGCTCACAGCTTCCTCAAAAATCATTGAGCTGCACATATTCCAGTTATGTAACATCCTAACAATTTTGAAATGATAGATGGCACATTCTTCAGTTAATAACTCATGTTATGTTCAATTCTTTAGGTTCACGGTGGTGAATTGTTTCACTTTTGCTAGTTCAGCCAAAACACCACCTTTGGGTGAGAGTAGCAATTACTTTTGAGGATATTGTTAAGTGGCTTTTAATTGATACAGAGTGTCGCTTTCATTTAGCACAGGTAGCTCAATAGAAACCACATCAGTATTTATAGAATGACTTACTGCAGCTATTTTACAAGGCATTACTACTCTCTTTAGTGACCTCAAGGTAATGGCATTCTCAAACCACATGGTACTTTCATACCTGTGCTGTTCAGTACACTTTCTCTGAAAAAAAAAACAAATGAAAGTTGACATGGGACATGATGAGGTAATTCATTTTGGAAAGTCAGTATTTTGAGGTAATTCATTTTGGAAAGTTGGTGTTTTAAAATTTCCAGGTGTTCGATAAGGCGCCTCACAAGAGGTTGCTGCAAAAGATTAAGGTACTCAGAGTTGGGGGTAAAGAGTCAGCATGGATTGAGGATTGACTATCTAACAGGAAGCAGACAGTTGGAATAAATGGGTGCTTTTCTAGTTGGCAGTTGGTGACTAGTGATGTGCCGCAGGGATCGGTGCTGGGGCCTCAACTGTTTACCATATACATAGACAATCTGGAGCAGGGGACCGAGTGTAGGGTAACAAAGTTTGCGGATGACACAAAGATGAGTGGGAAAGCGAATTGCGCGGAGGACGCGGAATGTCTGCAGAGAGATTTGGATAGGCTGAGTGAGTGGGCGAAGATCTGGCAGATGGAGTATAATGTTGGCAAGTGTGAGGTTATCCACTTTGGAAGGAAATAATAGTAAAATGGACTATTATTTAAATGGTGAAAAATTACAACATGCCACTGCGCAGAGGGATCTGGGGGTCCTCATGCATGAATCACAAAAACTCAGTAAGCAGGTGCAGCAGGTTATCAAGAAGGCAAATGGAACGTTGGTTTTTATTGCGAGGGGGAATGGAGTATAAAAGCAGGGAGGTCTTGCTGCAATTGTACAAGGTACTGGTGAGGCCGTAACCAGAGTACTGTGTGCAATTTTGGTCCCCTCATTTGCGAAAGGATGTATTGGCCTTGGAGGGAATACAAAGAAGGTTCACCAGGTTGATACCGGAGATGAGGGGGCTGGTTTATGAGGAGAGATTGAGTAGATTGAACCTGTACTCGTTGGAGTTTAGAAGGCTGAGGGGAGATCTTATAGAGACATATAAGATAATGAAAGGGCTAGACAGGGTAGAGGCAGAGAGATTACTTCCACTTAGAAAGGAAACAAGGACTAGAGGGCACAGCCTCAAAATAAGGGGCAGTCAATTTAGATCAGAGTTGAAGAGGAACTTCTCTCAGAGGGTAATGAATCTTTGGGATTCTCTGCTCATTGAAACAGTGGAGGCTACCTCGTTAAATGTGTTTAAATCACAGATAGATATTCTGATCAATAAGGGAATTAAGGGTTATGGGGAGCAGGCAGGTAAGTGGAACTGAACCACTATCAGATTAGCCATGATCTTATTGAATGGCGGGGCAGGCTCGGGGGCTAGATGGCCTACTCCTGCTCCTATTTCTTACGTTCTTACAGAAGTCAGTGGAACTACACAGCTCGGAAATTATTGCATATCCTTAACAAAACCTGATGTTTATTATCAGAGTGTTCCAAAAGTATTAATGATATCAGGCAATGAGGATCGGCAAAGGGGAAGTTGCAATTCGTTCAAAAGTTGATGAAGAGTATAGGAGATTAATAGAAGAGATTAGTAAGAAGTGTGAAATCTGTATATTAAGAAAAAGTATCAGAAGATATTGACATCTCCTATGCCAAGTCTTCTATAAACACTTGATTTTAGTGAAGGATTGGCATGTATTTACAGATGTAGGACAAAGACACCAGTCATTCTAGACTGGTGATTAGATTTGGTGTTTTTACAAATATTATCAACAAGATCATGGAGAAATGGGTAGGGACTAAATCTGAGCCAAAAGCCATCTTTTAAACTGATAATAGAGGGGAATTTGCCAATTATGTGTTCAGATGCGGTGAACACTTAAATTATGGTCCTGAATTCTGGAGTTGCAAGTCTTTTCAGCAACGGACTTTGTGAAAGGAAGCATGTAGTCATTGACAATATGTCACATTTTAGCTACCAACCAGACTGCAAGTTGACAACCATCGAGCATTGTTCCTGCAAAGAATTCACTATAGGTGTTGGGAAGGTCGAGTTCCTATCAATTAGTCTGTGTACAACATCCCAATTGCCTTTGGTTCTGTGTAATAGTCTTCCTGTTCCAGAAGGTATTAGCAGTTTCTCCTTTATTCGGCACAACTGAATGCTTTGCATGCAGGTTGATAGGCTTTCATCAGGTCTGAGATCCCTGAGGGAAATCAGAGAGGACTGAGACAAGTGTTTAAAATCATCTGATACAGATTTCAATTCAGACATTTAGTATGTTATTAAAAAAGGATCAAAGGCAATGGACACCCTTGTAAGCTAATATCATGTGATGGTAAGACAGTATTCATCAACCATGGGGGAACGGCAAATTGTGCGGAGGGTGTGGAGAGTCTGCAGAAGGGTCTAGATAGGCTGGGCGAATGGGCCAGGAAATGGCAAATGGAATTTAATGTTGGCAAGTGTGAGGTTGTCCACTTTGGTAGGAATAATGGTAGGAAGGACTATTACTTACGGGGCGAAAAACTGCAGCAGGCGACGGTGCAGAGGGACCTCGGGGTCCTTGTGCATGAGTCGCAAAAACCCAGCTTGCAAGTGCAGCAAGTGGTCAGGAAGGAAATGGGATGCTGGCCTTCATAACGAGGGGGATTGAATATAAAAGTAGAGAGGTCTTGCTGCAGCTGTATAGGGCATTGGTGAGGCCGCAGCTGGAGTACTGTGTGCAGTTTTGGGCGCCGCACCTGCGCAAAGATATTTTGGCCTTGGAGGGAGTGCAGAGGAGGTTTACTAGGCTGATACTGGAGTTGAGGGGGTTCAGCTATGAGGAGAGGCTGAATAAACTGGGCTTGTACTCGTTAGAGTTTAGAAGAATGAGGGGAGATCTCATTGAGACGTATAAGATGATGAATGGGATGGATAGGATAGAGGTGGAGAGACTCTTCCCACTCAAAAAAAGACAGTAGGACTAGGGGGCACAGCCTCAAGATAAAAGGGGGGCGGTTTAGAACGGAGTTGAGGAGGAACTTCTTCACTCAAAGGGTGGTGAATCTCTGGAATTCTCTGCCCGTTGAAGTGGTGGAGGCTGCCTCGCTAAATATTTTTAAGAAACGGGTTGATGGGTTTTTGATAAGAGAGAGGATTAAGGGTTATGGGGAGAGGGCGGGAAAGTGGAACTGAGCAGCGACAGATCAGCCATGATTTTATTGAATGGTGGGGCAGGCTCGAAGGGCTAGATGGCCTACTCCTGCTCCTATTTCTTATGTTCTTATGTTCTTTTGTAACCAAGGCAAAGTGTTAAGGTTTATTTCTCATGGTTACTCAGAATTAATTACAAAACCTTGAACTCTGAGCTGTTGCTGGAGTCAGAAGTCTCACAACACTAGGTTAAATTCCAAAAGGTTTATTTGGTAACACAAACCACTAGCTTTTGGAGTGCTGCCCCTTCATCAGGTGAATGGGAGTTCTGTCCACAAACAGGGCATATAAAGACACAAACTCAATTTACAAAATATTGGTTGGAATGCAAGTCTCTACAGGTAATCAAGTCTTAAAGGTACAGACAATGTGAGTGGAGAGAAGGTTAAGCACAGGTTAAAGAGATGTGTATTGTCTCCAGCCAGGACAGTTAGTGAGATTTTGCAAGCCCAGTCAAGTTGTGGGGGTTACAAGACTTGATTACATGCACAGACTCTCCACATCATGGCTACTGTTGATGGAAGCAGACATGATAACTTGTATCTCTGGTGCTTGTGTGTTTTATGACGAGCAGTTTGAAGAACAGAAAGCAGTAATTTTTGATTAATTTACAGGATGTGGTCATCATTGGCTGGGCCAGCACTTATTGTCCATCCCTAACTGCCCTCCATTTCAGATGGCATTTGAGAATCAACCACATTACTGTGGCTCTGGAGTCACATGTAGTCCAGAGCGGGTAAGGATGGCAGATTTCCTTCTCTAAAGGACATTAGTGAACAAGCTGGCTTGCTACAACAATCGATAATGGTTTCATGGTCATCATTACATTTTTAGTTCGAGATTTCTTTGTAGTGATAATGCAAGTGACCTCGATACGCACGACAGAATTATCCAAAGGCCTATGATGCAGAGTGAGCTCTCAGATGACATACATTCCAGAGAGGTTGAATGAGTGGAAGGATGTGACAATTGTGGAATGTGCAAGAAAGGCAACTGGTAAGTTTCACTATTAGTTGCATGTCCAGAATGATGGTTAAGAAGGAAGGCCATAGACTGGCAGAATGGGGTGAAAGAGTGGAGAGTAGGAAAGCACAGATACATGTACTGATTGTGGGTTGACAAGTGACTCTAGTTGTAAGAAAAAGATGACCTTTCAGAGAAAACTCACCAATTGTGCAAGAGGGAGATCTCATCGTAGGAGTTCTGAAAGACACAAAAGTGGTATTAAGAATGATAGGTCAACTTGATTAGATGATGAAATAAAGACCACAGAATAATCTTGGAACAAAATTAGAAACAAAACTTCTCAAGATGTTTTGGTGGCTGCCAAAAACATGAAAATAAACTAATAAAAGAGCCAGAACAAAGTGGTAAGATAGTTGGAGATAATTTGGACTTTACTGAGCTACCAAATAAGGATCGACCAGTTTTGTCACAAGAAATTTGCACTGAAAAAGAGATATGGAGATAGGACTTACAAGGCTAAAGACAGGCTGGTTGCTGCGAGTACTGAAGACTGATTCAGTCATACAGATGCTGGAGTGGATTTCTCCAGAACTGGAACAGGGTATGGTATATTTTGGTGAGATGGTTTTGCTGAATATAGATTGTGTTTAGCTAAAAGCAGATCCCGCAATGTTGCATTGGCACCATAAAAATAGTAAAGACCATACCATTTTGGCACTTCCAAGATGCATGTTGATTTCTTACGAGGTGGCCCAGTGGAATTTGCAAAGCATCTTATTAATAAGTCTAGAGCAGAATTTAAAATTGGCCATCAAGCTTGTGGGACTTTCAAATATATTGATTTCGATATTAAGTAAAGTAGATCTGGAAATGGTAATTGCTCAATTAAAGTACTAGCTGTGTTCTTTAAAATTGTGATTATAAATGAAGCAGCTTTAAGTCATTCAGAGACTCCCAAAGGAATCAATGTATAAACTGGAGCTAGGTTCTTTTGGACATTTCTCATCTGGAAAAATTAATTGCAAGTTGAAATACTGTACACAGCATCGACAGTAATGTGCATTCCTAAAAGAAATAACTTGTAAAATAATCACTAAATATAAACAAATCATTGTATAAATTCAAATGCGATAACACTCACCGGTCTTTCTTTCTTCTTATAGTGTCTCAGATTTGAGGATGTCTTGCTTCCAGTCTGGTTCAAAGGGTTTTGTGATGGCTGATGAATCCAAGGTATCATCTGCAGACCACTGTCCATGAGGTAGGTGCTTCTTGCAGGGCCAGGTAGCTTAGTTGCTTGGAAGTCTGTGCACAGTCTCCAATGCCCTGACTTTGCCCCTGCTTGTTCCTGATATTGTTTGTCGACATGCCTTCCCAAATGAATCTTCGCCATTTTGACCAGTCACAAACCAGAGGCTTCCAGAGTTGGTAGAGATGTTTGATCTCTTCAAAAATGCTTTGAGAGGATGCCGCAATGATTGGCACATTGGCCTGGGAGAGAATGCTGTTGGATTGCCTTTCTTGACACTAAATCCAGAGGATCTTGTGAAGGCATTGTTAATGGTGCTTCGAGATCCCTTCTGCAGGTTATCCAGGTCTTAGAAGTATAGGTAGGATGTGCAGGGGTCACCGCTGCCTGGTGAAGCTTGACCGTAGGATCAGGTTCGAGAACCTGATCGCCAAATGTTCTTAACTTCAGTTGGGCAAAGGCTGAGCTGGCACATTAGAGGCAATGATGGATCTCATTGTCTGTCTGCCTTCAAAAGGAGGCTTGCAAGATATGGACAGTGGTTTATATTGTTTTGAATCTCTCAGTTGATCTCAATCAAAGAGGAGAGATGTTGAGCTGTGGAAGCTGGTTGGAATAGGACCTTCATTTTCCAGATGTTTAGTGAAAGGTCCATTTTCTTCTTCGCTTTCTGAGTGCACTCGAAAGCATCTTCTGCATACCAATACTCACTGATACCGATAGCTGAAGTTATTTTGGTCTTGAATGGAAGGCAGCATAGGTTGCAGAGACAGATATTGTTAGAGTTAATGGGATGAAGGGCCAGGCTCATCAACATTTGTAAATTTTTTGTAAAATTTATCCAAGGACTGTTGAACGGTTTCTCTTTTCTTCTGCCGGTAAATCTCTTTGTAACAGCTAATGCCATCATTGATTGCCCGATTCACTTTGGCACTGCGCTCTTTGTTTGGGTCGCTCTCTGTGAAGATTTCCAATGCCTCTTCGATGAGTTGGAAAGCTCTCGATAGTCGTTTGATTGATAAAACCCGAGGGGGGAGTGTTTCAGTGCCAACTTCCTCTTCAGCTGGTTGACTCTCTAGCTGCATCAAATCTTCACTGGATGATTTCTCTCCATGGGACCCAAGCGATTCCACCACGTCAACTTCGTCCACTTCATCAAAGCCGACTTCCCTTACCAAAGTGATGGCTTGATGCTGAACCTGAGGGGCAGTGTCACCTGGCCCTTTGTATTTGCTGGCGTACTCAGTCTTCTCCTCTTTGGAGATGTACGTTCTCTGTGGCACACGCTTCCAGGAAAATCCCGTCTCATCAAAGTTAAAGACTTGTTTCGATGAGTAACTGCTTTCTTCAATAATTCTCTTCAACTGGGAAGGAAATTCATCAGCTGCAGCAGTAGCTGCTTCACTGGTCACTTTAATGTTGTGCAAACAGGAACGTTTCTTGAAACGCTCAAACCAACCACGACTAGCATTGAAACTCTCCAACTGTGAATTCCCACCTGCTCATTCTGTAACGTGTCATAAAAGCTTTTCGCTTTTGCTTGGATGATCACTAAACTAAGAGGCACCTTGCATTTGTTTTGCTCTTTGATCCAGGCTTCCAAAAGTCTTTCCATATTTTCCATGATGCTACTTCTAGTCCGGCTGATCCTGCCAGCACTGAAGGGTGTGACACTTTGTGCGCTCTGTTTGATCTTGTTGGCGTTACCACGGATTGTTCTCACTGTCGTAGGGGGTAGCCCCAGAGCTCGGCCAATAGCAACAGCTTGTTCTCCAGCCTCAAAACGTTTTAAAACCTCCAACTTCATTTCCAAAGTGATAGTTTTTCTTGTTTTCTTAGCAGCAGCAGACTCACTGCCATCACCTGCTGGATGCTTTTGACTCATGTTTCAGAGTGATTCCAAAGGATTGAAGCACTAAATCAAACATTCAAAACAATCTCAAATGATTTTAAAATGGCTTATCTGCATCCACCCAATGCAGCATTGAACAAGGCCACATTCAGGACTCCAAAATTAATCAGAAGACTCCTGAGGGGCAAGTACTGCATTCTGCATTTTTCACCCAAACAAGCTCCAGAGCCAAGGAAACCAATTTTACCTGCAGCAAATGCCTCTCTCAATGACTTTAAACTGGCTTCTCTGCTTTGCCCGCCACACAGCTGCACAGCCGCCAACCTGGGAGGATTGCAGTCAGGAATTGCATTAAAGTGAGCAGCCCCAGCTTTAATGTCACCCTGAAAAAAAAACATTGAGTATATAGTGTTTCTTTGCACAGCACTGTACTGCAGAGTTTGCAGCAAAGATTCAAATGTGACCGAACATCTCTCTCCACACTCATTCCAAGATGGCACCAATGAGTTCATGGGATGCAATGCAAACAAAGCAACAAAAGTCAGAATGTTCAGCACAAGTACTGGTTCCAGTACATCCGTAATATTAAAGGAGGACAATACAAAATCAAACAACTTTAAGTGGGGATGTACGATAATTTTAAATTAATGATTTTATTTTTAGACTGTTACTCCAATCCTGCTGCTTAATCGTGCTGGGTCATCACAGAACATAGAACATTACAGTGCAGTACAGGCCCTTAGGCCTTCGATGTTACGCCGACCAGTGGAACCAATCTAATAAGATGATTTTACATCTAAAGAGTCAAAGCAATTGCAAAGATTAACTGGCCAGCTGGACTGTTTAAAAAATTTATTTTATTATTGTCACAAGTCGGGTTATGTTAACACTGCAATGACATTACCATGAAAATCCCCTAGTCACCACACACTGGCACCCATTCGGGTACTCTAAGGGGGAATCTAGCAGTCAATGCACCTAACCAGTACGTCTTTCAGATTGTAGGAGGAAACTGGAGCACCTGGAGGAAACCCATGCAGACATGGGGAGAATGTGCAAACTCTGCACAGACAGTGGTCCAAGCTGGGAATTGAATCCAGATCCCTGGCCCAGTGAGGCAGCAGTGTAAACCACTGTGCCATCCCAAGTTGTGGATTCAGAATAGATCACATGCTAGTTTTAATGTACCTGAGTTAAACACCAGGATAAATATCAACAGAATCAAAGCGAACAGAATCTTACAAGATTCTGAAGGAGGCCATTTTGCCCATCATGTCTGTCCAATTATAGGTCTACACTCCAGCTTTCTCCACAAAATCCTGCAAATTGATTCTCTTCCAGTACATTTGCCCATCTGTCCAATTGCCTTTCCAAGTTGCCTTTGGCATTTAATCTTCTCAAGATACTTCAATTCTGATCTTAGCAACCCCAAATGAAAAATATTATTTTTCATTCCCCTTAGTTCTTTTGTCAATTATTTTAAAACCGTGATGCCTGCTACCATCCCACATGCCGAAGGTAACAGTTTATCCCTATTTTGTCTATCAAAAATCCTCATGATCTTGAATAGCTATTCGATCCCCCCCCATCCCCCGACCCCCCCACTGATCTCGCCCCATTCCCCCCGCTGATCCTCCCCCCATTCCACCCCGCCGATCCCCCTTTCCCCCTCCCCTCCCCCCTCCCTCCCGATTCCCCCCTCCCTCCCGATGCCCCCTCCCTCCCTCCCCCCCTCCGATTCCCCCCTCCCTCCCGCCCTCCCGATTCCCCCCTCCCTCCCGATGCCCCCTCCCGATTCCCCCCTCCCCCCCCTCCCTCCCCCCCTCCCCCCCTCCTCCCCCCCCCCTCCCCCCCCCTCCTCCCCCCTCCCCCCCTCCTCCCCCCTCCCCCCCTCCTCCCCCCTCCCCCCCTCACACAGTGAGCACGTGA